>RAOM01000037.1:0-326495 GCA_009805225.1 Neurospora sp. LNF1-1
GTCTCCTTATCGAAGTCCCGTCGAACTTTGGGTATAGGTCAGCGATCGTCAATTGGTAGCGTCTTCCCGACTTAGAGACTGCCGCCGCTGTCTGCATCTCCCACCTTGCGATCCATTCCCTCCTTGTTGCTTCCTCTAACCACCGCTCCTATATAAATTGTATAGAAACCTTATATAATATTAACTTTAATATATTATTTTACTCCTTTTAATACCTTAAAAATTTAGCGGATAAAGGGAAGGGGGTAATAGTTTATATGGGTAATAGCGTTAAAAATTCTATAATCACAATAAAATCGTAAACCGCCGTCCAATTTATGTATAAATAAAACGGGGGTTCTAATTTTTAAATTATTTATACGAATATATCCTTTGTTTAAAAGTCCTTTAGCGTTTTCTTTAAAACTAGTAGTTTTTCTCGAGATATACTATATAGAAAGCCGAATAGGAAAAGGAGATTTTGGCTGTTTAGGCTCTTTTTAAAGGGGATTTGATAGTTTACCCTCAGTTTATTAAAATTAAATTTATTTACTTCCTGTTTTATTTATAAAGAAAGGAGGTAGTAAAAGCGTTTAGGGATCTTCTTACGGAATCAAACTTTTATATAAAATTTCTTAGAGGATAAAACTTTTTTAATATCTTTTAAATTAATAACAAAATATAATCTTCAACTATAACCCTACTATCTTCTTTACAAATATAATTAATAGTCCCTATAAAAGTCGTTATTATAACGTATATTATAAATTTAACTTCTTTAATAAACGGAGTATCTTTTCTCTCCTCTCTTTTAATATAGAGAATTTAATTATTTACTATTCCTATATAGAAACATTTCTCGTAGGGAATTAAATAAGCCCTATATATAACTAATTATAATTTCTTTTGAATTAAAGGATACTCGAATTCCGGGACGATATAAACTACTATTAATTTAATATAATTGTTTACTTCTATTATAACCTAAATAAAGCTTTTAATAAATATACCTTCTATAATTATAGACGTACACTTAATTTAGTGTGTAGGGATAAGGATTAAAAGGATTTTGAAATTTTATATAACCTTTTTATTAATTATAATATAGTACTAATAACCCCTTATTAACGTGGATAGAAAATAAATTATAATTATTAACGATAAGTAGAGTTAAAGTAAGTTTAATTTCTAATTTATTTTCTAATTCAAAATTTTCTACCTTATTATTTAATACTTTTAAAATTTTTGATACCCAATTATACATTAGAATTATATTTTTTCCTAGCCCTTTAAGGCCAATTTATATTAATCGTTTTCATCTTCTAATATAGGGGAAATTATAACTGTCTTAATCGTATTAATACCGATTTTTCTATTCGGATTTATTATAGGAAAATATAAGTAACGCGTAGTATAATAATTAGAAGCGTTATACTTTATATAGAGATTATTTTCCTAGCGCTTTTAACGTTCCTCGTTAAAAACCTATTTCGTATAGCGGATAGGGCCGTTACTCTTATTTCTACCTCCGTAACTACCGCTTTTTCCATAGGAAGGGCTAATTATAATATTATTTATAAATATATTTATATTACCGTTAATATGCATTATATCCGGCTTTAAAAAGGAAGGGCTAAGGTTATTAAGACTATTAGGACTATTAGTACTTTTATTTTATAAGGCGGTAGATTAAATATATAAAGCCCGGAGGATAAATTAATTAGAGGATTAATTATAATTTTAATTCTTCCCTTTGCCCTATTAATAATTATTCTACTATTTAAGGAATTAAAAAATTTCAGTACGCTCCTAACGAATAATATTAATTTATAGCATTTTAATATACTCGTTATATTCGTTAGGAAGGGTAATTATAAAAATAGCGTTCAGGAATTTAATATTAAAGGTGTTATATAGGATCCCTAACTTGGATTCGTCGTTCTACGTAGTGCTTTTAGCTTTAAAAAATTCGTTTTCCCAATTTATATAAAAAGAAAAAAAGATTTAGCTATCGTATTATTTTATAACGTATAGCCGGGCGAAAGTTATATTATAGAAGTAGTAAACGCTAAAAAGATAATTAATTTATATTAATAGAAATTTAAGGTCTATATGATTATTTATAGTATATATAATTTAGAATCTTTCTAGCTTCTTTCTCTTATTATCGGGGAAAGTACTGAAGATTTCAATCTAAGCGGCGTTTTTATTTATGTAAAAACCCGCTTTATTATTAATATTATACGTCTTTACGAATAAGGTATAATAAAACGAAAATATCGATTATTAACCGTCCTAAGTAAGTAAGGTCAAGGGTTTCCATTTATATATCTATTTATTATTATTATTATTATTACTAATTATAATATTAATTATAACTAGGGAGAAATTAAAATTAAGCTTTAAAATAGGAGAGCGGTTCGAAGTAAAGTTCATAGTTATAAAGCGGAGGATTCGTATAAAATCCAAATTATTAATATTAAAGGTAATAATAATAGCCGTAATAAGGCCGATTATTAATTTCTTAGGGTTGCGCTTAGGAGTAATATTTATAGTCTTTATAAAGCCCGAAAGGATATCTTAGAAAGAGGAGGTGAATACTATTTCTTCGTTAAAGTTTATAGGCAATTTAAATTTAACTATTCTAATAAATTAATATTTAATATCGCCGCGTACGAAATTATAGGTTCTATCTAAATAAAAGGAGATAGAACTTAATATAACGGGGATAATAGAATATAATATAAATACTAGGCTAAATGAAATTGATAAGGTTCTATAAAGAGAAAAGGGGAAAATTTATAAAGCGGAATTATAGATTGTAGCCTTTTAAAAGGGGTTGTAAGTATATATACGGCGCTATAGGAGCGTAGCGCCGTCGCGAACTATAGGGCGTAAGCTACAAGCAGTTAGGCTACAGAGCCTAATATGAACCTTTGGGCGGTAGCCCTATAATATTAATTGTAATATTAATATTGACGAGCTTACTCTATTTAAGCTCCGGGGCAATAAAGGCTATAAGAATTATTCGAAAAGGAATTGCTCGAAAAGGATTTATTCGAAAAGGAGTATTATATACGTGGATTAACAAATTAATAAATAATAAAGAGAATAACCTCTTTATCAATTATCATTCCCACTTATTACGTAGGATTCGTTTAAATTAATAAATAGGGAACGTTTATATTTTATTATCTTCGCTATTTAGAATAATATTAAATATATTAATAAAAGGATTCTCGTTAAGATTATTCTTCTCCCTTACTTCCCTTATTTCCTCTTCTTCTTTATTCTTATCCTCCTCTTTATTTTTATTCCCCTCTTCCTCTCCTTCTTCTTCTCCCTCTTCCTTTCCTTCTTCTTCCCCCTCTTCTTCGTCATCTTCCTCGTCCTCTTCCCGCTCTTATTCCTACTTTTATTCTTAATCTTATTCTTATTCGTCCTCCTCCGATTCGGTCGCGGAACGGGTATTAGAAATTTCGATTATTTTGTAGGGGGTATAATTAAATAAAATAATTTTCTTAAGGGGGGTAATAATAATAATTTTAATTTTAATTATAAATAAAATAATTTTCTTATTAAAAGCAATCTTCGAAGCGCTAATAATAGTAGTACTATTCTTTTAAATTAGGGTTAGGGTCTTTAAAATAATGTTACGGGCGCTAAATAATTTAACCGTAGCAATTTTCTTTTTAAAAATTAATTTTTTTAAAGTAGGAGAGGGGTCAATGGGAGTATTTTTAAAAATAAATTTCTAAAATATAAATTTTGTAAGAGTAAGAGCGGGTTTAATTAAAGGGTTTTTAAGAATAACCTTCTTAAGGGCGGCCTTCTTAAGGGCGGCCTTTTTAAGAGGCTCAACGGGATTAAGGATATTCGCCTTACTCTTACCCTTCGAAACGATAGCGGGAATCCTAATAACTTCAAAGTCAGATTCGAATTCTAACGCCTTATAATTCCTCTTATATTACTATAGAGGGTTCTTCCTAGTAGTAAAGAGTAGAAGTTATAAATTATTCGTATAGTTCGAAAGTATAAGCGATTTTTAATTAGCATTAGCAACCGAAATATTATTAATATAACGCTTCCTTCTATTAACAGCAACGGCGGCGGCGATAGTAGCAGCCTTAGGGTTAATTTTCTTTATAATAATACAAATTATAATAGTTTACAATAAGTAAATACAGAAATATAAGTGCGCAGTGTAAATAGCTTCGGTTTTGAACAAATTAATTGAATTAATTCGATTTACTAGATTTGCCAACATTAGGCACAACTGGCCAGATGATGGGGGTGCGAAGCGGAACAGGCGTTTGGCGGTGGGAACGTCGCAGCGACCAACCTGACATCCAACTTGAAGCAATGCTCCAAGCCCTGCCGCCCCTGCAGATGCGCGCTAACCCCGGGGCTGAACCGCTGAACGGGGCGAGCCCCGCTAAACCCCGCCAGATCTCCAAGCAGCTCTGAGCCTCTGACTGTCCCCAGTTCCATCTTGAGATAGAAAACACAACAGGTACATCTCGGCCTTCTTCGCACCATCAACTGCTGGGAACTGTACCAAGCTCGGCGTTCGACCCCAGATAACGGTCCCAGCACAGCAACAAATAGGCATCAAATACCTCGAAACGCCCTCGACCTCTCCCGTACGCAGCAGTCATACCTTCCACCAGTAGCATCGACCGAATCCCGAATCCAACGACGCCGCCCACCATGACGTCCGTCAACATCAACCACATATCCTCGCTCGACGAGCCGTACCCCTCCCCCTCGGCCCTCGAAGCCGCCACAACGACGCACGTTCAAGGCACTTTCGCCATCGCCACGCGCAAGCTGCCCATCCTCAAATCGGGTCCCATCGACGCCATGTCCGCGCGGCTCGGGATCCCGATCCCCGAGATGATCTTCGGCGACAACCTGGTATCAATCACGCACCGACCGACGGGCTGGTCGATCCAGTTCAATGCCGAGGACGCGCTCGACCGCGTCGACAAGACGAGCGAGAAGATGCTGCGGGTGGCGTACGCGGGCGAGTGGAGCTCGAGCCGCGAGAAGACGAGCGCGGGTATTAGTGAGGTGGTCAAGCCGTTTGACTGGAGTTATACGACGGATTATTGTGGGACGGAGAAGCCTGGCTCTGGCGGCGGGGCTGAAGGGGCTGAAGGGAAAGAGGACAAAAAACTGTACGGGGATGAAAACACACCGGATATACCCATCGAGCTCCTAAAGCGCCGAGACCCGATCCTCTTCGCGGACGAGGTGGTCCTTTACGAGAGCGAGCTGGACGACAACGGGTGTAGCATCGTCAGCGTGAAGCTGCGGGTGATGGAGCATCGCATGTTGCTGCTGTGCCGGATGTTCATGCGGTTGGATAACGTGCTGGTGCGCGTGCGGGATACGAGGGTGTATGTGGACTTTGATAAGGAGGAGGTGATTAGGGAGTATACGGAGAGGGAGGATAAATTTGAGAATGTGAAGACGGTAAGTTCCCTTGGGAGAAAGGAGACGGGATTACGAAGGAATAGGTTAGCTGACTTGTTGGTTTGCGAAACAGAAACTTTTCATGCAAGGACTCAAACTGGATCAGGTCACTATCGCGCTTCGTGATGCCAACCAGGTGGCGCCTCTGCTACCGCTCATCAAGCAGGGAGTTGAGAGCGTTATCCTAGGTCCCGCTGTTTCTGCAAAGACGACGACCACAACACGATTCCCAGGGCAAACGCAGTTCCCGCCACAGACGCAATTTGTCCGTCCGCCACCAAGGTAGGGGCTGAGGGCAGATTCTTACGTGTTTAGAGCGTTGTATGCAAGATAACATGGTTTAATATTTTCATATTTGACGAAGAAACGACGTTACAGGCGTTAAAGGGGGGTTGGCTAAGGACACATAGAGTCGGGGTAATGCGAAGCCACACCAACAACGCCGTTATTAATCGTGAATATTCTCCGACCAGATCACCATTTCAAGACGCATATCAAAACCGGTCCCATTCATGTCGCTGGTGATATTCTTCGGCGACACCTGATGTAAACAAGACAACCTGACCGTCACTTCTAGCCAGTTAATATGCAGAACGCTAGTTAACCAGACACCCGTCCGTCCCTCGTATGAAACATAAAAACACCATCCACAACGGTAATTGCGTGTTCACATAACGAATCCGTACCATTTGCTCGTCTCACAGAAACAGCACCCAGCATAAAATCCAACACCCTAACCCAATTTATCCAACATCACCAAATCACCTAGCATCCGGAACAGGCGAGCTCGGCTGCGTAACCTCCTCAAACGACAACTCCCACTTATCCACCTCCTTAAACTTCTTTGCCGCCTTCTGCAGCTCTTCACCCAGTCTCTCCGTCATCATCTGCGTCGTTTCCGGCAACTCCTCAGCCTCATCAAGGTCCATTGCAGAAACTGGTTCCTGGTCATTATCGTCCCCATCCTCCTCCTCATTGTCCCCGCTCCCACCCGCAGCAACAACACCACCATCAGCGTTCTCCTTATCGGAGCTCGCTCTGCCGTACGTTCGTTTGAGCTCTGAAGAGCCGGATTTAGATTTGGCTGCGGCTTTGCCGTTGGTAGTTTTACCAAGTGGAGGCTTCTTTTTCTGTTTTTCCTTTTGCTGCTTCTGCTTCTCGGCAGCAAGCGCCTTTCCCTTCTTTTTCCTGGCGGCAGCGGTGGCGACGTATGATAGTTCGTCACCGTCGGCGGCAGTCTCGTCTTCGGAGGAGGAGGAGGAGGAGCCCTCGTCACTAGTGATGTCGTAAGGGTTCTCCTTGTTCCGCCCCTTTTTGTGCTTTTTGTCGGGTTTTGCGTGATTTCGTCGGGCGGGCAGTAAGCTCGTCAGCGCCTCTGTTGCTAGTTTTTCCTCTTCTCTCTTCTTCGCAGCTACGGTGGCCTTTTTTGTTGCTGCGGCTGCGGCTGCTGAGGCTTTCGCGATACTTGGGGCCTTGTAATTTGGTGAGTGTGTGAGTGAGGGTGGTGAGGAAAGCTCGGAGGACATGTCCGCGTCCATGGCTCCTACTGGCCCAGCGCCCAGGCCTGGTAGCAGTGCGGGAGTCTGAAGTCGTTCTGTGTAAACAGGTGCTGCTCGCCGGGTGTTGTACGACCTGTGCGTCAGGTTGTTGAGTGATGGCCAAGCCACCGGGCTTCCAGCTTCTGAGGAATCGCTTGCGGGTGGTGCGTTGACCGGGTCGTTAGGGTCGAGGGATGGCCTGGACTGCCTGGGAGGACTGTACGGCATATGGTCCGGGACAGGCGAGAGGGCGGGTGTTGAGAGTGGCGATGACATGGGGCTGTCGCTTCCATCTCGCATCTCTATCGACTGGTGAATGACCTCATTTTCTTCCTCTTCGGGTTCAGGAACAGGTTGCTCATGTACCGATGATCTGCCTCGCTTGTTTCGACCAGAGTGGCTTTCGAGTGACTTGCGTTTCTTCGAGCGCCGTGATGGAGACCCGGTTTCCATATTCTCTTCGTCGTCGACAGGCATTGCCCCACTGGAGGCCGGAATCGTGATATCAGCACCCGAAGCTGCACCTGCGAAAGCACTGGCACCAGACCGTCTCTTCGTCCTGTCAAGTGGTGTCGACTCGCCGTCTGGTCCTGAGTCGTCGTCTTCGACGGCAGCTTCTCGATCCACGTCCATATTGTCTTCGTCATCTGTCATGGGGATGCGTGACACCTGCGAGGTCACGGACTGTGATCTTTGTCTTCGTCCCTTCTGTGCGGTTCCCAAGATACTGGGCTCACGCGCTCGTCGCTTGAAAAGACCCAGATTAAGTGTAGACATGACGCTCGGTGTAGTTGGCCCCTTACTACTTGGCCTAACGGGTCCGTCATCTCTGCCTGATACACTGTTTTGACGTGGCCGGTGGCGCTGGAAGAGACCGACATCGAACGAAGAAGTGTTGGCGGACCGGTAGCCACCGGCATTTTGTGTGGTAATCGTAGGGTCTTCGAGGCTATCGTCAAGATCGAACATGTCGTCATCCAGGTCCAAGCCGGAGGTATCGCCTGTTAGTCGCCGGAGCGCTCGTGGGCTCGGTCGGGTGGATTCCTTTTCTTCACGTCTGGAAGTCGCAGCATCGGGATTCTCGTCTGTGTCGGCAGTACCAGTTGTTGAAGTCATGTTGACCAGCCGGTCCATGGCTTGGTCAGCCCTCCGGTTCGAGTCCTTCAACGCCTTAACCTGGTCGGAATTCATTTGTCTTTGAGCTGCTTCAACAGCGGCGGCGCGCTTGGCACGTTCCTTTTCTCGATCACTGACATCGTAGATATCGCTGCTTGGGTCTTTGGCAGTCGGTTTGGCGAGGACTGGTGGTGTGGCGGAGGAGCTGGTCGTCGTAGGTTGCGATGGCGCGACCCGTGATTTTCTTGGTCTGGGCATCGTGAATGTGTCGCGGGGTACTTGTTTGAGGTGGTCGGTGTCGGTCTTGGGTCTCGGGGAGTGTGGGAGGTCGGTAAGATTATATACTTGTATTAGGGTATCTCAGTGGCGGCGAAAACCATGGCAGACGGTGGTGCATATGCAGATGATTCGGTGCTGTTCAATTTCCCGGAACTCCGCGTGGAAAGATTGCGGAATCGTGAATGTGAATGTAAAATTGATGCACGGTGGAGGTCGATGGGAGGAAAGTGCAGCGCATGAGACGCGTTCCGACCTTGATCAACACTGGGGTACCAAAAAGACTGGGCCCTCAAGCGCGTGGTCTGGAAGTACCTTTGTACCGTAGTGGGACCCTGTAAAATGCGGGGTGTGCCGTCGGCAGGCAAGGGTCTCCGCCCTTGGCAGCGATTTCCAGAATTGCTAGACCCAAGATGCAGATCCAACTAACTCAGCCCTAACCCTGAGTTGTCAACAACACCTCAAGCTCAAGCGGTTCCTCGGGATCCTTGCCAGGGACCTCATTACGTCACCATCTGTACTTAGCTAAGAGGTAGCTGGCTGCTGAAGTGGTGAACTGTTGAGCTTTCAAGCAGAGCTTCAAGCTTCCAACCAACGAACGAACGGCATCAACGAGATCGGCCCAGGAAAATACTCCATAGAGGTAGCTCCTGATCACCTTACTCATTACTTCCCGCCTTTTCATCCTCACCAGCTCTTAAGGGTGCCAATCGCAACCACCATCTGCCTATGAAGGTGACACGACAAAATCTCACAATACTCCGATCTTTTACTTCCACTTATTTACGTCTCATTACGAACTTCCATCACCACCAGAAATTTCCCGTCACTACGTACTCGACACAACCCAAAACACCAAAGATGGCCACCCGCATAGCCTGCCGCGCCGCCTTCCGGCGCAACGTCGTCCCCCTCACCCTCGGCCTCACAACCACCTTCGCCCTAGCCTCCCGACAACAGCCTTTGAAGCTGGACGCTTTCGGCTCGCAGCAGTCGCGGTCTCTTCATTCCCAAAAGAACAACAAGGAAGAGTGGTTGAACCCGGAAACGGTCAAGCAGCTTTCTAGTGGGAGTTTGGGCGGTATGGCTACCACCTAGCTCAAATATTGATTTCCTGTATACGGGAGGCTAACATTGACTTTGTGTGGTCTTTGCAGGTTTTGCCACGGGTCTTTTGATCAGTGTCTTTTCCAAGACGCTTGTGTTGTTGGCTGGTGTTGGTATGGTGATAGTTCAGGTGCGATTAGTTTACTCTCTTTCTGAAAACAACGTAAAAAAGATTAGATACTGACAATGACGACGGCAATAGGTTGCGTCTCGTTACGGCATCAACCTGGTAGACATGCTGCATCTTCGGAACAGGGTGAGCTCATCCAAGATTCTCAAGGCGTTGCAGCACAAGACCGCCTTTAAGCTTGCCTTTGCTATTACCTTTGCTCTTTCTGCCTTTATGTCTTTCTAGATCAACGAAGAATAGAAGAACGAGAAATCCATATTAACTGAATTTACACATCACGATTCATTAACGGTTTATAAGCATTCTACGGAGTTGGCATCAGGACATGTATGGTCATACATTGTATTTATTCATCATTTTACGTTTCTTGGAACATCCACATATCCAATGCTTTGATGCTGCTAAATAACTATTCAACTCGGAACATCCACGACCATCTCTCACTCCGTTGAACAACCAAGGACCAACTTCGTTTTGATCACTCCGTTCGTATGCTACAACAGGTAGCCATTTGAAAGATATGGGAGCAACCTTGACTGCCTGATTGCCAAAAACCAGTCCACTACAGCAGATCCGGTGAAGACTTGAGTTGGATGTTTTGACATTTTTATCTTTGTGGGGGTATCCAAAATCCTCAAGGGCCCAACATCCTTCCAAACACTGAACTAGTTTCGCTTTGTACCCAAAAGGTCGGATTTTCAAGCCCAGCTTCAAACGAGAACACCGAGCACCAACTAAAATGGGCTCGTTTCCCGTAGCAGCCATTCCGTCGTGAGCTGATCTCCGTCAAAGTAGCCTGCCATGTTCTTCCTGATCTCCTCGTTAGACTTGTTCAGCCAGTCCTTCTCTTCCTGCGTCAGCAGGCTCTCGTCAATTAGCTTCCTGCAGTATGGAACCATGGTGACATGCTCGAAGCCCAAATACGGCTTATCGCCGAATTGGTGCTCAGTCTTCACTTCGCGAACGATGGCCAGGTTCTCAATGCGGATTCCGTAGTTGCCATCCTCGTAGTAACCGGGCTCGATAGACAGCACGTTGCCAGGAGCCAGAGGGACATCGACGTACGCCTTCCTAGTGCCAATACCAATGGGCCCTTCGTGCACGTTCAGGAAAGACCCCACTCCATGGCCGGTTCCGTGGCGGTAGTCAAGACCGTATTTCTAAGGTCATTGTTAGTAACCCATAAATTTGATACCACTAGAAAAAGAGTAAGTGCTTACCCAGAGGAATTGGCGGGCCAAGGCGTCCAACGCGAAGCCACTAGTTCCCTTGGGGAACACCGCAGTGTCTAGAGCCATGTTTCCCTTAAGAACCAGAGTGTAAGACTTTCTTTCGGCATCGGTTGGTTGGCCGAAATGTAGTGTTCTTGTGACATCCGTTGTTCCGTCATAAAACTGCGCGCCCGAGTCGCAGAGATAGATAGCATTAGGGTCAATCACAGAGCAGGACCCCCTTTCGGGCTTGTAGTGGATGATCGCGCCACTGCGATAATGTTAGCATTTTGATGTGAACGACGCATTACACGGAGAAACTTACTTTGGCCCCGTGGAAGAAATAGTATCAAAGGAAAGACCAACAAAGTCGGATTGCTCGCTTCTGAACTTTTCCAACTGGTCAGCGGCCTCCACCTCATCCAGCTTAGCCTTCTTGTTGATTAGCTGATCCTCAAGCCAGGCGAAGAACTTGATCAGGGCGGCGCCGTCACGGATGTGACACCTCCTCATGCCTTCAAGTTCCGTCTCGTTCTTGATGGCCTTTGCGTCCCCTATAGGACTCCTGACCTCGTCCACGTGCTTTTCGCCGCCCAATGCCAGCTTGAGAGCCCAAGAGGCTTTGTTGGAGACCAGGTACTTCGTGGGCTTGTCCGACTCGCTGGTGCTCTTGGCAGCATTCGCAAGTACCTCAGTGTCCTTGAAGAGGTCGGTGTAAGGCTTGATCTCAATGCCATTCTCAGCCAAGTATTGCTTGACCTCGTCGTTCAATTTCGACTCATCGACGTACAAGGTTGCGCTGTCTTTTGTAACGATGGCGTAAGAGAAGAAGACGGGGTTGTATGCGATATCGTTGCCGCGCAAGTTGAAAAGCCACGCGATCTCGTCGAGCATGGACACGACAAAAGCAGCGGCCTTCTTCTTCTCAAGCTCCTTGCGCAGGTCTGTGAGCTTCTCTGCTGTGCCCTTTCCTGAGTACTTGGCGCCAAGCAAGAAGACCGGCTCGCTGGGACGAGGTGGCCGGCTATCCCCCCATACAAGATCCACTAGGTTTTCGGTGATGGCCTTCAATCCTGCGCCGCCGTGCTTCTTGATATCGCCATCGAGTTTGTCGGCCACCGCTGGGGAAATCAGAGTGGGATCGATGCCGACGGTCTTTCCGCCAGCGGATTCGTCTGCTGTCCATTCTTGCCAGGTGGGGACATCTTGGAGCCCGGTCTTGAGCAAGTGCCAGTTCTCATCCAACTGCTTAGAAGCCTGGTTAAAGTAACGGCCATCCGTGGCCAAAGCGGCCTTGTCTAGCGTGACGACTGCTGTTCCGGCAGAGCCAGTGAATCCCGAGATAAAAGCACGGCGGGCGTCGCATTCGGCAATGTACTCGGAGGCATGGCTGTCTTCTGAGGGGACAACTGCAGGATTCCAGAAGGGTCAGCGGCCAGTGGAATCGTTTTGGCGGAGAGAGGCACGGGGCGTACCATAGATATCAACATTGCGCTCCTTCATGAGAGACCGCAAAGCGGCCAAGCGATCGGTGGTGTTGACAGTCATGGTCTCTTCGTCCGAAGTGGCTTTAAGATGTTGGAATAACCTTGATGTAAGAGAGAATGCTCTGGTCGAGTGTGTCGGCAGAGGGGAAGCAGTCGAGACCTTGGGCAGACTATGTAGAACTCTGGCGGCTTGGGAGCGGATGGCTGATCGGGGGACGGAAGACGCAACTGCTGTCAGGCAAGAAGAGGGAAGGGACCAAAGGTTGCGCATGGAGAGGAGATGAGTTCCCGTAACGTCGCAAGAAGGACAGCCACGCAGACAGGACCAGAGGGGGGCAGTGATTTAATAGGATAACAGCTACTGAGAAGCTATCAATCAAGTTGGGGACTTCTACTTTGGGCGTAGTTGGTGGACGGGACCTTGAGGGGCAAACAAGCACGTTGCAAACGTTCTGGTCACACGACGGGATGGATGGATCTCCACGTTATCGCAGGTACTTCTAGGAACACTAGCGATGCTGCACGTCAGTGTGACATGTGCAGGTACCTCCCTATCAGATTTACTGGGTTCAACTCCATCTCGACGCGGGAGCTCCTCTGCGCCCATTGGAGCTACTTTCCATTTTGAGCCATGTCACTCCACCTCCACCGGGCTCTCGGCCGCCCTCCGCCGGGTGGTTCCGTCACTACTGTTAGCAGAAGCCCTACGATAGCGTGTATCCAGGAAGCTTTCACTAACAGATGGACTAAGCTGCTGGATGGACGCCAGCTTGTGTGACACAACACAAACACAACACACGACATAACAACATGACGGGATGTACGATGTTTGAAGCTTACCTCCGGATACCCGATCGAATGGTATACCTAGCATATTCGGAAGGACTGGACGGGAAGAAGCTCGCTTAAGGGAAACTTCCGTGTGGGTAGCGTCCCGTCCCGTACACACAATTCAATACTGGTTTGTTTGTTAGTTTGGTTCTTCGATCATAGGTTGAACAGGGGAGCTTTGGCTGGCCTTTGAAGAGAGGAACTGTCCTCCGTTTGAAGCGATATGGGATAATGGCAAGGGCTTAGGACGCTATAGAAGCCTCTTATGGGTGTTCTCTTATGCCTCTCTCCGTCTCTTTCAAGGCCTTTTAGTTTAGAAGATATCGGTCTACGGTAGTTAACCGATAGAAAGCCGAACGCTTTCCTATATCCAGCAAAGTTGCCGTTTTTGTACCAGACTAACAAACAAACCAGGGCTGGATTGTACCTGATGATTGCCCCGCTGTGCCAACCCAAATGGTTGCGGAGCTGCCGCAGCGGCAACCCGCCAGGCGGCAGCCTGTTTTTTGTTTGGAGGGATGGGAGTCTCCCTTTGTTCTGATTTTGCCAGCAGCAACCTCGAAAAATATCACAAGCCCAGTCAGCCATATCACTGGTTAAGCTTCACCCACACGATATCCTTGAGATAAAACTAAGGTCGACAATTACTTGTTACAGACCTGTCATGATTCAAAAATAGAAAGTATCCGAAGTTGACCTCGTCGACCTGATCAAAGTGAAGGGACGTTACCGCACAGCTCAATCTCAGCTTATCAAACTGGCAATTCTAGCCCACCACAGGCTCCATCGTCTTTCATCACTGAAAACTGAAACAACAACCACAGACTTTGGTCTATCCTTGAATATCAGAGTGATAACAAACTCACGGTTCTGGAACCAAACGACCCACCGATACGATCCACCAACTTCTCTTTCTTGGCATTCCTTCCTCAACACGCCTTCACTTTTCCTCGCCGAGGTGGACGAGCGTGGACAGATTTTTACACTTGCACTCCTCCTCGCGACATAGTAGAGACTCAAAATGGAGCCACTACCATTACCCACCAGTCTGGCCGAGGTGGAACAGGTAAGAGAAACCAGTTATGATAAGAGAATGGCGGGTTACGAACTACGGCACCCGTAGAGAGACCACGAGGCTAACACGACTCGCTTCTGCTGACAGTTGATTATAGCTCTCTATCAGCCGAATCCCCCTGAGACCGTCTCACGCATCCAGGAGGTTCTCCAGAGGCTACAAAAGTCCCCTGAGGGCTGGCAACTTGCCCAGAGTTTGATTGGAAACCCAAATGACAACATCAAATTCTATGCGGCCTTGACAATCATTGTCAAACTCAACAAAGACAGGTACCCTCGCCATCTCATTCCTCTTCCCTGTTAGGCCTTGGCAGACTGACTGAGATCCTCCAAGTACCAACCTCACCGACGATGAGGCAAAGGAGTTGCTCCAAAATATCCTTGGTTGGACAATAGCATCGTGCGCCCAAGGTGTCGCTCCCTTTGTCATCAAAAAGCTGTGCATTGCTCTCGTCACATTCTTCATCCACTTTTCTCAGCTATGGCCCAACTGCCTTCGGCATTTCTTTTATAGCCTCGATCTCGGGCGGGCCACCCCTATCGAGACATTGGACGACGCTTTGGAGACCACTATCATCGTCAACAATCTTGACATTTCAAAACTCAAGGTCGCCATCTGGTTCGCGACCTCCCTTGTCGAAGAAGTCGGAAAGACGGATATGAACTCAATCAAGTACATCCACGTACACGAACGTCTCGTCCGCAATGCCCCCGACTTGGCCTCATTGCTAGCACGCGGATTCCTCCCATCAGACGACACCTACCAGACCCAATCGGAGTCGCTTGTCTGTTTCCAGGTGAGTAGAAGAAAGATATTTATCCAAGGACTAAAACATGTCAAGGAACCGCTAAACTGACAAATAAACAGGCCTGGATTCTCTACGCTCAACGACTGTCCTCCAATACCGATGTTCTAGTGACACATCTACGGGAACTTGTCAGTCCGGCTCTCAACTGCTTCGCCATCGACGATCTCTTCCAGCCGGCCTCCGAACTCTTTAGTGATGTACTCAGCAATTATTCGGGATTCTTCACAGAGTCACATTATGCGTCATTGGCCTCCTTATTCGACAGCGAGTGGGCGGCAGAGCACTACAACAGGGTCATTCACGGCGACCATCAGCTTGATGGCATTTCATTTGGCCTTCTCATGCTTGCGTATGGTGATGCCAAGGTGTCGGATCTCATGTGTAGCACAGACGAGCGGTCCCAGAGGTTTCTGGGCAGACTAGCTGGTCTTCTCGCTGCCGATGGCTATCTGGTGGGCGAGGATTCGATATTCGTCCCTGCCCTGGAGTTCTGGGCCACGTTTGTCGAAACCATGATCGACAATATCTACTCGGAAGAAGAAGCAAAAGTAAACGTCTGGCGCCCGCATGCTGAACAACACCTCAAGAGCGTCGTGTCGAACTGCTGGAGGAAGGCACAATGGCCCCCTGCAGAGACTTTCGCCGAGTGGGATTCCAACGAGCGTGTCGGCTTTACGGATGCGAGAAAAGACATAGCTGATATGCTACAGTCTATCTTCACTCTCGAGAATCTCACCCTGGTCTCATTTTTCTCTGGTCTTTTCCTCCAGGCCCTCTCTGTCCAGTCGTGGGCTGAAGTTGAGGCATCGGCATTCTGTCTCGGATCTTTGTCCGATTGTATCACGGAAGACCCCCAATATGACGTGGAGTTAAGCAAGGTCTTTGCTTCACCCTTCTTTGATCTTCTCGGGCAGGCTCAAGGCCCGGTCCCGCTACGTCTGCGCCAGACATGTCTTTTGCTCATTGAGCGGTACTGTGAGTACTTTGAGCGACATTTCGAGTATCTCCCTCATGCGCTCAACCTGCTATTTGCGGCCGTCGGCGACCCTGTTCTTGGTGGACCTTCTGCGAAATCCATCTCGACTCTCTGCTCATCGTGCCGCTGCATTCTCACGAGCGAAGCACCGGCATTCATCATGCACTACCAAACAATTCGTAGCAGACAAGTTCTCGACTCCCTTGCGGAGGAGCGTATCATCCTTGCCATCGCCTCCATCATTCAGGCTATTCCGGATTCGAACCAGAAGCTGGCTGTCTTTGAGAACCTCTACTCGATCATCAAAGCAGACTGCGAGCGTGCTGTCCAGCTCAAACAGCAGCCCAGCATGTTGAACCTGTCTGACCCCAACTTCTTGCGCGGTGTCGAACAACCGGGCGACGTTCCTTCTGCCGATGAAGTCTCTCATCAACTCGCCGTTCGTGCTCTCCGATCCCTGCAAAGCATGGCCAAGGGTATGCAGGACGTCAAGGAACATGTGGTTGACATTGATGCCGATCCTTCCTCCGTCAACCAGGACCCGAAACTCTCCGCTATCCAGTCCGATATCCTCAATGTCTTGGTCGAAATGCAGAGAACTTTCAACACCAGCGGAGAAATTGTGGAGATAATATGCATCATCCTCCGAGCAGGGTTTTCAGAGACGGAGTCGGGCCCGTTCGTGTTCCCTCCTGAAGTCGTGACGAACTTCTTCAGTCAACAAAGATTCGAAACCCCTAGGCTGGGCACTTTGCTGAGCACGGCATGCTCTTTTGTCGGAAGTTTGTACAGGGGACCGAAGAACATGGTTCCGTCCTTACTCGCTCAGTTACTCCCTTGGGTGATCAACATGCTCAGCAGTCTTCCGGAACCAGAAAGCGATACGGAAGTGGCGCAGAATGGCATCTGCTTCGTGGATAAGATTATGACAAGATATCCGGAAGTGGTGTTCCAGATTCAGCCGTCACAGATGCTCGAGTTCTTTTTCATGTTCTCGCTCAAGGTCCTGAATGGGAAGGAGCCGCTGCCGAAGACAGCGTCGGCGGAGTTCTGGGTATGTCTCTTCATTCCTCATGAACCATCGACTGAAATGTTTTGTTGTACTGACACGCAAATCAGAGTAATTTCATTACCCTTAAGTCCGAGTCCCCCGATCTCCAGGGAACCATCAACAATGCGATGGAACACCTCGGCCCGCTTATATCACAGACTCTCATCCAAAATATCGGCGGAAACGCTGCGAGAAGCGAGCTAGACAAACTGAGCGACCCTCTCAAGAAGCTTGTGGCGAGCCAAGTGCGTTCAAGGCAATGGCTCGAACAGGCGCTCTTCGACCAGAGTTTCCCCAGTCAGCAGGTAGGCAACGAAGAGAAGTCGACCTTTTTGAAGAAGATTATTGGGTAAGTCTGTCATCTGCTCCGCTGTTCTATATACAAACTGCTGACCAACATTCACACAGACTGAGAGGAGCGCGGACTACCAACCAGGTGGTGAGAGAGTTCTGGCTGGCTTGCAGAGGTTCAAATTTTTCGTATGCTTCCTAGGCGTGGGTAACAGATTGTTACGAGCCATGCAGCTTCGAAACAGAGATTATAGAGTACCTTTTGTGACCTCTCTGAGGTGACAAGTTGAATCGCTCTTTCCTGTTCGAGTCATGTTGACAAAAACGGCTCTTGAAAGCATTATTTGGACATGATAGGCAACGTTGAAAGCTCAACTGGGACCAAGTCACTAAAACAGCTGTATTTTACTTGAAACGACTACTCATGGTGTAAATATTCTCTCCCCAATTATATTCATCATCAGGCACACATTTACCAATGAAATCCTTCCTGTGTATAAAGATAGGAAACCTGCTCGGAAGGGCTCGAGGAGAGCTCTATTGCCTCTAGACGTGGTCCTAGCGTCACCCTCATAACTAACCCTGCCAAGCCCAAGTTGCATCAGGGGTGGGTTGTCATTTGCCATATACAACCCTCACTCTTCAACCACACAGTTCATCCCATCTCCAGTCGAGCTTCACCCAGACTGAATCCACTACGTCTCAGTGTAAGTCCGAATACCCGGTTACCATGTGCTCACTAAAGGAGCTGCTTACTTTGAAAGCGTCCTTGAACCTTCATCTGGTCAAACAAGAACTGACACGCACGGCAGGACATTGGGATCGATCTTTGGAGGTGAACCCTTTCACACAACATGAAGTCCCTCATCAGGCCCTACGGCCTCATGTGCCGGCAAGGCTTCACTTCCCTCACCACTAGAGCCTCAAATCTCCAACAACGACCCTACTCTTCAACCCCCTCATCCGAGACAACAGCAACAACAACCGCAACACCCACCAAAAAGCCGCAAAGACAAGTGATCTTCTCAGGCATCCAGCCCACAGGCGTACCACACCTAGGCAACTACCTCGGCGCCCTTCAGCAATGGAAGCGCATGCAAGACAGCGCAGATCCGGAGACCACGGATCTCATCTTCTCCGTGGTCGACCTACACGCCATCACCGTGCCGCAGCAGCGCGGCAACCTCAAGAAGTGGAAGAGAGAGATGCTAGCGGCGCTGCTGGCCATCGGGCTGGACCCCAAGAGGTGCACCATCTTTTACCAGAGCATGGTGTCGGGGCACTCGGAGTTGCAATGGATTTTAAGTTGTACGGCTAGTACGGGGTATTTGTCTAGGATGACGCAGTGGAAGGTGAGTTCATCGTCCGAGAGGAAGGGAGGGGTTTTAGAACGAAATGCTGATATGCGGGTGGGGGTACCAGAGTAAACTACAATTAGCAGACGACGCCAACATGCTAGATGACAAGGCCAAATCGTCTCTCAAGCACGGCTTGTTCTCTTACCCCATCCTCCAAGCGGCGGACATCCTCGTCCACAGGGCGACGCATGTCCCCGTCGGCGAAGATCAGAGGCAGCACCTTGAGTTTGCAAGGGAGTGCGTGACCAACTTCAACCATGCGTACAAGGGCAAGGTGTTGGTAGCTCCCGAGACGATTCTTTGTAAGTTCCATCCATCCTCATCTTCTTGATCCATGGTCCCTCCTTCCCCCCTCCCTACACCCATCACTTCAAGTCACTCTTCCTTTCATCATCATCAACTAACAACACCTGAATCAAAACCAGCCCCAACAAAACGCGTAATGTCCCTCCAACTCCCCACCAAAAAAATGTCCAAATCCGACCCCGACCCCTCCTCCCGCATCCTCCTCACCGACACCCCCTCGGAAATCCACGCCAAGATACTCAAAGCACGTACCGACTCTCTGACCCCTTCGCTGGGAATCACCTTCGACCCTATCCAACGCCCCGGCGTCTCCAACCTGTTACAGCTGCTCAGCCATTTCGACGCCGCAAACCGTTCGGCGCAGGAGATCGCGGCGCAGATCAATGCTGAAATTGGGAACCATGGGCTGGACGGAGAGGGAGAACAAAATCCGCTAAGGAAACTGAAGGAGAGGGTGAGCGAGGTGGTACAGAGGGAGCTGAATCCCATTAGGGAGAGGTATGTGGAGCTGTTGCAGGGGGATGAAGGGGAGGAGGGGGGGTATTTGGATGAGGTTATTAGGGAGGGGGCGAGGAAGGCGAATGAGAGTGCGGAGAGGACGATGAGTAGGGTTAGGAGGGCTGTGGAGTTGGGTGCTTGAGCTTTGAGGCCATGAAGAGTGGGAGGTTTTTGTAAGATGGATTTCGGGTGGTCGGTTCGGACACATATTCGGTAGATAAAAGCTATATGGGACGTCTGTATCTGTGGTTGGTAATTGCTTAGGAGTCTGGCCATCGTTCTAGTCGTACTTCCTCGCATTGGCTTCCTTCATTGACGAATTCCACCTACTCTTCTCTCGTGCACAACACAGCACAGGCATGGCCGTCTCCTGATCTGTTACTATACATTTCTTATGCTACAGTATCTATACACAAAGGACGGGCCATATGCAGAAGAGACAAAAGGGGCAAACCTGACCGAAGAGAGACATACAACAAGAACAACCACCCAGGCTGAAAGGACTTGAGACAGGACCAGCAGGTGTTGTATCCGTTTAGCGTCCACCAGAGATCCGCAGTCTCTCTTTGGCAAGGAAGTCCTCGAAGTTGCCGACACCCTTCATGTCTCTGACATGGCTGAGGTGCTCCCACCTGGTCTCCAGAAGTTTCTCTACCTCGCCCTTACTCTCGTCCATAGCCTTGCTGACACCTGTTTTGTTTGGAACCGTTGGTTAGCATACAAGCTTCCAAGGATAGTCTTCGTAGCGAAATCACCAAACATATATACGTACCAAGTTTGCTGAACTCCCAAACGTTGGCCTTCATACCGATACCGTAGTAGGCATGCTTCTGCAAAAAGGCCAACCACAGCTGCACCGTCTCCGGGTGACCGTCCTTGATCTGGATCAGTCTCCTGAGCGTGACACGCTCAAAGTTTTCCTGCGACTTCTTGAAAATGAAATGCGACTTGGGCACGGTCCAACGCTCGATCATGCGGGGCAGAGGGACGGGGCCGAAGGCGGGCAGGCCGAGGTAGTAGGCGGCGCGGAGGGCGAAGTCGCAGAAGAACTCGAGGTTGCGGATCGAATAGGACCGGAGCTGGAGGTCGCACGAGGGAACGCCGTACTCGGCTTCGCGACGAAGCGGCTGGAGGTAGAGGGCCTCGAGGGAGCGGGGCATGCGGGACATGATCACCTCCTGCTCTTCGGGTTCCGCGGCGGCGGCGGCCTTGGCCTTCTTCTTCTCGTCCTTGGAGGGCGCGGTGGTGGTCGTGATCTGGGCGATCGGTGTGGTGCTAGCAGGATATACCAGTCAGTCATTCTGCACCGTCTGGGCTGGTTCGGTTATGCGACAATAGATGAAGAAGAGCGTGCGGGCATATCGGCGGGGTCTTCGGCGAGCGGGCGGGCAGGTTTCGGGGGGGACGGCGACATTATCGAGGAAGATGGGTTGCGGTAATGGTTACTGACCTCGCCTCAGAGGCGGCATCGGGACCTGTGGTCCTACGCAATTGTTAGTTCGTGCCCATGAATACCAAAGGATCTCAGCAGCACTCTGATCACTTACACCGAAGCATTGCGCCGGAGCTGGGGCAACGGCTGGAACACGGCCTGGGCGGACCGGAGGGTTGCGAGAGGCTGCCGTTTCCAAGCTGATTAGAAGACTATCCCGCGAGCGCACACATCATAGAGACGCATGAGGAGAATGCTTACCGCCCGTCCCTGAAGGGACCGTACCACTGGCCTTATTATCATCTTCGCGCTGGGTGGTCTGAGAGGTTGAACGTCGACAAGTTGCCGTCACGGCGCGGATCAAACGAGTTTTTAGCGCGGGTTATTGGGGTCAATCCGGGGTTCTTATCGATAAGGCACAATTGACGCCGATTTCTTGAACATCAAAAACATCACCATCACATCGCGGAGCGAACAAGGCAACAGAAGCTACAAGTCACTGGCAGCGCTGGGAACATCATTTGGTTATCAAACATTGAATTGTTAGATTTTTTGGGCTTCTCAAGGCACTGGTTTAGTGAAACCGCGGCTATCTAAAGGAGATTTCTCTATCCTTCCTGAAAAGTTTTAGCAATCTCGCAATGACTAGCAGAGATGCCTTCTCTGATCGCCTCACGACGAGGGATACTGTTGTGCAGTCGAACTCAAGCTCAAGACTGAAATGATACACTGTAACACCAGACAATGTCGCCAGGCATGATGCCAATCCTCTGTCATGTCGACTAGGGCCGAACGACGAGGAGCCGGAAGCGACGTTTTGATGTCGGTGTCGCACTGTTGCTTGCTGCAACAATCGTGTACACATGATGTTGTATGTGGTGCGGTCGTAGGTGTGAATTGACCATGGGGCTTTCGGATCACTTGCGCTTTCTCCTGCCGTTGACGAGCTTCTTGTAGAAGTTCTTTCCTCCGCTCTGCTTCTTCTCCTGGATGCCGTGATACTTGTTCTTGTACTTGTCACCGACCTCAGCACCGAGAACCTCCTCAACAATGGTCCGCTTCCTCTCCTTGCGGGTGAGTCGGCTGTCACGACCGTCAGTAGCACCAGCAATGATAGTGCCAACTTGAGAGAACTCGGGCACAAAGTCCTTGCGAGCATCTTTCTTGAAGTACTGCTTTCCCATGGCGACGACCTCACGCATTTTTAGGATTTGCAAGTCTCTCTTCAGCTCGGGGGTCAGATTCGTGCGGGGCATGTTGAACCAATCGGCGCCAGCGTCATTCTTGGGTCCCTGTTTCTCTAGTCAGCATACTGATCTGCGAAGTCGAAGAGCAGGAACGGAAAGAGAAAGAATGGTGTCCAGTCAGAGTAACTATGAACATAAAGGTAATCATTATGGTGCAGACAGCAACCCCATGACGGGGCGCCGACCTGCGTCATGAAAAAATGGGATAGATTTTCATCATGGAAGGACTGTAATGGGTGTCGAGGACTGCCAAACGTACCTTGGTCTTTTCCTTGGATTGGGGCACCCGGACCGACAACTTCTTGGACTTGTTCTCCAAGGTCGGCTTCACCACCTCAGCAGGAGCGGCCGAGGGAGCCGCAACCACTACGGGGGTTTGCGCTGCGGGTGCAACAGCAGCATCTTGCTGGGGAGCCGTTACAGCATTGGAGCTGTCCGGGTTCGCAAGGCGAGACTCGGCTTCAGCAAGGAGTTTGTCGATCTCAACATCGGACAAGCCGAGTACGGAAGCCGCCATCTTGCTGGTCGGGCAAATGCACAGTTTCGTTGACTGAAAGCTGTGGAAAAGCTGCTCAAGATTTGCAAGCGATTGGAGAGAGGGGAAGGGAAAGGGAAGAAAATTCGAAGCTTCACAATTGGGGACAAGAAAAGATAAATTTTGAGTGGAGCCTGCAGAAAATGTCCAGGCGTTCCCCATTCACCAGCCAAGGCTTGGCATTTCTTGTGCTGACTCCTTGTGTTGGATGGTCACGTGAGATAGGTACCCGCACGGGCCAGGCCTCCAATGAGTTGGCAGTCCACAGCCCCGGGCCGAGCCTGGCTGGCATCGATCCGGCCGTGCGTCATAGCGCGGAGAATGAGGCTGGAGAGTGCCAGTTGTCAACGGTTGGGCTCGGGGCAGGGGCGGGCGCGACGTCGAGCAGAGCTTGTCAGGTAGCGCGCCACAGCTGCCAGTCGCCGCTGTCTTTCGGCGTCTTTCTGCTGCAGACTGCAGTGATCTGGAGTTGCCGCTGTTGAAAGTCTTCAAAGGTTCACTGATGCCCAACCTTTTGGTTTCTAGAGTCTGACCGCTTTCACCAACAAGTCATTCATCTTACCATCCTACTTATTTCCATCATCCGTCTCATCACATCCTCCAGCGTCTTTTCAGTAAAGTCATTTTACTTTACAGGTACGTGCTTATCTGCTACTCTGTCCATCTCATCCTCATCCACCAGCACCCGCGAATAGCATTTCCCAGCCTTTGGCTTCAAGCCAAAAGACGGACCTACACCCCATTCTCACCAATCATTTCACCCCTTCACAAACCGGAGCTCTTACCCGTGTGGCTCGCCCCGAATTCAACGAGAGGCGAGCCCGGAGCAGCGAGTCGTCCATTGGGATTAAACTCCACCCATTTGTTCCCCTCTCCCCAAACAAGCCAATCACTCTGCCCAATCAAGCAGGATTTCTGCGTGAGAGTCGGTTTTGCCATCATCATTCGTCGGCTCTGTCCCAAGTAAACAAAGAGACCCCAAGAAGCTTGCCGACATCATAGATAGTTCTAAGCCCAACGCGCAGAAGCTAAATCTTCCTGGTTGAAAAAAACAGAGAGCTCTTCGGGAAAGCGCGACCATCACGCGACGCTAGCAAGACACTGAAGCTTCGGTTTTGTTGTGACAGACAGGTTTATTGACCCGAGTCATCCAATACAGTGAGGCCAGCGATTTGCGACCAACTAGTCCGTCTCCCCGCAGCTCGCCAAACATTGATATCCGCCATGGATCCCCAAAATCCGTCCTCGGCTGGGCACAACCAGCAACAACGCCAGCAGCCCGTCTACGACACAAGCCAAGGCGGCCATTATGGTAAGTAGTCACCATCCAACGCTTCTCGTTAGCGAACCGTTCACTAACCAACATATCCTGTCCAGGTGCCAGTGCTGCGGTTAGTTGTCATCCTTTGCAAAAGGGCTTCTCAGTCCCATTACATCATAGCTCACAGTCTAACGCTTTTCACGTCTCTAGCTCTCCCAGCAAGGTTTTGCGCCCTCAGACCTTTACACGGGAACGTGGGCCAATGTCCATCAAGGTCTCCAGGGCAACTACAAGGAAATCCTGACGGCTTATTGGCAACAAACTATCAACCATCTCGAGAATGATACCCACGACTACAAGCTGCACCAGCTGCCCCTGGCACGAATCAAGAAGGTCATGAAGGCGGACCCGGAAGTCAAGATGATCTCTGCCGAAGCACCTATTCTCTTCGCCAAGGGATGCGATATCTTCATCACCGAGTTAACCATGCGCGCGTGGATTCATGCAGAGGAGAACAAGCGCCGCACTCTGCAGCGTAGCGATATCGCCTCGGCCCTCTCCAAGTCCGACATGTTCGACTTCCTCATCGACATTGTGCCCAGAGAAGAAGCTTCCACACACGCCAAGCGCGCGACCGGTCAGTCAGCCGCGGCCGCCGCGCAGGCTGCGCAAAACGCGGCCCAGCAAGCTCAGGGCATTCCTGGAGTTGGTGCTGCGCCAAACCATGGCGGACAGCACCCGATGGCTGCTCCTGACTACACGCTAGGTGGCCACGCAATTGCCCCCGAGGCCGATTATCGCCAGCAGAACATGTACTCCGGTCAGGTACAGCCGGGGCCCCCAACGGCGTATGGACAGCCTCAGCCTCCCATGTATGACGTTGATGGCATGTACTACTCAACAATGCCTCCTCAGCAGGTACGTAGATATGGGCTCTTCTGTACTCATCAGCAACATGCTAACTTGACCGCAGAACGCCTAGAACGCGCATTCCGGAGGAGATGAGATTGAAGAGTCTTCTAGATCCCACCACCTGTCACGAACCCAGAGGCGGGAGCGGGAGTAATGAAATTACGGCATCAAGTTACACTGACATAGCTTTCACCTTGATCGCTTGTTTATCTTTATGTGGTTCTTCATCTTCATCTGATAAGACTCAAAGACTGCCAACCGAACAATATACAATGGGCGTGGCGTAAATACGGGTTATTTCGTTTGTTTCAGGTGTACCATGGACGGAGGAAGGGTGCTTGGAAGGCTGGTCGGTCGGTTATGTCATAAGGATGTCTATTATGTTTTGCTCTTTGCACTATTTGTTTGAGCGTCTCGCGTTATGGGACCCGCTGCGGTTCTTTGGTATTTTAGTTTATGGTTTTGCTTCGCGTCTAGTGCATTATGCATAGTCAATATAGTGATGAACTGATAAGGAACCTGCTGCACTTTGTCTTGGGAATCATGATTATGCTCTTCATGACATGGCGTGTCTCATTTTGTGAAAGACGCCGTAAGAGCACCTCGTCCATGACAAATCAACGCGCACTCGAGTCACCGCAACACTAGTAACTTCCACTATCAAGGAACAACGGTAAAAAAAAATGTGAAAACGAATTGAGAATACCTTATCCATGGCCTCTTTGGTAAGGTAAGAGCTTAACTGATTCTCTCCTCATTTGTTCTTTTTGGTACATTTTGAATATTCAAAAGGATATAGGCTGTTGAACATATATGTCACTGAGTGCGCATGAATTATTAAGTTGTCCTGGACGATGAGCACTCATAACCCGCAACAGCTACCAGATGTGGGACTGTGTGGCAGGAGGGTAAATGTAATTAAACCTGTTAAAACGAAAACATGGTCCTAGATATGGGGTATATAGAATTACAAATTCAAGTTTTTGAGCAGCAATACTATTAGTGCTCGACCGAGACATCAACGCAAACCGAAGCGCGATCCGAAGTTAGCGAGCGGCGCAGCGGCTCGGCTTGTAGTGGCACTCTCGATTCCCAGAGTGAGCCTAGAAAAATGAAAAGTAATATGGTTAGCACATCATCAATGATCTCTGGCGGGGAGATTATGCATCGTCAAACTCACTTTTCCAATAATATCGGCCCGTTCATGGCATCTACACGGCCATATTTCTTGTTTCTCGTGGAAATGTCGAAGAACTCATCATGATTGTCCGACTGCATGAGCGAGATTGTCTGCTGAAGTTCGTCCAGGTTCTGCTCGAGCATGGGGGCATTTTCGAGGTTGGCGACGAAGGCAGAGAGGTGCTGCACGTCCATGGCCATGGCAGCAACTGCGTTGGCGTTGATCTTCTTGACGTCTGGGGATAGTGGAAGAGCCTGAGTGGTTATGGGACATTGTGTTAGCTTAGGTCTTGGATGTGCGAGGATAGCATTGGGTAAAGAAGGAAAAGGGGTCGAAGTTCGGTAGGGAATTTGCGTGGCTAAGGGAGGTCAAAGGCAGATGGGATAGCTCACAAGAATCTTATTGGCGGCGTGGCTGAGCGCGTCAAAGTAGATGAGCTCCTTGATTTCCCGGGGCAGACCAAGGAGGGTGGAACCCATTATGTTCTCCAGATACCTCGTCAAGGTCTGCATGTAATTACTAGGTTCAGTGGGCTTTGACGGTGTCATCCTATTGTGATGGTTAGTAGGCGGAAAGTCGCGGGGGGGCGGTAGGTCAAACGTACCAGTTGTAGTCGGAGGTGTCGACAAGGTCATCGATCTTGGAGTTGACGAGCTCAAAGATACGCTTCTCGGCAGTCTTTTTGTTGCTCCTAAATTCCTCTGTTGATTTGAGAGAGACAGGGCCGCCTGCTGACGTGGATGATCGTGCGCGGATCAACTCCTGCTCGAGCTGGTGGCAAGCTTCTTCGAAGTGTTCGAGGTTGATCAAGATCTGAACGATCTGACCTAGATATTGGGAGTTTAGACGTTCCACGAGAGTTCGGCAGACCTTCTCCGTCAAGAGCTCGTCCAGGGACTGACAATGGCATTAGATCTTGACACTAGAGGGCGCAAAGGAGGGGGCAAAGTGGTTACCTTTCTGAGCGTCTCATCGACAATGTTGGGGTGTTGAAAATGATCATTAGAGAAGAAGTAGAACTGGTTCAGGAAATTCCTGATATCAATGCAGCAGAGGGGGTACATCTGTGAAAAGGGGAGGACGCAGGGGAACCTAACTTGGTGTTAGTACACGAGCTCACTTGCAGTGTAGGTGATAGGTGACATACGTGAGCTCTTCTGGAGCTTTCTCCTCGGTATACCAACTGACTTTGAGGACCTTTTCGTATTCCTCGGCGTTGTTGATTTGCATAGGCATGTAATCGTCGGTTGAGACAATCTCTTGGAAGTCATCGCTGAATCTGCGCTTGAGCAGCTCGGCATATTTGTAGAAGAGGGTTAACTGAAAGTTGTTCAACATGGAAACGGAATAATTCCAGCTCTTCAAGACAAGTTAGCGTTCCATACACCTTGACAGGCAAGAGAATGCTCACCTCCATCGTCTGTATGAACAGCGCAATATCCCCCTTAATTTTCAAAAGCAGTTCAGCATTGTCCACGTCTGTGAGCGATCTTGAAATGAGGCGGATGGCAGTCTGGCACATAGAATCCCATAGCTCGTCAACTTCGACTGTGGATCGCAGTTGCGGAGCACGCTGTATCGTTGCTTTTTCAATTACGGCGAATCCGGTGATTTGCTCCAGAAGATCACGAAGCTCTGAGTTTTCTTCCTCGTCGGATGACAGATTCACAGAACTCGGCATGAGTAGATCCTTTTGCTGACGCCGAGTGGCCGCATACTCGGCACGGAATTTGTCAATTTGACCTAGCGCCTCGTGGATATGAAGCGCTTCGTGCAGTGGTGTAAAGTCAACCTGGACTTCTTCGTTATCGAGAACGTCAAACTCATCACTCTCGTCGAAAACCAGCTCGATCGCAGAGTTCAGCTTGAAATGACCCAGGTAAGGGTTTTGTTCAGCACGTTCCCGCTGACGGTCCAGCCGCTGCCTTGTGCCAAAGAAAGCAACCTCGCCAAGAAACTGCGAGGTCTCACGAATGCGATACAGCCATGTGTTCAAATCGGTCATGACAGCCTCCGAGATGGTTTTCCGTGACGCGGGGATGGACTTTTGGATCAAATCGGCCAGCCGGTACTGGGTGGCATACTTGTTCTGGATGATGGGTACTAGGTATTCGTTCTGGAGGTCCTCCAGCGATTTGAGGGCGCCATAGTACTTCTTCTTTCGAATCAGGTCATGGGCGTTGTTGACAGCATGCATGATCTTGAGTGATTCCCTGAGCGCATCGGAGACGTCGGTGATGTTCTGGCGGACGCGGCGTGTATCGACCAATGCCTGTTTCTGCTCCGCCAACTTTTCGGTACTTGCTTGGATCGACTGGTTTAGATCGAGAATTTCGGCAGTCAGGGCCACAGTCTCCTCACGTATCGTTTGTAGTTGGCTGACGGAGCCAAGGAACTCTTCGTGTTGCGTCAAGCCGATCCGTTCGATGTCGCCCTCCCGCTCCTCTGCATACTGGGAAAGGCTCTGGACGAGCGTTGCTGTTCGACCGCTTGCTGTCGCATCTTTGAGGACTGGAATCAATTGATCGATAAAGTCGGAATCGGATGGTGTGAGAATAATCTAGGGCCGTGTTAGTTACTGGGCCTATGGACGTTCAACGGGGGCCGCGCCAGCTATGGATGGTGTTGCGCAACGATGTATGTTGCGCCAACGATGACGGCGTTCGTACCTGGTCGACAGCGGAGTCGTAATCGTCCCACGTTTGCACTTTTCTGGGCATTTTGACCGGTAACCCGAATGCGCCAGTCGACTCTTACATGGGTTTCCGAGATTGACGATGTTCACAAAGAAAGAAAGGGTTCTGGGCTTATTCGTAGCCTTGGCCGTCGAGGTACCTTTCGCTACGCCGCACTGCAGGGACGGGGAATGGGGGGGGAGCCCACGGTGCAGCTCACTGTTCGTAGTGGTGGTCCAAGCGTCGGGATTCAACATCGATGCCATTTGCCCCTGGCAGGCATCTCGAAGCAGCTCCACTTCAGCTCCTTTCGTGATGTACATTGTGCGGGACAAGCAGACGTGGTTTCTAACTGCCCAGTAGTCTTCGACGTCAATATGAAATCTAGAGGTATACAATCAAACGGAGGGACCTCTGGATGTGGTTGCTCAGCTGCCGGCCACACGCCCCTTGAACTATATAAGCGTGCAAGGCGGCCAGCTGATGACAGCTGTCCTACTTCCTCTGCCACCTCTTTTCAACGACATCGGACTTCGCTGCTGTCCAAGACTTTGGAATGCCAACTTGTTGAGGATTTACGTCTTGATTATGATTTAGCACGAGCACTGTTGACGTTTATTGATTTCTCAGAATCATTTGGCTTTGGCGACTGTCTCCCTTGTTCATGGAGTTGTGCTGCCTGCGGTCGACAAATGATGCTGGCCAACTCCACGCGACCTGGATCGACCGTGATGGCCGCCATCATTCTATGGATGAGCACGCTTGTTGTCGCCAGACACTCGTCAATCCCTAACTGGTATTTCCCTCTTTGGAACTCAGTTGGTCAACATGGCAACTACGGCTGTATCTGCATGAAGAAATGACCGAGATAACTCTCCGTCTTCGGCCATGACTGCGCGTTTTGCGCTTTCCCATCTAACTTCGTTGATGGAGAAGGCACGCTCTAGGCGAGCAGGCACATGATGACAGATTCGACACTGCCTTCCTGATACTAACATCTCTTCCTTCCTTGTTCTTCCCAGCTCGACTTCCTCATCACCCGGTACCGGCCAGATTCCTGATGGTAGGTTCTGTTTTTGGTGATGACTCCCCTCAGCTCCAGGAAATCGCCCATGCAAGAGCTTCACGAACAAGGGCGTCATCCCTTCGACCCTCTGCAACGGAAACCGCATTGTTGAGATGCTTGAGTTGACCATTGGGACTTATACTCTTTGTCGGCAAAATAATCCCAATAATACGGACTGAGGATGTCGTGAGGCAGCAAACCAACGTACAAGACCAGTTGACTTTCTGAGGACTGATGCCTTTGAAATTATCAAACCTCATCCCGAAACAAACCTCACCGTCAGCCTTTGCGTCATTCTTTGCGGTTCCTTATAGAATACCAGATTGGCACCATTGAAACGTGTGTCCCGTCGGTACCGACGAGATGAAAGAGTGAAGGTGACCAAGGCGGTCGGTGCAGTCGGTGCAGGACCCCTCCCACCTTCCTTCCTCTTCTGCCACTACTTCTTTCCGTGCACACAACTCTTGAAAATTTCTCCCTCTCCTTCGCACTTTCCTCGCCTGCAATCCACCATCATCGTCAATCTCGGTCACTTGGGTGCAGACCTTTTTTTGGAGAGTCTTCTGGTCTTTCCCCTCGAGGCGGGTTTTGGATTGCCTTTCTCTTTTTACTATCCTCTATCCTCACTTCCACTCTCGTTCTCTCGTTTCCTGGAAACCTAACTCTTTTCTTTTGCGGCCGTGAAACTCGACAGGTCAGGTCCCATCTGTCGTCCATTCTTTCACCGCGCCCCTCTTCTGGCGAAACGACACCCGCGTGTCGACTGTCTTGAGCATTACGAAGACGCGACAACTTCCATTCCTGCATCACACCATGGCGCAGGCACGAGACACGGGATTCAACCCCTCCTCACCTCACTCTTCGAGCGGCGGCGCCGACTCGTACAAGCATGAAGGTACTCCGGATACCAGATTGACTGCCTTCTCACCGAATGACAACTCGGCGAGATCCAACAAGCTGCTCAACCGGACCCTGACCCTCGGCACCGCTACCTCCCAGGATGCACATTCTCACCATTTCCATTCGCACAACTCATCCGACGGGTACTCTGTAGCCCCAGCCAGTGGCTCAGACAAGGATCCCTTTATTTCCACCTCGTCCATCTCCAAGCCGGACCAGAAACTGTCACCTACGGCCTCCTCATTCCTTCCTGTTTCTGTTTCCGGCCCCCTGGTCGCCCACGGTTCTGTCAAAGGGGCACAGAATGGACTGCAGGGTTTACTGAACGCCGTGCAGCCTTCCTATACTAAGCAGGACGGCTTCAAGGCCGCGGACAGGCTCAGCACTGATCTTAATCTCTCCCGTTACCTTGTCTTTTACTCGTCCCAGCCGATGAGGGTCGCTGGTGTTGAGGAGTATCTCCAGGTAGGTGTCTTTGCCTTGCTAGACCACACTCACATCGCCACTACAAGAAGAACGTTACTGACATACCTTCACAGAAGCTGGAGAGACTTGGTTCGCCTTTGCAGGGCAAACACCATGCCGTCCAAGAGGGAGGCAGAGTCTTGCTTCGTCTGACAGATATCCGTGATGCTCGCAAAGTCCACGACAATGTTCAACTAGGCAATCCCGAATGGCGTGCAACATACATTGCGCCTGTTGACTTTTTCCACGTAAGCCTCTATGCACACGCATATCCAGTTCATCATGACTTACTTGTCCAAACAGATTGCATATCCGGGTACTTCGGTTGACCCAGTCTCTGAAGGGCAGCTCCTGGTTCTCGCCTTTCCGGGTTCGGGTTACGCTTTTCCCTATGCCCAGTCTCAGGTGGAGGCAATCGTCTACAACTTCCTCCAGGGTGAGGGGGAGTTGTTTGCCTTCCAGCGTCTGAATGATTCAACCCAAGGTCTCTTCAAGGCCATTGCGGAGTTCTCTGACGTCGACGTGGCCGTTGCCGTTGTTTCCAAGTTCAACGGTTTCACTGTCAATGTAAGCTACTACAGCCATTTCTCCATTGGTATACGTGATAGACTGACACTCAACGCTATAGGGTATTCAGCTACTGCTGACTTTGTGCCAGCCGGACACACCAGCTCTGGGTCTCGCATCAGCGGATGCCTATAATCCTCCCCGATCTCAGGTTCAAGATATCACCAACATCTTCCAGAACATGAGTGTTGCCAGAACTCCCCAGTCAACCCGTCCTTTAGTTGGTGGTGGACGCGCCACTCAATCGCCTGCAAGCATTTCTGTTCCCCAGCAGCAGATTGCTATGTATCCGGTGGTTTACCAAACTCCCATCAACAGTGGTAACCGCTATGTACTCGATCAGACTCCTACCCGCGGCCATAGCGTTGCACCTCTGACTCCTCTGACGCCGATGAGTGGTGGGGCCTCTGTGATGAATTCCTCCATCTACACGCCGCCCGCGACGCCAATGGACATGCAGAATGACTATACCAGTCCTCGGAGCATGCAGCAGTTTGGACGACCGGATAGCCGTCGTCAGAATGCCATGCGTGTCTCCAGATCGCCGTACCATAACGTGGCTGGACATCATAACCACGTTGATGCCAACCGCATTCGGGAGGGTATCGACGTCAGGACTACGGTAAGTGATTCTTAGACGCGATAAAATAAACAGAACTAACTTGTCAGATCATGCTTCGCAACATTCCCAACAAGGTCGATCAAGCCATGCTCAAGCGAATCATTGACGAGTCAAGCTGGGGCAAGTACGATTTCATGTACTTGCGCATCGACTTTGCCAATGACTGCAAGTAGGTGATAGCCCACCCCTTGTTGTGCGCAACGCTTGCTGACTTACTAGTGTCGGATATGCGTTCATCAATTTTGTCGATGTAAGTTTCCCTCCGTTTCCAACCTTAGTTTATCAATAGCTGACAACCTCAAAGCCCTTGGATATCGTCGACGTAAGTGTCAACCACCGCATCACCGGATCAAATCTAACACGATATGTAGTTTGTCAATGCTCGGGGCAACCAGCGCTGGAACTGCTTCAAGAGTGACAAGATTGCGGAGATATCATATGCCAGTAAGTTTAGCTGAACATGTCTCATGAAACCGATGCTGATCTTTTGAAGCCATCCAAGGAAAGGACTGCCTCGTTCAGAAGTTCCGCAACAGTTCAGTCATGCTCGAGGCGCCTCACTATCGACCCAAGGTGAGAAACAAAGTTTCCTCTATTGATTGTTGAGTCGTCACTAAAAGTTCGCAGTTATATTTCACGTCCAACGGCCCCAGACCTGACCTCGCTGGACAAGAAGAGCCATTCCCTGAGCCGGACAATCAGTCCAAGATGAAGCGCAGCTGTGAGAATGCTGAGCACGTCGGTAGGTTGACAATTACGATTCATAGATGAACGAATGTCACTTACACATGTATCAGGTCTGTTTACCCCGAACGCCGGTCAACACTTCCGTGACGAGCAGCGCCGTCGTCGCTCGCAGTACGATCGTGGCACCAGACTTGCGGCTCTGGAGGAGTACGACTACGACACTCAGACCCAACCGCAGGCCATCTATCCGGCTCAGTAACTGGTCGCTGTGGGCCAAAGTTGCCGTAAGCGTGCAAACAGCACCGAGCTTCAATATCATCAGACAACACGAAAAACAGCCCCAGACACCTTTCTGCGCGATACATATAATATTTGACTTTCTGCAATCTTCGACAGTTTATGAGAAAGTGTGAAATTTGGCATGGAATGGCCGTTTTGAGATTGGTGGTCAGCTTTTTGACAGGTTTGTCAGATTTTTCGAAGCCACATGGAGAAAAACAGAAAAAGAGTAGCATGATTTTGAGCACCATGGGTTGTTGTTGGTTTGAGGGAAATCGGCGAAAAGGCGGATTCGGATGGTATATCGGCGGGAACCAGATTGGACTATGCCAAAGGGGTCATTGAAGGCCACGGCGGTCTAGGAAAGGATGGTTGGCCCATGCCCGGATTGCCTGTTTTGAGGAGTTGTGATGGAGAGTTGCTCCCAAGGGGCGATCAATAGTGTACCTATATTTGAGACCACAGTATGTGTTAGGAGCGTAATGAGCGGTTAATCCCCTTGGGAGAATTTGGTGTTTACATTGTGTTGAGGTAGTATTAGCACCCACTTCAGATCACCGGCAAGTTGTTGTTCTTATATGCTCAAACGTATATTTTGCTATGGACTTGCTGGCATGCATGATCTCGTTGAACTCAACCACCAGGCATTAGGTTATTATGAACTTGCAGTTTCTGATAGAGCAGGCAATGGCTTCACGGTCCCCGAGCCAAGGTGAGTATGTGAAGGTCTTGCTCGGGGCCGTAGTGTTTGCTGCTGTTGATCCTCAATGGAATTCACCGGTAGCAGACCAATATCGTCTTCCTCAACCCTCTCGTTTCTTTCTTCGGTAGATTTGGAACGGACAGGTACATTCGTAACTCCATTATGGATAGGCCCGGTGCTTTCTTGGAAGATTTCTGATGTTCTCTCTTGCGTGAACCCGTCAGACTCAGATGCAGACGATGAAGACTGAGACGACTCCTCTTGATCTGGGACGCATTCGGGCTCGGGTCCGAATGACGACTGCGTATACAACGGTGAATTACCGTCGACGCCCTCTCCCGCCAGAACCTCGTCTATAGTCGTTGATGTCTGCCGGAGTGGCGACGCGTGAACAAGTGGGGTCCCTTCCCTGCTGTCATACTCGGAGGTGGGAGTGAGCGGGAGGGCTTTGTCGTTGCGTGAGTATGCATATGAGTGTTGCTGTGTCTGTAACAGATGTTGGCGGCCATTTGGGTGAAGTTGCTGCTGGTGATCGTGTTGTTGTTGTTGTTGTTGTTGTTGTTGTTGTTGTTGTTGTTGTTGTTGTTGTTGTTGTTGTTGTTGTTGTTGTTGTTGTTGTTGTTGTTGTTGTTGTTGTTGTTGTTGTTGTTGTTGTTGTTGTTGTGCTCCGGTATTAATGCCCGTTCCAAGTCCCAAGGCATCGGTATCCTCGCCCGAACCCGAATGTGCTTCTGCTGCCTCTCCTGTTGTTGTCGGTTGTTCTTGCAGTCCGGACGTTGACGCCGTCGTCGAAAATGGAAACGGATTACTCATCCCCATGCTCATGCTCATGTTACTGATCCATCCAGAACCAGGTCTCAAAGACCTTCGCTGTACGGCCTGGACAGGGGAATCAAACCACCCTCCTCCTCCTCCTCCTCCTGCTCCTCCTCCTCCTCCTCCTCCTCCTCCTCCTCTGGAGCCAGGCCTGCCTATCCCTCCATTACCGTTCGCGGGGCCGGTGCCACCGCCACCACCTCCCCCACCACCAGTCCTATTAAAAATAACCAACACCAAACAACTCAACAAAAGCACACTCTGCAAAATCGCCATCCGTTTCTGAAACACCACCTCATCCGCCAACACATTTAGTCTTCCACTCAGCGCCACCACCTCCCGTTCCGTCTGCTCGCGCTGCGTCTCCAGCGCAATCACCGTGCTCTGCCATATCTGGTCGTACTGCTGCCGCACGTTGCGCAGTTCTGTTAATACCGTCTTGTTGAGCTTGTCGAGAAAGGTGTCGACGCGCGTGAGCTGGCGCCGCTCGAGTTTGGACAGGACGTCTTGCAGGAAACGCGATTGTTGCTCGATGTATTGTAAAGACAAAGAGGTGTTGGATTCGAGGTGGGTTAGGCGTTTGTGCACGGTTTTGAAGAAGGATTCTTGGACAGTGGGGGAGGCGGGGGGTCCCGAAGAGGTGGGGGAGGCGGGGGGTCCCGAAGAGGTGGGGGAGCCACCGGCGTTGGGCTTTGGTTGTTGATTGGTTTTGTTGTTGTTGCTATTAAGGGGGCTGCCGCTGCCGCCGTTACCGCCGGCGTTTGCGTTGTTGCCGCTGTTGTCTTTGCTGTCGTTACGGGCTGTGGTGCCGGTCGTGCTGCCGCTGCTGCTGCCGCCAGAGGGTTTTGCGGCGGAAGAGGCCGAAGGAGCAGTCTCGTTACTGGCGGTATTAGGACGAGCTGAAGGGGGTTTATTGTTGTTGGGAGAACCGGTCGTGGTGTTGCTTGCTTGAGGCGGTACAGAAGTGTGAGAGGCAGCAGAGCTGGCAGGTTGGACCTTGGCTGTTTCCTGAGACTTGGGTGCTACCGAAGAAGCCTTGGGCACCGATGTCTCGTGCGCAGCGCTTCCCATTGAGGCTTGTTCCTTTGCCATATCGGGATTTCCAGCAGAGATACCGTGTTTGTTGTTGTCTGCTCCAGGCAAGATACGAGTGGGTTGACCAGTCGTTCGCGAACGCAAGGCGCAAATCTCCAGAGAAAAGTCACGATAGAATATTGGCTCCCAGGGCGTAAAGCCCAGCTCCACAACCTGAACGGGCTCGGTTTCCTCATGCGTCTCTTCCTTCACCTCAGTGACAGTATTTGGCTCCGGCTCTGTCGCAACAGCAGATTGTGCAACTTGAGGACTCGGCTGCTCAGGTTCAGGAGTCTCCGACAACTCCTCCTGCACCGGGGGAGCTTCAATTGTTTCCTGCTCATCATCGTGCCTATCATCCGGTTCTTTCCATGTATCCAGCATCCTTGTTCCATGGACTCTGAGCAGCGATACAGGGCAATAATACTCGTTTCCGTAATGGCTGAGGAACTCGATCCGGATATACTTGGTGTAGATCTGAGGATGTTCCACCAAGAAGGCCTGAATGTCCCTCGAGTTCCTCGCCTCGAACGTTCCCAGCTCAACCCACTTGTCCAGCTTGACGGGGTAGCGGTCGCTCACGCTGACCTTGAACCGGCGGATCATGCTCGAGAAGAACTCAAAGTTGGCCAGGACCACCGTGTCAACGAGGATGTCGTCACTCAGCTCGACAATGACAAACTTGCTCTTAGCATGGCACTCGAGGAGCATGTACGAGTCCTTGTTTTCAACGAGGATGGCTTTGGCGTTCTTGGCCCCTGGGCTTGTCTTGAGAACGGTGGCACCGGCGTCAAAGGAGGAGTATGAGAAGCGCTCCTTACATGTCTTTCCGGCGTCCTTGCTGCGGTAGTATTGCGTTTTGCCGTCCTCGTAGACGACCTGGTCGTCTTTCTTGGCTTTGCTGCTGCCGTGGTCGGTCGAAGGGTTGCCGGAGGGAGAAGTGGTCAGTTCCGAGACCTTTTCAGAGAGGGCGTCGAAGTTTAGGGGGTTTTCGCCGTCGTCTCCTGGCCCGTGGCCGTCGGTATCGCTGCTGGGGCCGTTCTGGTCGTGCTCGCTGCCTCTCTGCTGGCCCGACTGCTTCTGCCCGCCCTTATTGTTGTTGGCGGGGTCGCCAGACTTGTGCAGCATCATCTCCTTCCATTCTTCAAACGACATAAAGGTGCTAGCTGCCAAATCCTCATCCTCTTGCTCTTCCTTTGTCTGCTCCTGTGTATGTTCCGCCGACGGCTTGGGCTGGTCATGGTGTTGCTGCTGCTGTGTCTCGTTCGCTTGCGCCGGCGCTGCGGTTTCGTTACTAGGGACCTCAGAAGAGGTGGTTTCGGCGGCGACTGCGCTCGTGACGGCGGTCGGGGTCGTCCATGAAGTACGAAGACATTGTTGCGGTAGGGTATGAGTGATGTAGTTGACCGTCCTCGATTCGCATACCGATGCTGGTTCTGGGAGTGCCGCTGCAACTGCGTGGAGACCCAGCAAGCCCAGGAAAAGAGTTGGTGGGGTGCGCATGGTTTGTACCCGTTGCTGTCTCAAGTTACAATGGCGCGATGACAGCGTTGCTGTACTCTATCCATGGCGATCTTGATCCTCCCCTTTTTGTTATTTAGGTTTCCAAAGGGGTTAGTTGTACAAGTGTGTACGCCGGTCGCGGTCGGTGTCGCGGTTGTGGTTGCCACAAGACGGACTAAGTGTCAGTGCCTTATCGGGACCCAGTTGTTGACCGTACACTAAGGTAGCAGAGGGGACGGCGATGTCGCGATGACAATGGACACCGCTTGATGGGAGGAAAGGGCTTTGTTGTCATCAAAAAGGCGCCACCTTCGACTGGAAGTGGAAAACCAGCCACTTTGCCAGGTTGTCGGTAGCACCCTCGCTTCGTGCCGCCTGGGTCAAAGATGACGGAAGCCGTCCAAACTTTGTGTTGTGTCAAAGTGTCAAAATATTGTTTGATCTCGGCAAGGTCAAGGGTCAAATGTCAAAAACTCCAGGGGTCGATCAGTGGCACGTAATGACGCTATCTGGGCGTGTTAGACCTGGCTGTCGGTACATGGAATGCCACTCCGGGGTTAGGGTTAGGCGTGATGTACATGATGTTCAACCTTGCCTCTGGTAATGCAGCAACCTATCTCCTATCGAAACCTCTTTCTCCCTCCCTCCGTCTACCCCGTCCTCTGTCCCTATCACGATCACCATACCTCTCATAATGTCCCCTTCTTCCGTCACCCCTTTCCGGACCCATATGGCGATCTCTATGCACCGAATCTTCCAAATCCCATCGTCTCTCCCGTTCCAACCTCGCCCTCTTCTCCGTCTCCTCCTTCACCTTCCACCCCCTCTCAAACCCCTCAAAATCAACGTGCACCCTCAACCCCTTCGCCACCATAGTCCCAACCACCGCCCTCAACTCCCCACTGCTCAACTCTTCCACCAACACTCCGCCCCCACCTTCTCCAGGCTCTCCAGGCTCTCCCGTAGCAGTAACAAAAAACGCCTCCATATAAAGCCTCTTACTCCACGGACAGGCAGCAACGGCTCTGTAAAAGACGTCTTTGAGAGCCTTGAGGGCGCTCGCCGCCTGCGCATCCGTCTTCTTTCTACCACTCTCCCGGGTCCCTGTCTTGGCAGAGGATCCAGAGGATAAAGAAAGGGCCTGCAGGTATACCTGCGTGAGAAACCGAATGTAACCAATCCATATATCGACGTTGTATTTACAAGCAGAGGGATCCGAAACGGCAGCTTCGAAGGCGGCCTTGGTGGAGTGGATTGTTGCGGTGCCGACGGGCCTGAGGCCGGCGCCGGAGAGGAGCTCGTATTCGATTGCGAAACGGTGGGTGGGGATTGGTACTGCTGTGTGACTATCTTCTGGGTTGGTGGTATCTTCTTGTTTTGTTGAGGACAAGCTTTCGCGCAGAATGGTCCGGACGGGGTCGTCGATCCGGAGAGTGGATTGCTCTGCCCAGGCCAGAAGGGAGAGGAAGAGCGTGTTGTGGGGGAATAGACGGATGAATTCGTGGAGATGGTTGCGTAGGGTGGAAGGCTTGTAAGGGCCGTGGGTTGCGTGGTGGTAGAGCAGACGAGCGGCTGTTTGGAGGAGTCGTTCGTGGAGGGTTTGGTGGCCTAGGGAGCTCAGCTCGGTGGCGAAGGATTGTATGTTCGCAAGGGCGGAAGAGATGTTGCCTTGGCTTGGGGACTTCGTGCTGCTGCTGTTTTCGGCTGTTGAGAGGTACTCGAGAAGGGCAAAGCCCTCGGCATATTGGAGGGCTGGTTCTAGTTGGTGAGAGGAGAGGGAGTAGTCCCGTTTGGTAGAGAAGTGAGACCGTGCTTTCAGGAGCAGAGCTGACGACACTGGCGAACTGGTCTTCACATCTATGGTACTGTCCACGGAGGACAGCAGCCGAAGCAGAGCAAGTTGTTTTTTGCCCGCCTTCAGGTGCATCCATATCCAGGTATTCCATAACAGCTGGCTGTCGGCAGAATTTTGGCTTGTTGCCGAGAGTAGTACCTTTTCAGCCATGTCAACGTTTCCGTTCGCGAACTCGATCATGGCATAGGCATTGTATAGTCTTGTGTTGGAAGAGTATCGTTTCAGCAGTCCCTTGGCGACCTTCTTGGCTCCAGAAGGTTCATTGAGCCATGCCATTGCCAGATAGTACTCAGCCAGTTGCTCAATACCACAGCTAGTGACCAAGTAGCGCAGTGTCTCGAGTACCCAGGAAGGCTCAACTTCACCATCCGCCTCATTGCTGAGATCAGACCATTGCTCGAGATACTGAAACCAGTCCTGCCCTGAAAAGAGGAGTTCTTGTGAGAGAGCCATATTGCCACCTTGTTGTCCAAACAATGGTGGCTTTCTCTCTATTTCCACAGAAGTCGAGGCTTCATGGCGGCCTAGTTGATTCAGCGCAGACTCAAAGGCTTTTCCGCGAGGCGCAATGAATGGGTCTTTCAACGCCGAATATCCCGCCCGATGGTCACTTGACAAGCCTGCAATGGGGAGCCGACAAAATGTCAACAAGGCATCAACCAGCTGAGCTTGCGCCTGCGATAGCACCTGAGGCGGGAACCACAACACCAAGTCCTTGATATCCGAAATCATGATGATTCGGAACGGGTCATCATCTATTCCTTCGTCCAAAGTACGAGCCGGCATTCTTGCATCTGCCGTCTCTCGCCGTTCCAGCGACGCCCAAGCTTTGAATGGATCCCTCGTCTGAGGCATTCCAGATGGTTTCCTTGTCATTGCTTCTGGTGGGTCGGCCATAGCGCCCATGTCTTCAACAAAGTGACGCCAACCCTTGGCATTGTCCTCACCTATTCGCGGTACTTCGCTCTCCCAGAAGTCTGAAAAGTCCTCCATAACTGATTGGAAGTCCGACGCGTTACTAGGCCGGCAGAAGTTCAGTTCTAGAGTTGCTTGCCATGCCGCTACAGCCAGCTCGACGTATCCTGAGTCCCGGAGGTAGCACGTTAACCTGACGAAAACGTAAATCAGTTGGCTGCAGAGCGTGGCGACAGCATTGCCATCCGAAGACGCGCTTGCTAGAGCTTGGCTCAAGGATTGCAACTTAGTCACCATGACGCTCTTCAATTCATCGTATGTGAAAGTTGCCACCTGCGAGAGCTCAAAGTTTAGTCGTGAAACCCATAACAAGAAGCTGTCGGGGTCGGTCTTGGTGGTCTCTTCCCAGCGCTTCGCAAGCTGCTTGGGATCCCACACCTTTTCACCCTCGCGCATCATTCCGTTCAACAAAGTCTCCTTGAGAGAGATGTCGGTTGCGTGTGGAAGGGCCTCTTCATAGAGGGATAGCCTGAGTTCGGCCAGAGCTTTTACCTGATCCCCAATTAACGACTGGTCCTCGATTTGTTGCTCCCTGAAGAGGGTGTCTTGCAATCCAATTAACTCGAGCCAAGCTTTGGTGTCCCCGGGACGGTTTTTGATCTGGCGATGGAGTTCAAGAGATCTCTTCTTGGCGGCTGACATGTCCGAAAGATGACTGCCCACCTTATTTTCGTCCTCCGAATCGGATGATGTCTCGTCGCCATCAGATTCCTCATCTTCTGACTTGGCTTTGCCGTAGATCGACCTGTAGTCTGGTGTCTTGTCACCACCGTCAGGCCGTGGCGATTTATCGGCTCGTTGCCGTTTTCTTGGGGGCTCGAGAGATATGAAGTCGCCATCCTCTGCCGCTGATCCTCCATTTCCATCACCCTCACCAGGCTTGATATGTTTTGCTTTCGCTCCATTGGCCCTGGCCCAGGTCATCAGAGTCTTGTCTCTGAAGACCGAACCACTGCCTCTACCCTCCCCCGGGCCTCTGATGGTAAAGACTTCTTTTGAACCTTCGAAATAAACGGAGAGATACCCAGGAGAACCGATAATTTTGCCAGCACCAAAGCGGCGATAAGAAGGTATCCTCGAGCGCTCATTGCCGCCATAACGGAAAATCAAGGGATCTTCCTTCTTGTCGAAGTAGAAGACATGGTTGCTCTGGCTGGTATTGGATGGTTCGTGTGGAGGGGGCCGGGTTTCTCTAGACTGTGAAGCAGGGCTGGCTGACCGTCTGCGATGATGGCGACTGGAATGCCTGTCATGATGCCTGTCTCTGTCCCTCTCTCTTTCCCTTTCTCTGTCACTGTCTCTATGACGGTCTCGATCATGGTTCCTATGGCGATGCCGTCGTTCACGGTCCTCCTCCTTCTCCTGATTTCGTGATGAGCCCCGGTCTGTCGATGGTCGTTTTTCAGAGTTGACCTCCGGGGCTGGTGTGGCTGGTGCGAATGAGGTGAACTTGGGCACCGCGCGGCGTTTCACCTCGTTGGACGACATGGCAATTCGCCATAAGTTCCGTTCAGCTCCAACGGGTTTCGAAGGCCTCTGTCGTCATGCAATATTGGTCAGCGCGATGCCGTTGAAGGCAAAAGAGGTTATATGATGTTAAAGACAGGACAGCTGGCAGTGGATGATTTGCAGTTGCCAGCGGTAACAGAGTGTTGGGTCTGAGGTCTGGCACAATGGCACAGTGAGGTGGACCCCGAATGGACCCACTTTCACTACAGCGACGCCGAGAGTGTGTGAAACCGCTAGAGAGTTCCACGGCCATGATGACCCTTCTTTCTGGACCAAAGTTTTCCTCTTTTCGAATCCCGATTGCAAATGTGAATCAAAAAGACCTGGACGAACATGGAGAGGCCATACTGAGGCGGATGGCATCGTACGTATCATATCTCTTCCACCTTGACTCTGAGAGGTTTTTAGCGCCGTGTAAGGTACCCCGCATGCCAATTCCATGACCACTGACACCCAACCCCCAGTTTCTCCTTCCAAACCCCCGTTCAGTGTCTGATTTTCCTGACTGCTGAGATAGCAGATCTGGGTGTTCACGGCTTCCAAAGATTTCAGATGAACAGCGATCGAGATCAAAGCAGGATATTGTGAGACCTACTCGGAACCATGTCAGCCGAGCATGAGTCTCTTCATGGATGGCAACTTGAATCTGAGGTGCCACTAGAGGTTAGCTCACAGGGATTCAAGGTCACTTCAAGTGCTGGTGTGACCAGTGGAGCATGCAACCACAGCCGATCCTCGGGCCGTTGTGGACGACGCTGACGAGCAGTCAAAATGGCGCCTTCCGCTTATCGTACGACGACACCACCTCCAACCCTAACCCGGCTGAGATATTTTTCTTTGGACCCCTCCGTCTCCTCCAATGATGAACGAGATGAAGCCCACGACGGGGTTCCTTCGGGGTCGCTCTGGGAACATGGGGCTGCCTGATCATGACATAATCAGGCAGGTTGACGACGGCCTGGACGGCTGCGTGGATTGGCGCAGGGGGAGGCCTGGAAAACAGCAGTTGGATTTGTGTTGAGCTATTGGGGTCTTGACCAGATTTGGTATGTCGTTGCTGGCGTTGCATGATACTTGCAAAGCCATTCGAATCCCCGAACCACCCCCGCAACCCGAAGCTAATCCACCCCGGCGGGCCAGAGAGGTTCTCTTGTGTTCGCTCCAGTCCCGAGATAAGCGACAAGGACGGCAATCATGCACCGTCATTTTGAAGCGGGCTGGCGGGATGGATGATGTGCAAAGGGCCCGGAGTTACCACTGCCCCCCAGTCACAGCCTACCCGCCTTTGCTTTACATATATGTACCGCGGCATGGCTTGCTGCCGCCTGCATGCTTGACGTCCTTCTTTTTTTTTTTTTTTTCTCTCGATGCTCGGTGTATCGTCACTTGATGCTGCTGTCGCACCCTCAAACACCCCTACGAACTTCCCGTGATACCTTCGGAAAGCCCTTTTTGGCACAGTACCGACACCCAGTCACACTTACACAGGCACCAATTACACCGACACCCAAAGCAGCCATCTGACAACCCTTTTTGTTTTTTCCTGACAGCTGCGCCTCGTGTCAAATATCGAGTCCTGTTAGGTGCGCACGTGGGACTAGACACTGCCGTCATACCGGTCAGCCCTTCCCATTCTTTGCGCTCCTTTGCCATCTGTCGTCTTCAGGTTGCCTCTTGCCCAACACCACCTCGACGTCCAAGACAACAGACTCTTACGACGGTGGTTTACCGGCTTCGAGGCCGAGGGCGTCGTTGCGACCAACGGAGAACGCGGCGGTGATCAGCGTCTGTCTGGTTCAGGCTTTGTAACCATAACCGACGTGTCACCCTTATACGATCACTTCTCGATAACAACCCATACCCAGCTTATATCTGACACCGAATTCAGGGAGCGTTTCACTATCCCCCGCCCCCAACGTCACCACATTCCTGACTAGTTTCCACTCACCACAACCCTGTACTCGTCGTCCATTGTTTCTAGTTACTTACTTAAAGACGACGAGTCTCTGATGGCGGGGAGGAAACACGCGCCTCGGATGCGCGAGCTTCGCGATGGCCAAAACGACAGCAACCAGAACAGCCAGAACAGCCAGAACGACTCGGATGGTCTACTCTCGGTAGAACCCTCACAACAGTCATATCTCTCGGTTCCGAGCTCACCCTCGAGCTCTCGCCGCACACGACCCAACATGACGAGCCAAGCTGGCGGTGCCCCTGATGAGCGCACTTCCTTACTGGGAACTACCCGTTCTTCGCGCATCCGCATAGTTAGCGCCCATGGTACTCCCAGGGCACCCCATCTTTCCAGAAACCAGAGTTATGGCAGTACGTAATTCTCGTATCCTCTGATCTCTATGAATGTTTTCTGACACGGGCTTAGCGGGAGAAGGGACAGAGACCGTGCGAAGCAACCCACCGACTCGACATCATAGCCGCGCAAACTCCTGGGGCGCTGCCCTGATACGCGCCCTTGCCGACCGTCAAGAGGAACCCGTCTCCGAATCCAAAGGGTCCATCTTCCCTGACGACCGCGTCTGGTATGACCAGTTCACCTCGACCGATTGGGTTCACGATAGCATCGCCGACGCCCACCGTGTCAAGGCCCTCCGCAGCCGCAAGGGCTTCTGGGGACGTGTTTATGTTCTGTTCGACGGTGCTCAGGGCTGGATACTCAGCGCTCTGGTCGGCTTTGTTATTGCTGTCTTAGCCTACATTGTCGACGTCACCGAATCGACTTTTTTCGACTTCAAGGATGGTTACTGCGCAAGGGGCTGGTTGATCAGTGAAAAGAGATGCTGTCCACACGGTCCTTGTACCGACTGGCGGGACTGGGGTGAGGTCATGCATGGATGGCCGTTCGGAGAGCGCTGGACCGAGTTTGTCATCTACCTCGGCTTGGTGATTACTCTGGCCAGCGTATCTTGCTTGCTCACCCTGACTACCAAGACCGTCGTCCCCTCAGCGTACCGCTTGTCGACGCTGGATGAGAACCTGGCTGCTGCTCCGGTGTCACCTGGAGGCGATGGGGATGAAGGGGTTGACAGTCCCAATGGCAACGATACCCCCAGCCAACGGGCATCCATCGCTCCGCCCGCCGCTGCCCCTCCGATGATCTACTTCTCGGCTGCTGGAAGCGGTGTCGCCGAGGTTCGCGTCATTCTCAGTGGCTTCGTCCTCCACGGGTTCCTGGGTCTCAAAACTCTCATCATCAAGACTGTCGGCCTCGTTTTGAGCGTTGCGTCCGGTCTGAGCTTGGGCAAGGAAGGCCCGTACGTACACATTGCGACCTGTGTCGGCAACATCGCCTGCCGTCTCTTCAGCAAGTACGATCGCAACGATGCGAAGCGTCGTGAGGTTCTCTCTGCCGCTGCTTCCGCCGGTGTAGCTGTTGCGTTTGGCGCTCCCTTGGGTGGTGTGCTCTTCGGGCTGGAAGAAGTAGCCTACTTCTTCCCTGCCAAGACCCTCTTCAGGAGCTTCTTCTGCTGCATCACGGCGGCGTTGACGCTCAAGTTCCTTAATCCCTACGGAACCCAAAAGATCGTCATGTTCCAGGTGCGGTATCTGATCGACTGGGAGTACTTTGAGCTGGTTAGTTTTATCCTTGTCGGAGTTCTCGGTGGTGCGGCTGGTGCTCTCTTCATCAAGGCCTCTCGCAAGTGGGCGGTGACGTTCCGCAGGATTCCTATCATCAAGAAGCATCCTCTTCTGGAAGTCGTCTTGGTCGCGCTTGTAACCGGCCTGATCGGCTACTGGAACGGCCTGACCAAGCTGCCTGTTGCCAAGCTACTGTATAACCTCGCGGCTCCATGCGATGACCGGGACAACAACCTGGAAGATCTCGGCCTTTGTCCCGATTCCAAGGACGATATCCCACCCATTCTATGGCACTTGCTCTGGGCTTTCCTCATCAAGGGTTTGCTAACCATCATCACCTTCGGCATCAAAGTTCCCGCAGGTATCTACGTGCCCTCCATGGTGGTCGGCGGTCTCATGGGCCGGCTCATCGGGCACATGGTCCAATGGCTCGTGCTAGCCTTCCCCGACACAGCCATGTTCAGCAGCTGCAACAAGGTCTCTTCCGTCTCGTGCATCCAACCCGGCGTCTACGGCCTGATCGCCGCCGGCAGCACCATGTGTGGCGTGACCCGCCTGTCCGTCACGCTGGCCGTCATCCTGTTCGAGCTGACCGGCAGTTTGGATTATGTGCTCCCCTTTAGTTTGGCCATCCTGGTAGCTAAGTGGACAGCCGACGCGATCGAGCCGCTGAGCATTTATGATCTTCTGACGGAAATGAACTCGTATCCGTTCCTCAACAACAAGCACAAGCCCGTGTTCACATCCGAATTAATCGACATCGTGCCCCGCGTGCGGCGCGAGCGCATCATCGACATCTCTAGCTCGCCGCTTGTGCCGGCCACGTCACTGCGCTCCAAGCTCGAGTCACTGCACAGGGCTGGCGAGCTGGACGGCGGTTTGCCGATTATTAGGAACGATATCCTGGTGGGATTGATCCCCGCGCCGGATCTGGAGTATGCATTGGATAACTTGCCGGATGAGAGCACGGCGCTGTGTTTGATGGCCAACGTGCCTAGTATCGATGATAGTGATGATGAGGAGGGTGGGGGGAGGAGGGATCCTACGGATTTTTCGCCTTATATTGATCCGGTATGTCTTCCCACCAGAGGTGTTGAATAAAACGTGTAGGCGGATGAAACTAACGATGGACGCAAAAACAGGCACCAGTAGCATTGGATATCCGATCCCCCATGGACTTGGTCTATGAGCTCTTCGTTAAGTTGGGGTTGAGGTATATCTGCATTTTGAAAGATGGAAAATACGCTGGCATGGTGAGTTGATTTGATTTCCCCCTCCCCACCAGAATCCCCGGACGTTCTAACAAAGCCCCCCCAACAGACACATAAGAAGACCTTCGTCAAGTACATGCGTGAGTTAGAGGAGAAGCAGCATAAGGAATGACTCCTTTTCTTGGACATGTTTTATGCCTATACAGAAGAAGCATGATGCATATTTTCCCATTTTGAAGCGGGAGGGCATTTATGGAAAAGAGCGAGTGAATGAGTGCATAAGAAAGTAAGAGATCGGTCGGATAGCATTTTTCGTATATCATTTTTTTGTACATGGATTTTTCCTGGTCTACATTACAAGAACATTTGGCATGGCGTCCATATAGGCGCTTCACGGTGTTTTTCAGGGCGGCGAGGAATCTATTATACGCATCATCGTTTGCATATCGTCGTGGTCTAGAGATCAATCACTTTCGTTCTTGCATCTATAGAAGTATGTAGCGTAGATACATCTACATTTATTGGTCGCTTACAGCGTATCTTCATATGAACAGGAGAGGTTGATCGAATATACCGATGTTAATCGGGAACAAACGCTCATGCTATCTCTTACTAAGTGGTGCGTGGTTACATACGTTCACCCCTTTTTTCCGCTATGTAATCCCAACAGTCCGGGACTGTATTCATGACTCATACAATGGCCATGATTCTGTTTCTTCCCCAACGTTCATATTCGCGGTATGCCAAACCTTTTGCCCTTCTTCCAGGTGGCCTTACCGAGGCTAGTAACGTCTTCCCTTCTATCATCCCAACCCAAACACCTCGCCACATCCAAACGCCCATCCATACATGGGATCAAAACAACCCAAGCCACCCCCAGGGCTAGCAGCTACTGTGTAGGTCCCCACAACAGATTTCCAACCACTACCAAACCAACCCACCGGCATCCATCCCAAGCTCAGCTTGCTTAATCAATAAAGATCTTAGCCTCCAACTCCCCATACGTCTCCAAAAACCCCTTGAACAGCCCAATAGCATGCTCAACGTCCCAACTGCCTCCCGTCTCCCTGATGGAATGCATCGACAGCTGCGGATTTCCCAAATCCAGCGTCCGAACACCCAGCTTAGCGCTAAGCATAGGCCCGATCGTGCTTCCACACGGGCTATCATTCCTGACCACAAACACCTGCAACGGCACCTTGGCGCGCTTGGCCACCTCCTGCAGCAGCACAATCCCGGGGCTATTGGTCGCATACCGCTGGTTGGCGTTGACCTTGATCACGGTGCCCTTGTTCATCTCCGGTCTATGGTTGGCCTCGTACTTGCCGGCGTAGTTGGGGTGCACCGAGTGGGCCATGTCGGCGGACACCAAAAAGGAGGTGGCGAGGGTTTGCTCGAAGGCGGTTTCGGAGACGGGGGTGGTTTCAGTGGAGTCGGCGTTCAGGGAGGCGATGACGGAGAGGCGGCGGAGGATGGCGGGGAGAAGGTTGGAGTCGGCACCGTGGGCGGAGAGAGAGCCGATTTCTTCGTGGTCGAAGCAGGAGACTAGGCGAATGGAGGTGTCGTTGTCTAGGGTGGACTCCGAGGAGACGGAGTTGATGAGGCCCATGACAGAGCAGTACGTCATGTTGAGGTTGTCGAGGCGGGCCGAGAAGATGAACTCGTCGTTGAGACCGCCCAGGCACGAGGGCTGCGTGTCGTACAGGATCAGCTCGAAGTCGACAATGTCCGAGGCGGACGAGATGCCGGCGGCGGAGGCGACGACGGAGAGGAACTGCGAGTGGTGGCGGTCCGTCATGGCCTTGAGAGGCTGGAAGTCGGCCTCGGCCTCCTCAGTCGCCGCGCTCTCGGGGGCAGCCTCAGCGGGCTTGTTGAGCTCTTTCTCCATCAGACCGAGGATGGGCAGCATCTCATCCTCCTTGTTGGGGTCAAAGTTGGATTGGCGATGCAGGTGGATAGCCAGAGTGGGCACACGGAGGATGGGCTTGTCGACCTTGACCAGCTTCTGGACAAAGTTGCCGTCGCCATCCTTGACGAGCACGCGGCCGGCGACGCTGAGGTCGCGGTCGAACCAGGTGTGCCAGAGACCGCCGCCGTAGAGCTCGACGCCAACCTGCTGGAAACCGTGGGCGCTCTTCTTGCTGGCGGGCTTGACGCGCAGGCAGGGGGAGTCGGTATGGGCGCCGATCATGCCGATTGGGTTACCGGGCTTCCATTTGCCGCCGACGGCGAAAGCGACAATGGAGGAGCCGTTGCGCGTCAGGTAGTACTTGCCGCCGGGCTGGACGACCGAGGCCCAGTTGTCGCGCTCGCGGATGAGCTTGAAGCCGGCCTTCTCAAAGAGGGCGGCCGACGTGGCTACGGCATGGTAGGCTGCAGAGAGAGAAGGGTTCAGGCTCTGGTCAGCTCACGAGCTCATGATCTCAAGCTTCCAATCACGACAACTGGAAAGTAAACAAACTGAAACATACGAGTGAGAGAGGCGTTGACAAAGTCAAGAAAGCCGTAGGCGGACTTGGGAGGGGCCATCCTTGCAGCAGTTGATGAGAAGAAGTGGCAGCGGACCACGTGGGAGCGAATCGAAGAAGCTGTGTTACTGTTGGGTCTAAGACTGAAGCTATGAATGGTGGCCGAAAAAAGACGCAACGATGGTGATGCTCGAGAGGTCGCTAGCATTGAGGAGCTTTTCGCCGTGTGAGGAAAAAAGGATATCGAGATCTAGGTTTGTAGATCTGAGGTGTGAAGCAGGTATGTCGTGACCTCGTGAGGGGGAAGGTACTTTTGCTTTTGGTCTTCGATTGACGACGTCTGATAGGCGGGGAAGCTATCATCTACCTAGGAAGGTACTAACTGGACATTCTCCTCTAAGCTCTTTGGGGCTTAAAAGGAAAATAATGTTAGTCAGGCAAAGCGGCGGGAAGGTCCCGTCCGTTGCGGGGAGCCCGGGGTTAAAGCGGCCATGGTTCATGGATGATGGATGGATCGATCTCGGCAATGATATCGTGAACAAGAGCAACGGGACGTCCATTTCGCATCTCGCATTGCGTACTGAGTATTGTCTGTTTGTAAGTATGTGTTGGTGATGATCACCAGGACAACGTCAACTCTCTTCTCTTTCGCCAGTCTGAAGGTTCGTTTATCAAGCTCTCTTCAGCGTGGGTTTGCTGTAGTGTCACTGAAATACCCTTGCCCATGTCCAACCCTGACAAGTATGTCACCCAATCCGATGCGATGCATTACTTACTCTTTCACCTTCAACCCTGAAGCTGCCTCCTTTTACACTACTTGGGAGACGATGAAGGCATCATGCTTGAATCAACCTGGTGACGGCAGACAGACAGCTTGTCCGGTCTGGTGGGATTCGCCGGCGTTGCACCACAGCTGCCACAACCTCTCCAGAGGAATGCACCTCGTCTTTCTCTCTGCAATGCATGTTGGTCGTCCACGGCCATTGGTCTATTTTGTATGCGAAGCTAAAGTGACAGTCCCCTTTGTTTGAAACGCTCTTTTGGACCCATTCAGCAGCGCTTTCTTTAACTTGGGGTGCAAACAATGCTCCATGTCGAAAATCAGGGGCAGCTAGTAGAAATCGCTTTCGCCCCGGTTTGAGATGAGACACGATTGTTTTCCATGGGGGCTTGACTTATCACCTCAACAACGGGCCTTTTCTCTTGCTCTTGTTTGCCTTGACTTACCTTTACCTTGCCGGATGATGACCCACCTCACCTCAACAGCCAGTGTGCCATTTGAGCCGTCCGGATAGCCTTGAGCACTGAGCCAGAAAGACTACAGATGGAAGCTGAAATGTGAACCCTAATCGCTGTTGAAAAAGGGCGACTGTGGGTGAGACGAGCTGAATTGTGTCGCCTTGGACCTAACGGACCTGCCCAATGAGTGAAGTTGGGGGCCAAGAGGCGAGGGGCCCTGCATCCGTGAGCCAACAACTGCCCTAAATGCCCCTTGGGGCCAATTTCAGAAAGTGTCGTCCGAGAAAAAGAAAAGAAAAGTACCGAGTGGGAAGACAGGACAGGATGCTGATTCAGATGGGGAACCGCTGGAAGGTCAAAATCGGAAAGGCTCGAGTGCGAAAAGTGTCGGTATGTAGTCATCCTCAAGCGGAGGGCTCGCACTTCAGATGACACGGATAACACGCCATAGACCCCGAACGGGCCGTTGTCAGAGCCAACTGCCGACCGAACCGACGACAACTCGGTCGATACCGTTGTTGATTTTGTCAGTTGCTCCTACATCATTTCATTGTCAACCGGTCTGTCGTACACCGCCGCTTCATATCGACATCCAACTTGAACAATGAGATTGCAGCCCTGGGAGATGAGATTGCAGCCCTGGGAGATGAGATTTGCTGTTCTGTCGAATTTCAGTTGTCGACTTTGCGACGGGAATACCGGTACGTACCGCTGCGACATGGCACATGGACCAATTCAAGCCCAAGAACGATTACAGGAGGCCCCACCACGTTACACCCTCGCTCTGATCCCCCGCTGCCGTCAAGAATAGTGGCGCACTGTGTACACTTTTCCGCCCTTTTTCGTTTCGGTCACATCTGTCTCATCCCATGCATCTTCAACCCCAGCAAGGCCGGACTCAAGGACTTCATCAAGCTCATTTCAGACAATGGCACTGCCAGGCTACGACATCTTGCAACAGGCAACTGAAGGCAGCAAGCTCTCGTCTAGAGGCAGTCGGGCACGTTTGTCGGTGAATCAAGGCCGTGACCATTTCACCGAATGTCGAGGCTACCAATACCTTACCAAAGTCAGCCAGGCACATTTTCACCGTCAGAAGGGCATCCAAAGGGAAGCCTAGATGGTACAAGGTGGGTTGCACAAGTCCTTGTTCTCGAGTTTTGGGCACATTATACTGGTTTGGCAAGGACACGAGACGACACGAGAGACGGGAACCCCGTGGCAGCAACCAACTGAAGGGAACCACATCCCGAAACTTTGAAATGCCAGAGCTACACGTGGATTTCCCGTCGCTGTACAGAACGACACAAAATCAAATATCCAAGGCCCTTCATGTGGTGTTAACTCGAGGTCGCCAATCCCATTTCCACAGTCGATCATTCTTCCATAGCAAGGACCAGATGAGCCAGGTTAATGACCATCATCCGGCTGCAACCTTTCCCATCAACGGAAAGTCCCAGTGCCAGCCTGCCAGGGGTTTCAGGCCAACAGACTCCGGACACTGAAATCAGGGTTTGGGTGTTACGTGCATAGGAGATCCTTGCGCGCACCTCTGCCACTGTCCACACCATACAGCACAGTGCAACGACAATGACCTTCATCAAAGATGAGAAATGCCAGTGACGGCTGAATCTAAAGTGTTGTCAACCACAGCCGTTGTCTATCTCATAAGGCTCGTGAGGAAGGCGAACCATTCAGCGCAACTTGTTACCGAATCTCGACACTTTAGTCCGAAAGCTCGTCATGACCCAGACCAACGGTCCAAAGGCTTCCGGTACTTGTGTTTTCGTTCGAGGCTGAAGGTCCCGGACTTCGCAGATGGTGGCGCTCTTGGGACCCAATCGCCAGCTTCCCTCTGTGTATTCTCTTCTTCCTGGTTCCTTGACCGCTGCAGAGTATTTCTGAAAAGAGAGAAAGGCTGGGTGAATTCATTCCCTGCTAACGGGCAATTCGAGAGACGATGGGGGACGACATTTTCTACGACACAATAGCGGCGAACCGTCACACCAGCAGTACTTGGACTGAAGGGTCTAGATCTGGCCGATCTTGGCCCCAGGTTCTTTGATATTCAAACAGGATGAACTTGACCCGCTCTTACCATTCTTGGGAAGCCTTACGGTGGCTATCAGTCTTTACGCGGGAGCTTTTGAACTGCAAAGCCCAACATTATCAGAACAGCAAATGCGATCATCCCCGCAACGCGGCAATTCTCGACTTACAGATGGCATCCTCTTGTCATTGTCTCTCTCCTGGACCCGGTGGAGAATGAGGGATAAAAGCTCAACTTCCAAGCCAGGATAACCATTAAAGCCCGCATGGCTCAGTGGTAGAGCGCATCACTAGTAACGTCATAACATGATTAACATGATGAGGTCGTCAGTTCGATTCTGGCTGTGGGCATCAATGCCTAATGAAGCTCATGATCTTCTCTTTTTGCTGTTTTTCAGGTGATGCCATGGAGTCGTGACTTTTTTTGCGGGTTGAGAAGTTCCGTCTCTTCACTGGACGGCGGCGCCCGGCGTTCATCCCGCGCTCGCCTAAGAAGGTCTAGCAGCGGCACCTAACGTAGCGTGCTTGTACCTTAAACCCCAACTCTCAAGTCCTCGCTTCCCGCCAAGTATGCAAAGCTGATGCCTGTGCGGTGTAACAGACACAGATGACCCAAAGTGGGAGCGCGAAAAAGATGAAAGTAGGACGGAGTCCAATGATAGGTAGGCGAAAGATATCTGCAACCAATTCACAAAGTTTCAACACACGGAGAAAAAAACATGGGAATTTGGTTGGTGACTATATCCAAGCTACACTACGACACAGCTAGTTAGCTAGGCTGATAGTCGTGAAACTAGGTAGTTCATGGACCCGGACTCGCTTGAAACAAACCATTCAGGTACAGTACGAACGACCCCGGATTTTCCCAAGAGATCTGTTCCATGAAACAAAGCAGCTCTGAACACAAGGACTCAGAGATACCTTCTCACAATGCAACAATGGGCAATCTGACCTGTCACCAAGTATTGCGCTCGAAGATAATTCATAGCACCTTGCGAAACGAAACGTTGGCGATCATACAACCCATGAACTCTTCGAGCAATCACCCTGCAACCCAAGACGGGATGAACGCCCCCAAGCCCCCAAGCCCAAGCGCCCAGGGGCATCAACCGAACCGAACCGAACCAATCCTTCGGCATTGCTGTTGCATTTTTACCCATTCGGCTGCCATCGACCTAAAGGTAACCTCAGAATTGCGATGAAAGTGCCATTTCCGAAAAGCTTACAGGGCATACTGTATCGGGAAGGAAGATCGCTTTTCAGGATACATATGTCAAGTAGATCATGTTACCTTGACATATTGGGAAAATGTGATTCGGTTTGAGCATTGATCAGTGATCGCTCGGAAGCGAACGGGTGGGTAGGCAAGGTACGTAAGCGAATTGCAAAAGTAGTGTACAAAAGGATTAAATAGTTCGAGAATAGGTGCCACGGACGACCACATGGCTATGGACCACCGCTTGATAACCGGTTGTGCGAGGGATATGAAGATCATGACAATCTTTCGGGGCCCATATCAACACGATGATGGAAGGTTTTAACACTACATACACTGGTAGAAATATTAGAGACTATAAAATGCACCAAAGTTCACTGTGTCGCTCATCACCAACCTGTGATACAGAGATCTCCACCACAGCCGCGCGGTAGTTCTGTCGCAAGCGACCCTGATCGGATCAGCAAGCGAAAGAGGCAAAGAGACCGTTTGTTATTAGCCGCCGAACGGTTGGCGCGCCGTATGTTTCTTTGTTACTACTCTACGCTTGAAGGGAAACCTACGGCTTTTTCCGTTCCGTTGGTGCTTCTGTTAGACGCGATACAGCGACTATTTGGGCATAGTAGCTTTCCTGAGTTGGTAGGGAAGTAGATGTTCGTTTGTGGTCATGAAGCGAAAGTAGGCAGAAGACACTGACACAGTGCGTGTGAAAGACAAGAGGGGAGGAGGGCGCCGATAGCCTTGGGTTGAGTCCCGAGATTTTCTTCTGTTTGAGTTGGTTCGGTCGGTCGTCATCCAACGAATATCCCCCGTCCGCTTTCATTCATCATTGTACCTTATGGTTGGGTCAGAATAGGAGGTCGAGATCTCATCCACTGATCAACGGCTCGAAACATTCGGCGGTGGTGGTTGTACTGATGTGCCACGTGCGGGATTCCAGGTCGTCCCGGCTGCCAAAGTCGAGCGAATGACTTGACTTGACCGGATGGCAGACCCGTTCATGCGCACCAAAGTACGCCTTGTGAGGAGGTTGACTTTTTGTCAATGTGCAAGATCTGGAAGTGACAGTGTAGAGGTGAAAGTAAGTTTTCGCGGGTTCGGGTTGAGACTGATTTTGGGCCCACAGGGGCACCCCGATGATGAGCGCTTGGACCCCCGGCCCCGGCGGATCGGCCCTGCTTTTTGCTACGACAACCCCGACCGTCCTCCCGTCTCCCGCCGTCCTGGGTAGAGGTATGAAGAGCTTAGCTGTAGCATGAAAAAAATTGGTAAAAAAAAAAGTTTTCAAGATGGACTTGTTATTCCGCAGTGAAGTGGCTTTGCAGTTCCACGAAGGTGAGCTTCAGCATTTGATGTTTTCATCTGGGGAATTGGGTGTGATCTCCTGGCACGGTGACGGAATCACATTCGTGTGAATCTAGCGGTTCTTCCCCGGGACCCACTTTAATTTGTGGTTGTTGGTGGACATGGAAGAGCCCCAGGTCGTACCCTTTATGACTTTGAACTGCGTGAATGCGCCGTGCTCATTCTCCTTTGAAATGGTCAGTTATTTGACTGATCATATATGTTGTTACCTTCTAGATGAAAGCGAAGACGGAATTGACACGAGAGAAGCGAAAGTCAAGAGCAATGCGAGATCCAGATGCATCTTGCTGCGTACCTACGTAGATTCTTGCGCCCCTCCACCCCACCGCCGACGTGCGAAACCTTGTTGGCGCAGATCATCAAAAAGGCCTGGCGTTGGGGCCACCTCAGGGCCACCCAGGCCTGGGGGCTGCCAGGGCACAACTAAAATACGATTTCAACTTCAGTTCCCCGAAAAGTGACGACGATATTTTCTGCTCCTCTATTCTAAGGTAGGAAAGAAAAGAGATCTTTACACAATGGCGGGTTCTCAGATCCCCGTAACAAAGAGCGGCAAGACGCCACCTGCTTGGCGCTGTTATCAAAGCTCCAATCTTTACGCAGTCACTACGTACTCGGCCATGTTTTGGTCAAGGTGCGTAAGGTAGGTAGCCCAGCTGGCTTACCTGGATGGGTACCTATTGTCAACTTGTGCCCACCTTATCGCCCATTGGTTGCCGTGTGACGTGCCCATCGTGCATGTTTCCATCAGATCCTGTCCACAACGCCCGTCTCCTTTCTCAACAATTCCACGACAGTCGACTCCGAACCGTAATCAGATTCCCAAGCTGTATGAGAAGTTGTCGATAGTCCTCCTGGCAGTTATGAGACCCATCGTGGTTCTGATGGATGTGCCGTACATCCAGCAGATCTGGCCAGGGTGACGATGCGACGCCGATCTTGGGGGATCTTCCTATGAAGGACAGACCGTTTAATGACCGTTATTACATATCTCTACGGGACTGGCTTGGGGGAAGGTCAAGTTTTGTCAATGCTGCCTACTCTGTAGATACAGATCGGTCTGTTCGTTCCCTTTGTCGCCTTCAGCCTACCTCTTGCTGGGACGGGGCTAGAGGAGCGTACGTGGTGTATCACCATCACTGACGGATCTGGTCGATCGTGAAAGTATTCTCAAGGCCTGGCGTAGTAGGTAAGTGGGTAGACAAGATATTTATACAGTTAGTACGGCGCAGGGCGAAACTCACCATAGAGGTATCTTTGACAACGAGGTAGGCACTTGGCCCGACGTTGCCTCTGTCGGTACCAACCTGAACTTCAGGTTCCTGATGGCTCTTTGCCAAGGTGCCTGAATTCTGAAATCTCTAGGTACGGTGCACAGTGTCGACATTGATGTCCCTTGATTGGATCGTAGTGCAGAAATGGTGGGTCCTTGGCGGGCAACCAACGGCAGTCTGAGGTGACGACAAACCTGGCGGCCCTGCCCTGACCTGGGCACCTGGGGCTCCTGCAAAGGGACCTGTCCGCTGCCCTGGGACCCGACTCCTAGACTAGTCGTCGCATGCCCGCCGCTGCCCGTCCGCCGTCCGCCTTTCACCCAGGTACCTTATGATCCTCTTTTCCCTCTAGCCCCAGGGCAGGCCACCCCCCCTTCCACTTCACTCTTCCTCCACAACCAAACCTGGAGCACATCCACCCGACATCATCCTGGTTTTTTCCCTTTCGATTGACACTCCCACCTCTCTGAGACCTCTCTACAACCTACCTTCCCTGGGCCTTGTCTCTTTTGCCCGTGACAACGAAGTGTATGGAACGAAGCTTCACTTTCCGCTTCCGCTTCCGCTTCTACCTAGTCACACCTTTTTTTTCCCACTTCACTTCCACCGACTCCCAGTCTTCCACCTCACCACCTCGCCCACCCAGCCCAACCAACCAAGACTGACTGTTTGGTCAAGTCAACAACATCAAGTACGACGACGACCCTCTCTCTACTAGGCTGACTACTGCCTTCATTCTCGGGGTGCACTACGCTCAAGTTAGCAGGCACTCGTGTTACTTTCACTTTCCTCTCTCTAGGTTGGAGTCCGATCCTGTCCTCGACAATCGTGGACGACCTCTTCTGGTTTTCTCGCACGTCACATCAGCTTCAGATCATCTAGGCCGCGACCCTGGGATCTCCTACCCCCGACGACTTGTTTCTTATCTCCAGTGGAGGACGCATCTCAATCACCCAAGCATTCTTGCCGGCCCATTTTGCCGCGTCACTCCGTCTTCTACCCGATCCGGAAACCCTGCAGTGGAAATCCGAGGCCGATTGCTTGCTGGAGCCCCATTTTTGCCGCCATTCACGACCCTCTACCTCGATTTGTCCTGCCGTGCGCACACCGAGCCCAGATTTCGCTTTGAGTATACTTCGAATCCACGACCGGCATTCCCACGACCCAACCCCGCCGACCGCCTGACTATAGGCAGAAAGTAGCAGAGAGAGCCCCCGTCAGACGACTGCGAGTTGGCTTGGACATCATTCAGAGGCCGCGCTCTCTTCACCTGCAACCTCCGTTTCCGCCCTCCTCGTCCGAGCTCCTGCCTCCTCCGCGTCGGATGCCGAAACCACACAACCCGATTACCTAGGTCATCCGTATCTCCCACGATTCACACCCGGTTGCTGTCGCTCTGCCTGACCGTTCAGTCGTTCGCACCGCCGGAACCGTGGTCGAAAACACCGACAGACGCTTTTGTTCCCACCGCCTAGGGAACTTTGTCTCGTCACTCTTTGCAGCGCATCACCACTAGTCGATAGGGGATTGACCGCCATCGGCTTTCTGCGGCCATGGCCGCTAACATGCCGCCGAGGGCCCAGGCCGGGCAAATGATGCCGCCTCAGCACAACCAAGTCACTCAAGCCGTTTTAGCTAGATTGACGTCTCAGCGTACGCCAGCGACCGGCTGGCAGGCTACACACATCCAGCTGCCGGAACGCGTCCAAAAGACGTCAGCCTTGTACGAAGCTCGCCCATTACCTGCAAAAAGTCTAGAGGCTGACATTCACTCCAGGGCTACCAATCTCAAGTTGGCTGGGCAAGTCGAGACCTGGCCAGAGGCGGTGAATCTCGCGCTTGATCTCGAACGGCAGGCCTTTACGCAGTCCCCAGATAAGGTGAAAAGCCCCCCTCTGCATCACCAAACCGTCTTGGCTAACTTGGGCTGACCAACCTCAGCCGACGTACGAGAGCATACTGGCTCAGCGATTCCAACAACTTGTAGAACAGCGGCAGGCTCGTGCTCCTCTCCTCCAACAACAAATGCAAGCCAATGCCAATGCGATGAGGCAGGCTCAAATGGCCCAGCAACAGCATCAGCTTCAACAGCACCAGCAGCAGCAACGACAACACCAGCAGCAGCAGCACCAGCAGCAACAACAACAACAACAACAACAACAACAACAACAACAACAACAACAACAACAACAACAACAACAACAACAACAACAACAACAACAACAACAGCACCACCAGCAGCAAATGATGATCAACCAGATGGCCATGCAAAGGGGAATGGCGCAGCCAGGGTTTCATCCCCATCAGCATCCAGCTCAAGTTACCACAATGCCGCATCAATCTCAACCGTTGCCCGTTGGTGTCCCTAACCCAACAATGATGCATGCTCGGTTAGGTCAACTTGCCATGCAGATTACACAAACCCTTCCTACCGTGTTGATGGAATACCATGAGGTTCAAGGCCTCACCGACCGGGACAGGCCGGTCATCAAGAACTTCGCTTTGANCACAAACCCTTCCTACCGTGTTGATGGAATACCATGAGGTTCAAGGCCTCACCGACCGGGACAGGCCGGTCATCAAGAACTTCGCTTTGAAGAGATTCGTCGCCATTCCTGAGCCCCTAAGAGGCCCACTACGGGAAAAGGTGCTATCGCAACTGGCTCCCCAGCACGCCCAACAGATTCGAGTAATGGGATTGGATCCGTTGATGATCTTCTTCGAACATCAAAGCTTGATGCAAGTGCGTCGGAGCATGGCGGCGCAGTCACGTCAAGGCATGGCACCGCATCCTCAACAAGTTCCTCAACCGCACAACCAAGTTAATCCTGCTTTGATGAATCCGCCGGGCCAGTCTCATGGTGTTACCGATGGGCAGCTCCTCCCGCCTAACCTTGAGGCAATCCGAAACGAGCAGCAAATGGGCCTGCGTGCCCAGGAAGCCGGCCAGGTCGTCGTGCCAGCAAGTTCAGGTCCCGGGGCCCCCGGACGCAATGCCACCCCTGGCCCCATGATCAACCAAATACACACGGCGGCTGCTCAGCAAGGACCAAACCAAACGCCGCGGCCACCGCCCTCGGCGCCGCCCGGATTCCACCACCCACAGGTCCCGATGGAAGCGTTGAACCCCGCACAGGTACAGGCACAGGCACAGGTACCGATAAGGGGACAAGGACCGACCCGGCACGCGCAAGGGCAGCTTGGAGGGCTTGGAGGACTTCCTACAGCTTCGCAGAGTCCCGCGATCAATAATATGGCGGCACCGATGCAACAGTCCCCCGCTCCTATGGCCCAGGGGATAAGGACAACGCTGAACCCGTCGTTCAACCACCACGCGAACGCGAGGCCGCCATCAATGCAGGGTAACATCAACGCCAGCAATCCTGCGATGGCCGCGATGCTGGGTAATCTGAATCCGAACAGTGGTAGTGTGCCGGGAGGCTTGCCTGAAAGCCAGATCAAGGATATGATGGCCAAGTGGGAACAGCAGAGGAACACCACGGGCAACGCTCAACAATTACCCAAGCATCCTCAAGTGTCCGGCATGCCAGCTCAACACCAGCTGATGGGCGCTGTCAACACCCCCAACCAACCGGTGAACATTGGAAACGCTCAGCAGTCCGGTGGTATGATGCCGCCTGGTATGCAGGCAGGCCCTGGTCAACCACAGCTGAACGGTCCGCAGAATGCACAAACTGCGACGATGGCAGCCCGTGCCACCAACCCTCGGGCGATACAAATGGCCGACAATTTGGATATTCCCGCAGATACGCTAAATGCATTGCGTGGGATCGTACAGCCCGTGATCCTGCCTCCAAATTTGAAGAAATGGTTTCATCTAAAGGCCTGGCACCAGGCAGCAGGCCTACCTCCTCATGTTCAGGACAAGGTCGCCCAGGTGTTGACTACTCACCAGCAGCAACAGATCCGGCACCTATTACTTCAAAAGCAGCAGCGAGCACAGACTGCCTCCATGGGCGGAGCTCTGCAGAACCCCAACGGGCCCGGCCCTTCACAGCAACCTAACGGAATGCCGCTCATACCCCCAAAGACGAACGTTCCTCCTCATGTGCTTCAGATCCTCCCGCATGAACTAGAGATGGCCCGCAATAGGTTTCCCGGCCACTCGGATCAGGCGCTTCAAGGTATGATACGGAAGCACAAGTTTGATAATTTTGCCAGGAAGCTGCAGGCCATGAAAAATGGCGCCGGTATGGCAAACCAGAAGCCGATGGTGCAAATGCCCCCCGCAGGGTCTAACCAACCAAATACGGCCTCTTCTGGACCAGCGGCGCAAACACACGCCCAGTATGCCGCGCAAACCGGTATGCAGGTCCCAGGCCCATCACAGCAGCCCCCATCGTCGCAGCAGCCGCAGCAGCCGCAAGGGCAATTGCAGGCGCAACCACAGGCGCAACCACAACCACAAGCGCCACCACCAGCGCACCATCATCAACAACAACAACAACAACAACAACAACAACAACGGCAGCAGCAACAACAACAGCAGCAGCACCAACAACAGCAGCAGCACCAACAACAGCAGCAACAAGTGCAACCACCGGTCAATAACCGACAACCTGTTCCCCAGAAGCCGACGGACGGCGGTGATTCAACTTCTGCGACTCCCGCGTTGTCTGCCTCGAGGATTGGCCAGCAACCTCGAACTGCCCCGCCAAACCCATCACCGGTCGCGGCCCAAAAGAACCTCAAACGACCACATCCGGGTGATGTGACCGAGGTACCGCGCCAAAATGGCGTTCCCATGCAGCAAACTCTGTCGCAGGCGAAGCAACGTAGTGCCCCCCGTCAACCGGTCAGTGACCGATTCAAGAGTATATACGCAGATGAGATGAGACAGGCGTCAAAAGAATATGAGCAGAGCCCGTTGCCGCCGGTTCACATGCCGATGGATATGTACCAATCTGCGGTGCTCAAAATACGCGAAGTCAACCAAAAGATGAATGAAATGACCACTATTCCGGGGGCTTTTGATCGAATGGCAAACGATGAAAGCTTGGTCAGAAAGTTTACCCGTTGTGTATGTTACCTTCTCCCCGCGAAACTAACCAGATATTGTAAGAAATACGCTGACACATGTACTACTTCAGACTCTGAAAATCAAAGCGCAGTCAGATAAAACGACAGGCCAGCCTCGTAACCCCTTACATATCACGGTCCATGAGATTGATGAGATTAAGCTGTTCTTCGATGGTCTTATCAACCACTTCAAATCAGGGGCTTCTCAGCCCGTAGCTCAGTCTACGGAGCAAGCAGCAGGCCAGCCTCAACCACCTCATCAACGTGCAGGGCCATCTACGCTGTCTAACGCTGCGCCCTCGGACAAGCAAACACAGGTGCCTAAACAAGCACCGAATCGGGCCCCTAACAAGATCACGCAACCTCCGGCTGCGCCGACCACGACACAACCACCGTTCGCGCTCGGACATGGCCCTGGGATGTCTCCCGCTGGTAATCCTGTCTATCTTAACAAACCTCCCATGGGAGCGACAGATTTGCAGTGGCCTCCTCGGAAGAAGGTCAAAACCAGTGGGCCTCAAACAACGTCCCCAGCGGCTCAGCCAACCGCCAGTGCCTCGCCCCAGATCCAGGCACCTTCGCCGGAAACAAAGCGACAACAGGCCCCAGAGCCGACGAAGCCGCAGCCGGATCCTTACCTTTGCCCCGAAGTTGGCTGTGAAGGAAATGTGGTTGGCTTCGCGACAGCGGAATCGCGCGATATTCACTATCATGAAGAGCACGTGAAACCAAATGAGGATCCTGTCAAGTTCTTGCAGGAGAACATGGCTCTGGGTCTAGGCTTGGACACTCACGGTAACACCAAAGCGATTTCAACTGTTACGGAGGGTATTCCTTCAGGCGCGTCCGGTAGGGCTTTGAATAGTCCTAAGCAAGCTCAGACGCCCATGAATAAGCAGGACTTGGCAGCGACTCCCATGTCTCGCGACGCCTCGATGAGGAGGCAGGGCAGCAGACTAGGGGCTAGGGGGCCTGACACTGCAGGCACGCCAGGCAGTGGCAACGGGGCTCCTGTGCACACGACAATGATTGATGATGCGTGGGCAGCAACCGGAGTCAATCCCCAGCATCTTTCCAACTTGTTTGCGCCGCTTGACCCGGCCCAAACGTCTGACTTCAGCATGTCGTTGTCAGAGACACCGAATGACACGCCAGAGTCAAGTAAGACTTCTGAGCCAAGCAGCGATATATCGGACGGCGTGGGTCTTGATATCAACATGGACTGGGCCACCATGGACCCGGAATTCATGGACAACTTGAACAACGTCAGCCTTGACGGCTACGAACCAACGGCGTTTGATAGGGAGATGATGGTTAACGAGGCGTATGCTAACGTGACGTTTGATGACTCGGCCACGGATTTTTCCAAGCCTTTCAAGCTTGACACGTCGCTCTACATGCTGAACACAAACTAACTGGCGCTCTGTGGTGGAGAAATGAAGGATTCTGGGGTATTGGCGGAGGATGACAGGAGAAAGGTTGATAGATGATTGAACGCAACGTCAAGGCGCATGGTTGATATTAAGGGTTTTCCTGGGACGGCGTTTCGTGGGTTTGCGATGCGGAATGATGATATTTTGATTCTTTGCTTTCAATCTCGGCATTTATTATTGGTTCGTCGCACTTTTTTCCTTTGCCATTCCATATTCGTGGCGCCTAATCATGGGATTCGGAACGCTATTCCTGCTATGACGTGCTTTTTTGGTGTTTGTGAAGCGGAATCGGGGATATACGGCACAGCAGAACTGCTCTGGGAACGAGAAAGGAGCGGAGAGGGTCGATTTATTTTCTGAAATTGATCCCCGTTGAGGTTTTGCATGTTCACGAGCAACCTCATAGTTCCCAAGGGTTTTGTTTTCTAACGTGGGACTTGGGCCTCAGCTGGATATTGAGGGCGCTGGACGAGCACCCTGTCAGGGGCTGTTGAAAAATAATATTTACTTACTGCTGAATGTAGCTAGCTGTTTTCGAAGCGTACCAAAAAGCGCGTCTCGGTGGGGCCGAGGTTGCATCCCGTTCTCGCTTGTTCGTACAGTACATGCATCCGAGTATCTTTTTGGTCCCTGAAGTCCCTGGCGCTTGGTCGTACATAGAGATAGTCCTTGCGCAACGACACATTTTAACTTGCAACTCGGTCAAATACATGCACATCCTCCGAGTACTCTAGAGAAGGCACATTGTGAGTTCCATTAATCTGTTGTTCGTTGGAGGGCTGCTAGACATTAGGGTGTAAGTTTGAGGGATGTATGAGAGAGCAGCAGCACGTAAAATACAGATGGGGATCCATCTGGTTTCCCGGTACGTTAGCAGCACTGCATGAAGACCAGACCCTGATCGCCTAGCACACTGCGTTAACATCCATCACCTGGGAATTTTTCGCAGCTGTCTTCATTTTCTCACCTAGCCCTCCTCAATCAATCTAATTTCTTCCACGTGTAGTATCCGGATCATTTTGCTGATATAGTTATCCGTCTGAATAGCCGCCTTTGATGGAGGTTCGCACAGCTGGGATACTGTACACTACCATCCACCCAAATCGTTCTATTGCCACTGCACTGTTAGCGCAGCTAGGCACATACGACTCAGGCATCGCAACTGGAGCCAGCACAACACTGAACTTAAATAAACAATTTGAACCTCAGTTTCGTTACGTTACAAAAAGTACGGCATCGCGTCTTGCCCTACACAACTCAACGCGCCTCTCCTTCCATTTTCCAGGTTTTATAACGACAATTCACACAAAACCCAAAGTGACTGATCAAACACGAGCAGGAACATAGGGCAGTAATAATTTTCACCAGGGCAGCTATGACTACCATCTCGCCGACCAAGCGGCGTATCCTCGGGTCATTGAATCCCAACGCGTCACCTTGTCCGGGCTCCAAGCCTGAGTTCGACGCCGGGCAACTGGAAGTGCAAGCCACCGAATCGTCTGTCCTTCCTGCGGGATGTGGGAGGGATCGTGAAGAGGAGCCAGCTAGGAAGAGGGTGTGCCTCGAGCGGGATCATCGGGGAGCACAACGCCACCAGCAGATAGAAGCTGATGGTCATAGGAGGAATCAGTCGAGGTCAACCTCTCCTCCTACCAAGTCTAGAGTCTTGTTTGGAAAGTCGACCACCAACGTCTCACAGCCCACCACGACTGTGACACCTGCAGAAATGGAGCACGAGAGAGAAAGGTCCTTATCAGTGCTACCAGCCCTTCATCCAACCCGCGTGGCAGCCGAAGGAGCAGCCTTTTCCGCCCCCATGGCAACCCACATCGCTTACCCAGCCGGTCTTGTTGAGAACTTCCATAATCACAAGCAGCCAAAAAGAACAAACAACCCCCGTCTTCGTTTAGCAAACCAGGCGGCCAGACAGGTACGCCCGTGTTTTTTTCCCCTAGGCATGTGGACATGTATGCGCTGACACTTGATGAATTGTCAAAACGCAAAACAGAAAGCGGAAATCATCCGTCTCCGCCTTAGCCTAGCCGCTTACAAGATTCAAACGGGTCAGACGGACGTCCCGCTTGAGCAACTGGAGGTGCGTTCACTGCTACCGCCGGGGGCTTACCACCACGGTCAACGACGGCTGGCGGATGGTGCCTCATCAGAAGCAGCAGTGGACAATTATCATGACGGCAGCAACAGCAACCCGGCAAGCTGGAGTTTCAGCAGCAGCAGCCAAGGCACAGGTTACGTCCAGCGCGTAAACCACCTCCGCCACGCTGCCGGAGCAGCTATCGAAGCCGTACAAGCGAAACAGGAGCGTCGAACGGCATGGGGACGGGAAAGGGAACAACAGTACAGGGAATGGTATGAACAGTATCGCCATCGTCATCATCAAGGTTCCACTTGGGATCATGCCGCTGAGCAGGACAATCACGATGGATTTTCTAGGGATCAAAACCGGCAGCGTCAGCCGCAGCAACATGGACCGCAGCAGCGGCAGCAACGGCAGCAGCGCACAAGTCTCGGAAGTGGAAGGAAACCACTACCTGATCGACGGGCTCGTGAGAGCTGGAGTGATTCTACTTCTTCCACTGGCACAGCTACTATCGGAACCGCGACCACGGTGGCGACTACGTCGCCTCATCTCAACCGTTTGGACCTCGCGGAACGCGCGTTACAGGCTCATCAGCGGCTTCAGTCGAGGGCGGTCACAGAAGAGCTACCGATGGAGCATGAGCATGAGCATGAAGAGATGGACTCGGAGCAAAACTCTCTACAACACACACACCACCACCACCACCACCACCACCACCAACCCCAACAGCAGCAGCGTCGACAATACATGAAGCACGACCACAATGGGTGGGTTGTACACCCTACTACAGAGAACGTCCCAGAGGGTGCCGATGATATCGGTGAAGGGGCAGGAAGGGGGGACCTGGATGACGAAGAGGAGGAGGAGATCGCACCATCCAGATCCAGGAGTCAGATGGTGGGCTCCGGCTCGGGTTACTCCACTGAACCTGAACCTGAGCCTGGGTTGCCGAGTTTGTCGCCGTTTCAGTCGCATGCGGCAGCGTCGGTTGAACATGTGGATCAGGGGGAGGGTATAGATGAGGAGGAAGGGGAAGAGGAGGAGCAAGGTGAGGATGGGGATGAGGCTGCTAGTGGATTGTTGAGCTTGTCTAGAGGCTGAGTCTAAGAGTATGGAATGGTTCTGGCTGTGCTTTGGGTACTCGAGGGTGGTGAGTGGGTGTGGGATAGGACGCGTTGAAGAGCTTTGACTCTGCTGCTTTGGGGTTGGAAGGAAAATAGCAGCTTACAGGGTATTGTCATGGTTGGTATTCTAAAAGACATTCAGTTAGAACTGTGTATTTGTGGTCGATGTGACGGAGGAGTCAGTATCATGGTGTTACACGGTATCATATAGCATATATCTGTGTACACTATGACTGGTTGAGGCAACCGTACCTAGCGCCTTCGCTTTTTTTTTATTTTTTTTTTATTTTTTTATTCAAGGCACCACTTTTGTGATCTGCCATGCTTGAATCTCAGATTTAACGGAAATCATGACTTGCCCGCTCATGGCAAAGGGAGCCGATCAGGATTGCCGGGGTCACCTCAGGATCGGATGAACTCACCGAAGCCAGGGGGTCGGGTCGGACCTAGAATTAGTTGCTTCCGTTTCCCACGTGGCAGCCACACCTTATTTTATCGATGCCGGTCGTGCTCCGATAACATGGTTCAACAATCCCAGGTATTGTCCCAGGGTGCGGTCAAGTACAAGGCAAGCCTGAGACATCATTGATCGGTTTGTCATTCCTGCTAATTTCAAGTTCAACCGTCTGCTTCTACTTGAAAAAAGGGCATGTTCAGTCCAAATTAATAGTTCAAAAGCCATATGCGCGGACAGGTAGACACCGAAGCCGAGTATAGTATGACATAGACGGCCGGGCGTCGCCGGCAAGACAAGACAAGGCAATAAAAAAAAATAAAAAAAAAGTAACAGAATGGAAATAAACCGAAAACAACGTAGTGTCGTTTAGCAAAAAAACGAAAAAAAGAAAGTCCAAAAAATTCAAATCAGTTTTAGCTGCAACTCGTTTCGATCGAGTGACCTCCGGGTTATGAGCCCGGCGCGCTTCCGCTGCGCCATGCAGCTTTTTTATTGTTGAAAAGCTGTAACTAAGGATGACCTTATAAGCGTAGACTAGATTTCTGCGGGAAAAAAAAAAAAAGAAAAAAAAAATTTGGAAGGCGAATACGAATGCGAATGTCGAATGTTGCTATTGTCTTGATGTGATCGCTTTGGACGGATGCAGTCGACTAGTCAGATTCTGGTCGTGAATGAGTCATCGACCTACTCAAGCGTAGGCGGGACAACTGGAGTGCCTGTTCAGTGATATAGGCAAATGCTGGTCGGTCTTTGACCATACAATACACGTTGTAACTGATTTATCATATCAAATTCCGGTCAAGTTGCAAGGTCTCATAGTTACTTGAATTATCTTCTATATTAAATTATCCGTAAAACTTGCGCTCTGTAACCAAACAACGCCGATGCTAATGAACAGTGTGGTATAATGGTATCAAAAGTGTGCAAATGGAAGAGCAGCCTCAGCCAGAAAACTTCGTAAGGCGTATGTGTACTCGACAAAAGCCACCAGTCGTATCGACACTCCAACATCCCCCGTAACCAATTAGTGAAGAGCTCGAGGTGGTTCGTATAGAAGAACAAAAATAAGCGGCGTATGAAGGAATAATCACTATCCGTCAAAGTCCGCACCACTAGTCAACGGCGATGTTGTAGCCCTGACGAGTAGGCGGGAAAAGGTTCAACGCCTAGATCGGAATGGGAGTCGCTCATAAAACAGTAACTGCTGGTGGATGTTGCGGGGGTTCGGTCGGCTCAACCTGTATAGCCCCGTCAGTCCCACGAGATGCACCTGGTGTAGGTGGCGCAGGGGCAATCTCGGGATCCGGTATTTGGATGTCCAACTACCATCCTCAGTTAGTATACAATCACAACAGGTAAGGATACAGTCTGGGGAGAGAGACGTACTGTCATGTAACCGGTCCTCTTGAGCGGCACAATTTTGGGGGGTATCGTGCCATCCTCACTACCCACCGTCTTCTCCATCTCCTTGTTCCACTGCTCAATCCAGTTCTCGAGCTTCTGCAGCCGTCCCTTGACGCCTGTAAACCCAAAGTCTTCCCATAGCCAGCCTGTCGCAAGACCCAAAACGCCGTCCAAGATGTTGCGCCAGTTGTATGGACTAAATATCGGCACAAGCTCCGAGTTCAGCTTTTGGATCACGCGCCGGAACTCTTGCTCTGATAACCCTGCCGGCTCCAAGATTTCCGGGTACAGGTTCGAGAAGGTAGGGGCAAGATCACCCTCCAAAAGCCAGTCCCGACGGACTCGAATGATTCGCGTGTTGATGTATTCCGGAGAGTCCAGGGGGACGTGAGGGTTGAGGTGCGGGTAGCAAGCGTGCTGAGGTCCCCATTCGTCGCCAGCGTCTGGTTGTTGGTCAGGATCCCCCAAAATGTCAGAATCGTCCGAGGAAATGGCAGAACCAATGCCGGATATCCGTGATCCTATTGACTGCCGGGCGTCCATCACATCAGGTCCTCGTTCCAAGTCGGGAGAAAATCCGGCCCTATCTCCCCCATCCTGCTCGTTTTCCGTTGGAGCCATGGCTTCTTTCCCTTTCCCTTTGTCCAAACGTTTCTTACCGTGGTCGAAGCTCAGTCCAACTGGTACCCGACTCTTGGTGCTCGATATACTTTGGCCCCGAGTCCTTCGTCCAGAAGTGTTCGATTCCGGAATTTCTTGGATAGCACGGAAGCGAGAGGGTCCTGCGTCGGTTTCCTCCACTCGTTCAACAGGCGAAGGCGTTATGCTAGCTCGTTTGCCTTCAAGGGAATGTCGAAGTGTGCGCGGCAGAGGGGAACGTTGCCCAGTGCCTGTACTACGCTCAAGCTGGAGACTGGCTCGAGCACTGATGACGGAATGACGTGCCTGTTGTTGGTTCTCGGGTACGGTCAACAATGGCTGATCGCCGGCGCCGGTAGCTGTTGGATATGTTGGATCAAAATCGAGGTGGGGCGAGGGAAGCGAGAGAGGGATCGCGGGCGGCGGAGGCGATGACTGGCGTCTCCTCCGAGTTGCTGGAGTAGGAGTAGGTGGAGGCCTCGGGGTGGAGTTGGTCGGATTCCAAAGACGAGCAGGTGATTGACGATGGAACTGGGTGTATTGGCGGTTGAAGGGAGAGTTGGATGTCGCAACTGCGCCGCGGGTTCGAAAGGGTGATTGCAACAGCGACACTGGAGGGTTATCGTGTGCGCTGCGCGGCGAACGGCCAAAGCCGGGCGCGGACGCGGGAGAAAGCGCTGCGGGTGGTGGAGGGGAAAGAGTTGAGGTGTGCGCGCCGGGATAGCTGGGTTGTAGCGTTGGAGATGGCAGTTGGGTATTCGCAGTTAGGGGGTACGACGGGTGTATTGTAGATGGCGTTTCGATGGCGGTCGAATCTACGGCGGTTGCTTCAAGCGACGAGTAGTGGTGTGTTGGTGGTGCCGTTGGTGAAGCCGTTGGAACGAGCAATCAGTGGCGGCCGCAGAAACGGCCCCCTCAACCAGGTAGAAATTCCGTCTTGCGCTTGGTGGCCAGGCCCGTGTTGGATCGCGACTTGTGATTTGTTGCTCCTTTGTCAAGTCTTGAAGTGTAGTCGAAATGTGTTCAAGCTTGACCTCGATCAACCCTGTACCCAGATGGCTAGGCACCGTCTCCGTCGAGGTCCACCGGTTCCTCCTGGCTCGCGATCGTATTGTTGTTGGCTTGATCCCCTTATCTCGATTAATTCGGCGGTCGCGGCAGAATTCGCACTGGACGGCCTGGATGGGCGTCGGAAGCAATCTGTACAGCGACAGATCCCGTAGCACTGGGGACACCTCCAGCGCAGGGCGGCAATGGCAATGTCGGACAACAATTGCCAGTTCGTCGGTTGACAATGATTGTGAATTTCCAGCGATATGCAGGGCGCGGCGCTTGGGGTGCTCTGAGTGGCTCCTTTCTTTCGATTGCACGAGTGGGTGTGGAGGCGGTTGATTCCACCCTGACCCAGGGCCGCTCATCAGCCAGAGGCGTAGCCGACCAAGGTCTTATCAGCTGGCGGGCAACCGGCAGTCAACTACCACTCATTACTATCTCTTCCACACCAACGTCCCTTCTTGCTTCGTTCTTCAAAAACGCTCGGTGATGTGGTTGAAAAGGGACACAATGGAGATTTGAGGCGACCGAAGTTTCAACTTATCGACAATCTCTCATTCAAAATCGGTAAATAGAAAGCTGAGGAGTTGATGAATGAGGATGGGTTGGTGGTCACGCTGATGGGGAAGTCAGTGTTCTATATCAAGTTTTCTTTCTGCTACCCCAAGCAAAGAAGCAAAGAAGCTTGGCCTTTCTTCGGCCGTAGATGTCTTTCAGAATCTCTGGGTTCCCCGGCAATCTCACTAGTCAGGGGTATCAACCACCTTCATACCGGAAATGTTACCCAACATCAGCGTTTTGCAGCCTCAGCCGGTTACTGTACGACGTCCATTGTCAATTTCTACTAACTCGGCGTGCCCGGACATGGCAAATTTAACGCCTGGAGCGGCCATGCCATGCGACGCCATGACGACAAGACTTGATCTCCGATGGCTATTACAAAGGTGCATGACACTGGAATATCGGATGAACTCATCGGAGCTAAACATGGACCCTCACATGTCGGTTTCGTAAGGTGCTCGGACGTTGCAAGTCCAAGCATGAACATGATAGTTTCCGTATTCTATCCCTCACAAAGATCACGCTCTCCTATTAGTTAGCAACGGAGGTCGCCCTGTCGGCAAGCAAGCAGGGCTTCCACATGGGCGTGTCTTGCATTAGGGCCAAAAGCCCACGTGCAAAAAGTCAATTGCGAGTGATGTGCCAGAGCAGATTTCAAAAATCACAGCCGACCCTGATGCAGAGCCTTACCTAGCCAATGAAACAAACCATTACGGCTTTTTGCAGCAGATATTCCGAGCTCTTCCGCAAGCGAGGCCGAGAACGCCGCCGGCCACCTACCTTATCTGGAGACCCAAGCGGGGTTGAGAATCAGATGTCAGAAGTTGCATATTGTCACTAACAGCTGTAGGTGAGTCTTGGCAGCAACAATGTTATTTTTCCAGTTGATACCCAATGCCACCCCTTGTGCCAATGGCACAATGCATTGAAATACAGCAGGAGGGCCTGCTTTTTAGATTAACGAGCCAAGCCCAGAGCGGCTAGGGCCATAACTTATATCTTCTCCACTTGGTAGCATGAGGTGCTCGGTCTTCTCTCTCAGCTTTCCCAACTCGCCATCTTTTGAGTGAGATATGTCTTTTACGCATTGCAGCAACATCACATCGCCTTCATTCACGCTACTGTACGGATTGCAGCGTTGCCTGGATGACAAGCTGTGCAGTGGAATTGAGAAGAGGCTGAATGACGTCCAGTCATCTGGCATCTAGCAGCGACAAACACATCTTCCCCGCAACTCCAATCGATTTGCAGACTACGTCACAGTTTCCTACCTTGCACCTACTCACCCGTCCTTGCTTCGAAAACACGCTTGTGAGCTGTACACCCGACACCAATTCTCTTGACCTACATCTCCCGTCATCATCTCGACTTGCGGGCAATACCTTTAGTCGCCTGGGAAATCCAAACATCAGCTGCACATATACGGTGCATCGCGCTCGCCTAAAGGTGCTACTTCCTACGCATTCGCTGTCCTGCTCGAGTCAATGACAACGCCCGGACTCCGTGATAACAAAACCTCATCCGATTCACTACCCTCCAAAGCTCCGAACATGGCCACAGTAACCTCTACCGAGACGGAGGCGACCCCCGCCATGTCGCCGTCCACTGCCGACATTCGTCCAGTCCGCCGGGCCGTAACCGTCGACGAAGGGTCCCAGCAAGCCCAACTTCGCCGCCGCACCATCCACCCTCAGTCCACCCCAGAGACCCCGTTCGGACAAGTTAGGAGACGCAGCTCAACCTTCTCGGACTACAGTTTGGATGCCGCAAGAAGGAATCTTCAACATGAGATTCTAAACCCGGCCAGCTTCGCTTCCGATGAGCAAGGACCTTCAGAGTCCTCCACGATGCCTTTGGCATTTGCGCTACTGCCAGCCGTCGCAGGCATGTTTCACCACAAGGGAAGCGACTTCATCACCGATATCATCATGATTGTTCTCGCCGCCGTCTTTCTCCATTGGTCCCTCACAGTACCTTGGTAAGGTTTTGTTTGTTTCCTCGTATGGCGGTCTTTACTTACACGGTAGCACAGGAACATGTACAAGTCTGCCCAGCAAGTCCGCATAGAAAACGAGCAAATCGCCGAATCAGCCCTCGACGAAGATGGAGCATCACCTACGGCAACACCTCTCCAAACACCATCGGCCGAGGTCCAAGAACCACGTACACCGATCGAAAGCAAGCACACCACATCTTCAAGCGAGGAAGATGCTAGACTAAATAGCCCGGAGATACCTATCGCCCAGCAACACAAACACCACAGTGCTCGCCACGCCCGCCGCGTTCAGAAAGCCCTTGGCGAGCTCTACACAATCGAATCGCTCGCCCTGGTACTGTGCTTTGTCTCTCCGTTGATGATGGCCTATTTACTCCAGATCATGCGCAACCAGTTCAAGTCAGAAGGCGGGCTCGTCTCTGACTTTTCCTTAACGCTTTACATCCTTGCAGCCGAAGTCCGGCCTTTCTCGCACCTCATTAAGCTCACTCAAGCGCGCACGCTACATCTCCAGCGCATCGTCCACAAAAACCCATATTCTGAGTCTGCCGCAGCTCCGACCAAGTTGCAGGAGATTCTGGAGCGGCTCAACGAGCTGGAACAACGTGCTACGGGCTCAAAGCCATCGAATGGGTCGGCAAATCCCGACAACAATGGACAAAGCGACGGCTCGGAAGGAGGCCAGGATCAGCAGAACCTGAACCCCAGAGTCCGCGACGGGATGGTGCGTGAGGTTCGCAACACGATTCAGCCGGATTTGGACGCGCTCAACCGTGCAGTCAGACGCTATGAGAAAAAGGCTACTGTTCTGGCTTACCAGACAGAGGCAAGGTTGGGCGCGCTAGATGGCAGGCTGAACGATGCCATTGCGCTGGCGGCCGCTGCGGCCAAGGCTGGAGGCACTGGTGCCAGGCCACACGGGAACAACAGCCGCGCAAATGGTGCTACGGGCTCTAATAGCGGGTTCAGTATGCTCGGCATGCTTGCAAAGGCGCTGGATACCATTGTCTGGGCGGCGGTCATGCCGTTTCAGGCTTTGTTGGGTTTCGTTGTCCTGTTCCCGTTGAGGGCAGTGGCAGGCTTCCTGAAGGGTGTAACTGGGGGAAGCAGTAGGAGCCGGGTTGCCTCTGGTAAGGTTAGTGGCACCGGTAACTTGGGTGGCGCGAGGAAAGGGATGAATGGAAACGGATTTGCGACTGGACCAGGGAATTCCACAGGATACCCTCCATACGCCGGCGGTGGCGCCGAGTATGGCTACTCAGCGAGTGGTAGAAGAACGACATCGGGAAGTGGGAGCGGGGCGCGGTATCCGAGGAGATAAGTGAAGATTGATGACTGTAACGAAGGGGTGAGAAAAGATTCTGTCGGGTGGTTGGTTCAATAACCACATGGCCCTTATGATATGAACGATACCTACGCATTTTCTGTTGTTACAACGTACATACTCTGTGTTCCTTTTTGGTCATGCTTCTCATAACTTGTTCGGTTCAGCGTGAGAACGCACAAAGCATTTGGCGAAGATACCAAAACAAAACCTCCAAAAGCCGCATTATCATTACAGAATAGACGATACCTTTAACATCTCTTACTACAATGTTGCGCCACTCTACGCTGGACCCAAATGCGCCGCGGCCACCACTCACCGCAAGTACGCCACTCATATCTCTCTTAACGACCATGGCTTTTGGGATATCGGGATACGAACCCCCTCACCGTGAAGAAGCCAAAGAATCAGTCCATGTTCATGTAACGTTCCCGATGAGGAAGGTGAGCTTCAATATTCTGCCCTCCAGTGTCTCAAAATGTGGACGGGAGTCCGGTAGTCCGGCGGCAGCCCAGCGGTACGTAGTCGAAGGGCCGGGGTCATCAAAAACAACCGAACACATACCAACATTGACAAAGTAGGTGGGTTTCGCTTGATTTCTCAACCATGTGAAAAAAACTAGGTTTCCCAGAAGCCTGATCCCGTTTCTCCATTACATTCTGCAACTTGGGTAACTTGAACCAATGTGGTTCTCTTTTTGCGGCTGGGGGTTCTGAGCATTATTTTAAATTTCGATTGTGTCTGTTTTTTTAATTATTTCTACGACACCTTTCGCTAGGTAGTCAGTTAGTCGGTCGGTGCCATAGAACCGTATCGTATTTGTGTGTGGCTTCAAGTCACCCATCCATCCACAAGCCATATGTGCCGATCTGTCGGGCTCGGCGATTTCGGTATTTGATCCAAAATCACACAAGTTACACCAGACGGACGGCTGGTTGCAGAGGGGAACCTGGGGTTCGGCACGCCGCATGTGTGTGAGGTGGTCGGTAAATCCTGCCGAAAGGAGGTTGGGATATGGCGGGGATATGTTAATGGCGATGCGTGGAAAGGAAGGCAAAAGGTAAAAGGGTTGGGTAAGCTAGGATGGGAGGTAATATACACTCTGCAGCAGCCGCTTATTGAAGGTGAAGAAGAAGAAGAAGGTGAGGAGATGGTGAAGAGCAGCGCTGAGTTTTGTTTGAGACAAAAAATGCCCGCGTGCGTGTATGTGTCTAGCCTTTTCGCTTTTTCCGAAAGCTGTTTTTAGATATGGGACTGGGAGGTGCCTGGGAGCGGGGGTTCGTAGAGAAGGCCCGGAGGCTGGTGACGACGGACGGGAAGAAGCGAGGGTGCCTTATCGTGAATGATTTTTTGGGGATATATGAGTCTAGTGTGGCTATACATGAATAAGCAATAGGTTTAAACTCTCTCAATGGATGATGAAGAAAGATACGTGGGATGATCACCACCATTCCATTGGAGTAGTTCGATATGAAGACGACAACGACTGGAGGTGGAGTGCCCGAGATGGTGTTGTACAAGTAAAAGATGGGGCTGAAGCCAAGGCCCGCCCCGAGCCTCCACCAGGTCCGCATCTCCAATTGGGATGAGCCCCCGCCCGACCCAAGTTGCTGCTAAAGCGGTGGGTCCAACAGGGATTTTAGTGTAGTTCATGGAGCTAAACTCTATTTGGGTCTCAGCGAGCAAATGTATGACATCACCTCTTTGGGGCAGCAAAAAGAAAGCTGACAAGGTGGCATCGGTAGTGCGAAGAGCTGCAATTGGGGGCTTGCCGTTGACCGGTTTCCCCTTTCCCGTCCGAAGGCTTTAATTCAGGAGGTTGGAGATATGAAAATGGGGTGGTGTGGTGAGGTGGGATGCCCTGAGGCGTCGTCACGGCCCGGGGGGGTTTCCGCGTTCACGCCCTGTCGTCAATGTCCCCCATCCCGTCTTCAAACAACTTTTCCAGCCTTTCTCATGTTGGCATCTTGGTAGCCAATGGATCCGGGAGGTCAAGATGCACGCATTGATAAGACTCCCTCTCCTTCTCTTTGGTCGATCGCAGATTTTGATGTTCTGACAACAGGTTTCGGGCATGCATCCAAGGAGGAAATGTCTGTATTGGGGATGGAGGCAGAAGCGAAAGCAGGTCCCAAAGGCTGCGGCTGGATTGGGTTTGGTTCTGACTCGATAACCAAAGTCGAACTTGACATGATCTGCTCTTGCTCTGTTGATTGTCCCAGCCATCTGGGATTCGGACAATGGAAAGTGCGTTCGCCGTGCATCTTGAACAAACGAACAACGGGAAGGAAGCTCCTCCAAAGCACAGAAGGCTCGGACCACACGGTTTGAAGATGTGAAACTGTTCAAGTTTGAACGTCGCATCAGCCTCTCTTCCCGGCCTGCCTGCTCCTCGAAAACCAACTTCTGCTGCAGCATTTTCTAGTATCATGCACCTGGGCCTTTATGATGCAGAATGGATACGCAGCCCTCCTTCAAGATTGGCTGGCCGGCTTTTAGCTGTCAGGCTGTCTCGGTAGTCGGGACGCTTGACTGGCCTCGCTGGCATCCACGGGCGGAGAACCCCAGCGGCGCCGCGGGCGTCTCCAAGAGCAGGGATTTCGTACCCTTGGCAAGGTAAGAATCGAATCATGGCGCCTTGATTCCCAGCATCCACCCAGTTTCCCGTCGTCCTGGCCCAAGCTGGACCGCCCTCCCGGAGACAACAGAGCAGAGCTCCCAATACCTATGATACGGCAAGCCACCGTCACGTCTTCCACCGTGGTATACATATTGCCTCCCTGCTCAATGGTGATGGCCCGACATGGACAAGTCCTTTAAAGAGAAGTTGTGTGTGCCTCGTCAGTCCTCTCCTTCCAAGAGCCTTGCACGACGGGGGATAACAAGTCGTGTTACTGACGGTACCCATGTCATTATAAACCGGTATACTTCTGCCTTCGCCATGATCTCGATCCAGGTTTTGATCGTTTGATCGACCCCATTCAACCCCGTCCCATATCTCCCAGGCCAGTATCCTCCATCTGCTTGTGGGTACCCGGTTCTCATTTTCCCACACTATCATATCTTGTTTTGTTCTTGCCCATTGTTGCTTCCCTTGGCTTTCATCCACTGATAAGTCAGCCATGCCCCTGGGTCGGATGGGATAGACTAGCTATGGAAGTTCCCAGGCTACATTCCTCCTCACTTGTCATAGACTCAAGCCGTCTCAGTGCGGTGCCGTCGACCGAGGCAGCAGAATGAGGGCCTCCACCTTGGTTACTGTGAGGCACTTGTTGTGCCTCTACCTCTTCTTCGCTCTCACACTAGGAGGGTTGATCAGACCAGAAAAAAGGCAACAGTCAGAGATATCGACTACAGTCTCCCCAACTCAGGTCCCTACCAGTGCCATCGAAAGCACCATAAATACGCCAACGTCAACATCAGTGATTCAAAGCTCATTCAAGAGTTCTATACTAGTCACTGCAACTACATCTGTACTTACGACGACGAATCCCACTGTCTCCACTGCTACCGGGACTACCAATAGTTCTTCCGTTTTCCCAGGTATGTGATTATGTTGCCCAGGTGTTAGACGAGGCAAGAGCTTACCGACTTTCAGTTACAATACCCCATGGCCAACTTCCCATCCAGCCGAGAATCACTCCTGGCTGGGCAGTTTCCGGCGCCATACTCATCGTGACAGGTATCGTCTGCGGCCTGGTCGGGATCAAGAAAAGATGGCTCCACACATTCCTTACCACCGGCTACCTCGCCAGCTTAGGAACCACTGTTTTGATCCTTTACGTAACCGATCTCCCGGTCAGTGACGCGGTCCAGGGAGCGTATGTTGTGGCTGCGGGCTGTACTGGCCTGATAGTTGGCGGCCTAGCCATCATATTCCAGGACTTGGCCGAAGGTCTAGCCTGCCTGCTCGCTGGCTTTTGTTTCAGTATGTGGTTGCTTACTCTCAGGTCGGGAGCTCTAATTCAACACAGCGGCGGCAAGGTAGCTTTCATTGTCCTGCTATCCTTGGCTGGCTTTTGCTTATACTTCACTCGCTGGACGCGCACCTACGGCCTTATCGCCTCCATCTCCTTTTCGAGTGCCACTGCTGCGGTTTTGGGTATCGATTGCTTTGCCCGTGCGGGTTTGAAGGAGTTCTGGGCATACATCTGGGACCTAAACGATGATATCTTTCCCCTCGGCACAGTCACGTACCCGTTGACCCGCGGAATTCGCGCCGAAATAGCAGCTATCATGGTTATCTTTGCTGCCGGGATGGTCTCACAGCTTAAACTATGGCGCCTGGTCAGAAACCGACGGGAATCAGAATTCGCAGATCATGAAAGGAACTTGGAGGCAGAGGACGAGAAAACTGCACGGCAGCTGGAAGAGGCAAGAGCTCGCGATCTCCGAGAGTGGGAACGGAAGTACGGAGATGGAAAAATCAGACAGGTACCTCCATCGGAAGATTCGGGCCTCGGTGATATGGACAGCGAAAAGCGAGTGCGCAGCATATCGGCAGTTACGACGACCCGCTCCCGCTCCCGCTCCCGCTCAACGACAGGAACAGACTCAGGCACCAGCAAGTTTGAGTACGCAGTTGAAAGGGCAGCAACACCCTTATCCTTGGCCCAGGCTACCGCGGCTGCAATGGCTTGCTCTCCAACTCGCAACCTCAAAGGTGCCATAAAGGCTTTGGATGACGGAATTTCAAGCGAGTCCAGCACCGATATTGGAAGTCCCACAATCGACGAAAAGGAGGTTGAAGTCCGGGTGATTGAAGCTGGCATTGATGGGCCACCCGTCGCCGTTGACGACGATGAGGGAAATGGGCTTGGACAAACAGCACAGCACCGGTCGACCACGGTGATCAGAAGACTTTCGAACAGCTCGGCTAAGCTCTTTCGAAATCTGTCACAAAAACCTGCACACCGCGAAGCCGAAAGGAATCAACCGGCTGGTGAGAGTCGTGAAGGGGGGGTTGCGGCGACTTGGAAAGTACGAAACGACACGGATTCTGTCGCGGTAAACTTGGATGATTTGGGCTCTGTCAGTGATGATGAAGAAAATGAAGATGACCAGGTGGAGGAGAGGAAGGTTCCTGGCTTTGAGGATCAGAGCAACGAAAACGCAGGCAAACGGATTGAACCGGTGACTGAACCGACAGAGGAAGTGACAGATAAGACATTGTCTGAGGTTCAAAACCATGAGCAAGGTCACTCCCAAGCCCAACAGGAATCAGACATCCCATCAACAAGCAAAGGATATGCTCTTATGTTCAATGAGCCGTATGAGTATAAGGGAGACAAGGAGAAGGATCAACCAATACCGACGAACGTACCTGCGTCCGTGGAAGGATCAGAAGTGAGATCAAGTGGAACGCCCAAGTCAGATGAGTCCTCAGGTAACAGCCTCCTCAAGGATAATATTGCGCAGGAGCTTTCGCCAATCGCTTTGTACTACCGGACAAACGAATGGGCGAAGCACCTGGACGCTGCAGACTTGCCTGAGGAGCCCGTGACGCCTCAACCTATCGACGATCCTAAGGAGACGGACTCGAACCTTCCAAGCGAAAAGCCAGTGCCTCTCGATCTCGTGGGTCTTCAACAAACAGCAACGAATGCTAGCTTACCTCGAGCGATTCCCAGAACAACAAGCTTGGTAACAGACTATCTTGCTCAACAACGGGGTATACATGGGAGCAGCTCTGGGCCTCTGCTGCAAAGATATTCGGAGGGGACATATCATGCTCCAGATCTTGCACCAACGCCGGAACCTGTGGTAACAACCAGGGCTTCTCCCTACCGGTCTGCCTCCGAAACACTAAAGGTACTAACATCAAGATTGTTCACCGAAACTATTAGTGAGGAGGGAGGTGTCCAGAGCCATCGACGTGCTCCAGCACGATTATCAGGGGAAGGCCATCAAACATCACGCCCCGTTCCTCCGGAGGCATCAGCGTTGCCATCTGCGATTGACCCTTACGGCCCTTCTCCTACCCAAGGAGTATCTCGACACCGGACACCATCGACATTAATCGATACACGTGAGGTTCTGCTCCGCAGCAAATCCCATGGACCTCTTTTCAACGCACCAGCAATGGAGGTCGTCTACAACGGAACGCCTGCTGCACAACCGCACTTGGTACAGGACAGTAGCTGTAGTCCCCCGATCGATATCGACGACATTCCCCTTTCACAACGCCGCAAAATCATTCGACAAAGCAGCCTAACCCACGAATCTAAGAACAACCGATCACGAGATATACTCCGAGATCCGAACCCAAACTCGCAGCTCAACCCCCTATCTAGGAATTCTCCCGCCCCTACCTCTCCCCAGCCGGCCCGACAAGCTAGCAATTCATCGTCGACATCCGATGCCGTCCGCCAAGCGAAACTCGCCAACTTCCGCAACAGTGTCGCCGCTGACTTGCGGGCCTCATCGAGTCGCAATGCACTGAACAACATCGCCACTCCTATAATACCCCCGTCATCATCATCATCACCACCACAACAACCAACCACCGTCTACGATTCTTATTCTTTTGGTCGTCAAGTCGGTCTCATCACGCAACCACAGACACAACAACAAATCCATCAAGGAATAGGGCGGAGGGTCTCAACACAGCGAAACACATACGGGTATGGACAGCAGCAGCAGGATCCATCAACATCAACAGCAATAGAGACTCAGCAAAGACGAAGCAGCGGACAGCCACAGATACAAGTGGCACGAGCGCATCGAGCGCATCGAGCGCATAGGGACGCGATGAGGCGGTTGCAGGCTGGTGCCAAGGCGGATTGATTTGAGATGTTTAGTTATCAATGCTGGTGGTAATGCTAGAGGTAATGATAATGAAGAGTGTCCGGTGCTCAAGGGGGCTCAAGGGGGCACGCACCGGAAGGTCGGTCGGTCGAACGATATGCAAATAATTCGGGAAAGGAATAAGAACAGGACAACAGGACATACAAAGCTGTGGTCATCAGCAGATCTAATTTGTGCATATACATACATATTATCGCTGTCCTTTAGGTTAGGAAAAGGGGTAGAAGGGCTTGGTCGGCTTGGTGGCTTAGTGGGTTGGTGGTTTGTGTTGCGGAAGTCGGAAGTCAGAGCCAGGGGCAGGAAGTTCAGGACATGCGGCTTGGTTAGGTATGGTTATTGCCGCTCGAAATAATTCCATTCATCTGTTCGATCAAAGACAAAAAAGAGATCTCGGTCCTTTTTTGGCGTCTTTGACTCTTCTGTACACCTGTTTACAGAGGAGAATTCGTCGCGCACCATCTATCTAGCATCATATATGCAGGATTACATACTTTGACTGTGAAAACTTTGTGCAGAAACCGAGTTGACTTTGAACAAGACAGGTTGAAATCGATTTTTTCATTTTATTCTTTCCGCACTTTCCCTCTGGCCTGGAGTGCTTGCACTACGGTGGTGGCGGCAGCGGTGGTGTTGGTGTCAGGGAAGGCGTGAATGCGTGCCTTGCTTGGCACTTGGCGCCGACAATAAGAGGGCTAGTTGGACAACCTACCAATAACTGGGAATTGGACCGGTAGCTCAGGGGTAGAGCGTTCGGCTGCAGTCCGAACGGTCACGCGTTCAAATCGCGTTCAGTCCTCAATCCTCCCAGTTGCATTTTTTTTCCGTTGCTTTATTTTTTGCTCTTATTTTTGTTATGATGCGGCCTGGGCTTCTTTTTTTTCTCCTTATCCCTCGTTTTTTGGTTACCTTTCTGGTCTGGGTGATAAGAAGCACCAGAGGGCTACACACCTATGGTAGGAAATAAGTACAACGGAGGGCATACAATAATATGCTGTAAGAAATTGTTTTGTCTTCAATGCAGTCCAATTCATAACATCGTTACTCCAGAATCCCATGACCGCTCCGAGATTTGCGCGCCAAACAGAAACAGACCCAAATAATATGTACAAGAAGTGACAGATTGACAACCAAAACTCCCGCCTCCCCAGAATAGGACTCAGTACGCACCAGCCAGGTTGTTCACTCGGTTAAAGTTTCGAGTCTATTGACACCGACATCAAGCCACCCAAACATTCCGTTTAGTTGGGAATGACTCCGGTCTTAGCCCACACCCGAAGCTCGTTCTTCTGGATCTTGCCTGTGCTAGTCTTGGGCAACTCCTTGACAATCTCCACTTCTCTCGGCACCATGAACTTGCTGATGCTGCTATTATGCTTGGCCCAGTCGATGACGTCCTGGCCCGTCAAGCTGGTCCCACGACCTTCCTTGAGGGTGATGTAAGCCTTGGGCCGCTCTCCCCAGTGGGAATCGGGAACGGCAACGACACCGGCCTCGAGAATGTCGGGGTGCTCGGCAAGCATGGCCTCGAGAGCTACGGAGGAGATGTTCTCGCCGCCTGTTATTTCAAGGTTAGTTCATAAAATTTTTTTTTTTTTTTTTKTTCGTGAAAGAAGACAGGGGCAAGGGGTAATTAGGAAAACTAAGTAGATAACTCACCAGATATGATAATGTCCTTTGCGCGATCCTGAATATGGATGCTTCCATCAGAATGCCAAACAGCCAAGTCGCCCGTGTGTAGCACGCCACCGGCAAACAGCTTCCTCGTCGCTTCGGGGTCCTCGTAGTAACCCTTGCAGCAGATGTTGCCGGTGAAACAGATCTCGCCAACCTCTTGGCCGTTCTTCTCCACGTCGATCAACACTCCCTCGGGCTGGTCGGGCTTGATGATGCGAGCTGGCAAGCTGGTGATAAAGCCATGTCCCTGCCGAGCCATCTTGGCGTACTTCTCATGAGGAGGAAGGTTATCCCACGAAGGAAGGATATAACCCCTCGTAATTGGTCCATAGGTCTCGGTAAGGCCATACACATGCACAGGGAAGAGGTTCAGGCTTGTCATCTGCTCGAACAGATGGGGGGTCGGGGGCGAAGCGGCGACAGTGACGCGAACGGGCTTGGGGAGAGCCTCGGCCTCCTTGGCAGCGCAGAGGAGGGTGTTGACGGTGGGCGCGGCGCAGAAGTGTGTCACGCCTTCCTCCTTCAGCAGCTTCCAGATCAAGGGGTAGTCAATCTTGCGTAGGCACACATGGGTACCACGCACGGCACAGACGGCCCAAGGGAACATCCAGCCCATAGCGTGGAACATGGGAAGCGTCCAGAGGTACTTGGAACGGCCATCGGCGACGTTGAGTCCGGACTCGATTGCATTGGCGAGCGTGGCGAGATAGGCACCGCGGTGGGTGTAGACGCAGCCCTTTGGCTTGGAGGTGGTGCCGGAGGTGAAGGGGATGGCAATCATGTCGTCCTCGTTGGCGACGGTCTGGTTCTGGAGATCGGCCCAGCCCTTGCTGCCGGTAGCCCTATCGTAATTGAGACCCTCCATTACTGCCTCGTCGAAGGGGCCGCAAAGCGCACCTTCTGTGGCATCAGTGTCCTGTACATGGTGTCAGCGGTTTCTTCTTCTGGCTAATAATCGTCCCCAAAAGGCTACTTACAACATCAATAATAACGGGAACACCAGGGTGCGCCTTCTTGTACGAGTCGAGAAGATGGGCGTACTCGGCATCGGCAATAATGGAATCCACCTCTGCGAACTCGAAAATGTAGGTAATATCCTCAGGCTTCAGGCGGATGTTGACAGGCACCATGACACCGCCAGCCGCTACGATACCATAAATAGACTCGAGAAAGGCCGGTGTGTTCGGAGCCAGGATGCCAACGCGCTTGTAGCCATGCTTGCGTAGGTAGTAGGCGAGACCGCGAGCACGATCGGCGAACTCAATGTAGGAACGCCTGAGTGTCTTGCCGTTGGCGGTGATGTGAAAGATGGCCTCGGCTTCAGGCTCAATGGCAGCAGCCCGTTCAAGGAAGACGGTGGGCGTTAGGTTGTGGATGTGATGTGCTGGTTGTCCATGGGGAAGTAGGTGGTTCAGGACGTTCCTGAGTCTGGATGGCGCACCGGACATGATGAAGTTGTGTGTGGTTGGTCGATGGGTGGTGAACAGAAGTGGTGTAGTAAATCGTCAAGTCGTCGACGCTGGAATGTTCTTCCTCAAAGACAATATGGGCTGGAAACCAAACAAGTAGAACAAGACAAAGGGTATGGCGAAAGCAAGCCGCTATCCAAAACACTCGGAGCAAAAGCTGGTGCTGAATTAGTCGGGGACGACGGGAGTGATGGAAGTGAAAAAGACAGACAGAGAGAAACAACAAACAACAAATCAGGAGGTGTCGATATCTATAACTTACAAGGATCACAAGGCAGAGCCTCCTCACATCTGGGGAATGACGAGCAGGGGATACAGGGGAATTCGGTAAACGGGGTAACGGTGTTGGGCCTTGCTGAATCTGGGTATTTCCAGCTGTCCGGACTCCATCGCATCCAAGATCCTCGGGCCAAACCAGCCAATCTACGAGGCCCCAGAATGTCGAAGACGCGCCCTCTTGGTGGACGTTCCAGTATCGGCATTGGCGGGGTTGTCTTGGGCTTGTACGGGGTACACTCCGCAATCTGTCATCGCCGTGGATCTTGGAACCGGAGATAAAGAAGCACGGCAGGGCAGCACGGGATCCCCTTTCCCCCCGCGTCAAATGTCAGTCAGGTCGTCCAAGCAAACCCCAAGCAGCCCGGCCAGGAACACTTGCGCGATCGACTCGGTGCATCACCGCGCTCCGCTTTCGGAAGCCAGGGCATCCACCTTTCTGAGAACCGATGTCGCACCAGCAGAGAAGCCGAAGCTGACCGAACAAGAGTCGGCGATGATATTGTGTGTTGGCGGTGCTCTGTTCTCGGACTCCTGTGAGCAGGGAAGTTGACAGTCGACTGCTTCAGTGGAGTCTTTTGCTTTCAGTTGCCCGCCAGTCTAAAGAAGGTCAAGGATGACATGTCACCCCCAGATTCGGCCCAACTGCCAAGAACAACACAATTCTGCTCAGCGCCATCAATTGACCTCGAATTGCGGAGAAAGGAGGGCCCCTTGCCAAGTTGCCGAAACCGGTTAGAAAATCATGTCGGATCCCGTGCCCCACGAGATGGGAGACGGGACCTGATGGTCCTTACCCCACACTCGGCTTCCCCAACTCTCCAACTCCAACTCCTGTCCCTTGTCTCATGGACTCTGACAGGATCCCGACTTCTCCAACAACTCAATTCACTTTTGTCCTAGGCTGCCAGCTGGACCGGACATTCCGACTCATCCTGAATCTTGACATCTCTTTGCACGAAATTCTCTACTCGACAGTTCCATCGTCTTGAGGCCTTCAACACGTTCACTCGAAACAACCCTTAAATCAGGACACCGGCACAGTTCGGATGGTGCTTTGCGTCATCCCGCTCGGAACGATCCTTCATCGACCTCATTTCGCGCAACCCAATGCTGCTTTCTTCGTTGGGTTGACCCTATCGCTGAGGGAGGTCTTTTAGAAAGCCCAAGGCTTGGTGAAGAAAGGCCAAAATGCCTTGAGCAAACACGAATCCGCATTTGCTTTACGGGAAATGCGTTGAAGACAAGGCCTCGTCTCTATGGGACAACACATACCTCGATGCGCAAGATGCATGGAAAACATCAGAGGGTGGCCTGCTAACAAACCTTCAAGGTGTATATCGAATACGGCATCGGGCACGCCTGCGGACACAATCATGTGTTGATGTAGGACACCAAACTTTTTACGGCTCGACATGCATCTGTTCGATTATTTGTGTGCTATGGTACCGGACAATGCAATACTCGAATGCGCACTCGAAAAGGGGTAGAAAAACAGGACCCCAGAACACTAAACCATCGCAAATACCTTTCCCTTGCTGACGCTTGCCCAATTCATCACAAAATTCATAACAGGTATCCCACCCATGTTTCCTTTCCTGCCCTTTCCTTCCTCAAAACTACCCCTTAATCCTTCTTGATCAACGAGTCAAAGAGCGGCTTCAAGCTCTTCGCGCTCTTCTTGGGGTACCTCTTCTGGTCGTTCTCATAATCAACATAGGTAACGCCGAACCGCGTTTCATAACCCTCGGCCCATTCAAAGTTGTCCATCAAGCTCCAGGCGAGATATCCCTTGACGTTGACGCCGTCCTCGCTGCGCGCCTTGGCCATGGCGTTGACGTAGTCGTTGAAGTACTTGACGCGGAAGTCGTCCTCGACGATCTGCTCGAGCGGCATGTCGTTCTCGCCCTTGAGACTGGTGCCATTCTCGGTCACGTAGATCTTGGGGTAGCCGTAGCGCTTGCTGAGCCAGTTGAGCAGGTCGCGGAAGCCCTGGGCGTGCGGGCGGAGCCAGAAGGACTGGGTCTCGGGGCCGATGCAGTTGCCGTTCTTGTTGTAGAAGAGCGTCTCGAGGTTGCCGAGGAAGTCGTCCTCGGGAGGGACGCCCTTCTTGTGCTTGATGTAGTTGGCCGTGTAGTGGTTCATGCCGTAGAAGTCGTTGGAGCCCTTGACGAGCGCCACCTCCTCGGGCGTGAACTCGGGCAGCCGGTCGCCGAGCTGCTTGCGCATCGAGTCGGGGTACTTGCCCAAGTAGATGGGGTCCGCAAACCAGCTGATGGCGAACTCGATCTTGCGGTCGCACGCCTCGATGTCCAAGGGGTCCTCGGGATCCCAGGGGAGAGTGGCGTCGCCGTTCAGGGTGATGCCGATCTCGCCGCCCTGCGTGGGCTTGAAGTCCTCCCGGTAAGCCTTGACGGCCCGGCCGTGGGCGATGAGGAGGTTGTGGCCAACGATCCAGGGCTCGCGAGCACTGTCACCAACGGGCGACTTGGTCCGGTCGGAAGTGTGGCCGGGAGCAAAGTAGCCCGAGTTGTAGCCGAGAATGGAGCTGCACCAGGGCTCGTTGAAGGTGATCCAGTGCTTACACTTGGGGATGGCCTTGAACATGACGCGGGCGTAGTGCTGAAAGTCGAGGGGGAACTCTTCACGGTTTAGGAGACCACCGTAGCGCTTGTCGAGACCATCGGGAAGATCCCAGTGGAAGAGGGTGATGAAGGGCGTAATGCCGGCCTCGAGGAGGTCATCGACAAACTTGACATAGTGATCGATGCCCTTCTGGTTGATGGGGTCGTTGCGGCCACCGACGGGGATGATACGAGACCAGGAGATGGAAAAGCGGTAGGCGGTGGCGCCGAGAGACTTGAGGAGATCAATGTCCTCCTTGGTGCGGTTGTAAGAGTCGCAGGCGACGACGCCAGAGCTGCCGTCGGCGATCTTGCCGGGGATGTTGCAGAAAGTATCCCAGATAGAGGGGCCACGGCCGTCAGCGTGGACAGCACCCTCAATCTGATAGCTAATGCATGGTTATGTGTGTCAGTTGTTGAGCTCTGCACATATGGTCTTGCTGATAATAAGTCCGGGAGCTCAGCTGAGAATCAGCACTTACGCCGCAGTAGCGAAGCCCCAGAGGAAATCCTTAGGAAGAGACATGATGAATGCTTATTTCGTTGGACAATAGGAGTTATGCAGAGATGGGTAAGGGTAGATATATCAGAATGACTCTACCAAACTGCTTATAAGCAACTCAACTCTTGTCGCTATGCAATGCGTCACCCAGCAGGGTATGTATCAGACTGGGATAGAGGAGGAAAGGGAATGAAGAAAAATGGAGGGAGAAAGGGAGGATACGAAAGAATAACGAAGCTCCAAGTGAGGGCGGGATGGTCATCTTATAGCCATGGCCCTTGAAAACGACCTAGCCCAGCCAGAGAGAGGTACTTCCCAAAGGGGACAGTAAATGACCCCCATTTCTCCCGTGTTTCGGACCGTTGACACCGAGAGAAAAGCTAGGCTAGGCATAGCCTGAGAGGATATCAATGGTACCCAGAAGAGATCAGACAAGGTCAATACAACATCACTAGTAAGTGTAACTTGTACCTACACCATGATTCGTACAGTATGTACCTGTTCGTTTGTGTGTCCGTGTGTGTGTGCTTCCATCCCCACGCTTTTCGAATCTTGCCCGCATGGAAATATTGCACAACACACAGCAGCCCATGTCCTGGTAATCAGCAGAAAACCAAACCCGAAGCTTGTTCTTAGATTGGTGTAGTGCTCATGGGGACAAGAAGGTGTTACCATTGCACACCAATGGTCACTTTTCCCATGATACGTAGGTACATGGTATGCTTCGACCGTAAGGGTCCCGGAACAAGGACCCTTGCGTTACGTCCCTCCCACCGCGGGGCATTTTTGGGACCACGGAGGATGACGGACGACTGGGAAAAGTGGAAGGTGAAGAAGCCATGTACCCAAAGAAACGCAAGCTTGTGATGCATGCACAGTACGTTATGTAGGTACCTGTACCTGTTACCAGCTGAACGGGAGGTCAAGAGACGAGGGGGACAAGGACAAAAAGACAAGCACTTGTGATGCGGTCGTTGAGTTGCCGGCTGGGTTCCACAGAAAAAGATGTGAAGATCCAGCCAGTAAGCAGCTGTCTTTGACAAGCTATTCGACTTCGAGAAGCTCTCTTTTGACACGACAGCCGGAATATTTTGCTTTCTCAGCTATTCGACATTATGATCATGATAGTGCCGTTTCAGACGAGGAGGCTATTGGCAGATTTGGGTAGAGTAACAATACATGGCACAATAACAGTTTACACACCCATCCTCTCTCTCTTCTACAAGAAAAAAACCGGACCAGGGTCCAGCTGTGTTCTAGAGGTCGAAAAAGACAAGATTAATCATGTGTCCATTTTCCTCTCGTGCCCCCTCTCAATTTCGACATCTAATGTTCTCAAGTTCTCAGTTCCGCTCCCCAACAAACTGTCCTGTCCATCCTGCCGTCTCTTGCTTTTACCCTTTTGTCTTTTGCCGGAAAGTCGGGCCGCATACCAGCACCCAGGGCAAAACTTCGGCAAAACTATTTCGCAAGCTTGGGAGTTGGCCGTAGCGCCGGTCGTTGTGCTTGAGAGCGGCTACAAAGAAGCCCCGGCAGGATAAAATCCCCAAGCGGGCTTAACCCGGTCAGGTAATGGCCAAGGATGACGGCACGTGTCCCGCCAACGCCGGGGCCCCGCACGGGGTTGAGGTCGAGGTGGAGTTCGGCGGCCGGCGCTAATCCAGCCGCCAATTTTAGCTCACCTCAGCTGTAACTTGCTGCTGCAGGGCAGGCAAGGGCGCAAGGCAAGGCAGGCAGGGCAGGGCAGAACAGAGCCGCTTCAACTTCTCAAGTCTCAACTTCAATTTCATCTTTCCATATCGGGAACCTCGATGCATCATTGTTTCGACCATTTGAGCTCGAAATCAATCGACGATGGCTTTGAAACAGCCCCAAACTTCCAGACAAACTGTCTTTGGGGGCTTGAAATACTTCCCCAGCTTGGGAACGAAGTCCTAAGTTGGCCAAGCCACCCACCTGAATGATAATACGGATCACAGAACCGAGTCGGGTAATCCTCGGCCTCGCCAGCGACTGAAAACACAAACATCGCCGCGCGGAGCCTGGTAGACTTGAGGCCCGCCTTTCCATTGCGCCGCCCCCCCTTGTTTGCCCACGAGTTCATAACGGTTCGCTCAACTGGCGCAGTTCTCGACGGAAAGCCGGGAACGAAAACGGGATCACCAGGTCAACTCAGATATGTGGATGTGAATGTTCTGCTGATTGCCTCCTTTTAGTCTCGTTGTTGATCAAGCTAGGTGAGACGCTCGGTCGATGTCTACCTGAGTCGCTTGCGTACATCCCGTTTCGACTAGTATGTAAGGAGGGCCTCTTCCAAAAGTACTACTTTCACTCCCAAGCATCACGGTTTGTCTTCCGTTTGTTTTCTCTTGACTCCCCGCTTGGAATCCCACCACAATACATGGCTCGCTTTGTCTCAGAAGCGTATCCCCACGACTATGCAGCGAGCACATTCATGGTGTGCTTCATCGTTGTTGGGTATTTCACTAGCTTTCGCTTGTTGCGAGGTGTATACACGTCCTGTGGTTATTGAAAACGCTTGCGATAAGCTATCCGCCAGGGTTGAACTATTCGTTGTACAGATGCTGCATTTTAGGACTATGTCGAAGGACCACGGGTTGGCGCACCGCCTAGCAGGAAACCTGCGACCCAACAACACGAAACAACAAGCCAATCTTGCCAAAAGCCTTCACAATGCATATCCCTTGACCCTCTCATGAGTGTGGAAACGCCGAAAAGAATGCCCGCAAACCCAAGCGCTCTAATGCCCTTTTATAGTCTTGGGAGGTGCTTGAGTGTCTCGATGAACCATGGCAGGGAACGTGATCCCACTGCAGGCTCATTGCTTAACGTCCTTCATGATACCGCTACAAGCTTCCGCTTGCCGTTTCCCTTGGAACCGCTTGGGGAGCCGCTGTCACCCTCGGTCCATTCCATCACTTCCCATTCGACTTGAACTGTGCCACTCGTGTTCTGACTGCGACCTTTGGAAGCACGAAGAGTACCCAGTCGGCTGCCCTCGACCAAGGTGTCCAGCCAGGGTAGGCCCCCCACAGTCTGACGGCCGATATGCGTCACTGCTTCCTTTCCTTCTTGCTTCTTTGAAACATCTGCCTCGGTTTCACCTTCGCTTTCGAGGTCCGGCAACATACCCAAGTCCTCCAGGTCCGCTAGATCTTCTGGATGGAGACTGCTCAACGACAGCTGGATGTAATCGGCTTCGCTGCGAGGTTCCTCGGACCAGTAAGACAAGGGCGTACCGCAGAAACCGCAGAAGCGGCGCATAGAATGCGGTTCAAAGGGAGAGGTGTAGGCGCGATGGATCATCGATGTCCTTTCGTCGGGAGAAAACCAAAGCGTCGTGCTGTGGTACCATGGCAAGGGCACCCGCAGGAAAGCAGCCAGTGGTGAGCCATGGGAGATATCTGCATTGGCAACATTCCGTCAGTTCATCCATTCCCGAGGGAAAATAGAGATAGTAATTAGAATTTCCTGAGAGTCAGTGTCGCTGGACAGGTTCCTACATTGTGAGGGCGGCGAGTTGAAGATGACTTGCGCCCTTTGTGTAGTGTTTTGCGGAAACTGGATGATGTAACGATTGCGGCCGCATTGGCAGCCGCCACGAAGCGGACGCTCGAAGCTCATCTTTGAGAAGGTGTAGAAACAAAGAACGGCAAGAGTGTTGATGAAAGATTGATTCGAGCTTGGGATTCTTGGAGGTTAAGAAGTTCGTGATGCCCAAGGTCGAGCTAAGGTTTGATTGAAGCAGGCAAACAAACGCTCAGGCAACAAAGGAGAGCATTCGTTTGAGCGAAACATGACGATCAGGGCAGGCGGGTGACGGAAGGAAGTCGAGGCGGGGCAGCTTGAGCGGGACACCACCAGTTCAAGCATGTAATACGTCAACCATGGCGTATAAGTGCCCCTCGTGGTCCGGTCAAGGCCGCAGGCAGGACGGAACGTCCAAAACTGTCACACTCGTAAACGCCGTGAACGAGTCCCCTTGTAGAATAGCTGGTGAGCACAACAATGAGGAGACCGAAAGCTCTGTTTGTATGCAAGGGCAAACACAAACAATTAGACCACGACCGACAAAGAACATCGCAAACGAAACAGGCGCGGAAGTGGAAGACATCGTATGCAACCACTTAAAGCTCCACGCGCTAATCCCACATGCTTTTTAGGGGTGACAACATTGGGGAATCTGAAGCTAAAGGAGCTACCTCTTAAAGCTGTTCATCACATTGAATGCGGTAACCCAGGCGGTATATTTGAGCCAGTTTCAACTTCAAAGTGTGTTAAAGCCAAAGACGCCCATCGGGAATAGACACTTGTTCCGCGCAACAATGCTACCTACTCCGTTGGAATCTGCTCCTTTGCTCTCGTATTCCCCGGATTGAGCACTGGCTGAGCCGAAATGCATATACCTAGGAAAAGAAGATGGAGCGAAAGACCAAAATTTTGAATGTGACCAGTGAATGAACAAAAACATGGTGTTCTCTCAGACCTGTGACAAAGAATCAGAAGCTCGCAGTTGCCACGCTCTACAGCCAATCTGGACCCTTGCACTACTATCTGCCACCTGGCAGGATCATGTTTCGTCCCCTGGCCCAAGAGAATGCCAGCTGCCAGATAGACCTTCAATTAACGAACTGCCCAGTCGCGACACGGTCAACTTTCTCGTAGGCACGCGAACCTTGGTTGTTCAACGGCAATTGCTTGCAACTAACACTTTGCAATCACTGCCACCACACCAGACGCCATTTCCAATTCTGTCCATCAACCCCAACTCATTCTTAAATTAGTTGGATAGAGGGGCAATATGGCTGCCATGTAAGTCGCATACCCTTTCTGGATTCCATGCTTTCGCGTGCTCTTGCTCTCCAGCCCTGCCTGCGACGGTGGACGTGCCCCGCTCCATCTACGCCGTAAGGCACTGATTTCCCCGACCGAGATCACAGCTCAGAGCCACTTCTAACACCCTCGGTTACAGCGAGAGTTTTGACAATATCTACTTGGATTTGTCCAAGGAGAGCGGAAAGTCGAGATTTGCCGAAAATGGCTTGGGCTGGAAACCTGCTGGTGGCGGCGAAGCCTTCACTCTCGACTCGAGCAACATCGGCGGTGCCCAATGGAGCAGAGCGGCGAGGGGCTACGAGGTCAAAATCCTTTTGCGAAGCTCTGGCGTCGTCCAGCTCGACGGTTTCCACCAAGAAGTACGAAATCTATCGATGCGCCTTCGAAGCGAAGCGATGCTGACGTTTTGCCACAGGATTACGAGCGCCTCAGCAAGATCTTCAAGAACTGGTACAGCGTGAACCTCGAGAACAAGGAACACTCTTTGAGAGGATGGAACTGGGGCAAGGCTGAGTTTAGCAAAGCCGAGCTTACCTTCAACGTCCAAAACCGACCGGCCTTCGAGATTCCTTACTCGGAAATTTCCAACACGAACCTTGCCGGAAGAAACGAAATCGCAGTCGAGTTCGCCGCCAACGATGGCGGCAAGTCGAACGGTCATAACGGAACAGGCGGAAAGGGCAAGAAGGCATCGGCCGGTAAGGATCAGCTGGTCGAGGTGCGCTTCTACATCCCTGGAACAACAACACGAAAGGAGGCCGAGGGCGGTGAGGCTGGTAGCGACGCCGATGAAGAAGAGAAGAATGCCGTGACTCTGTTCTACGACACCCTTATTGAGAAGGCCGAGATTGGCGAGACGGCGGGTGATACCATTGCCACATTCCTCGATGTGCTACATCTCACGCCCAGGTACGTGGAAACTGCGCGTTGGTCGTTAATACTTGGTCTGGTTCTGACTCCCCCGCTAGAGGACGTTTCGACATCGACATGTACGATGCTTCATTCCGTCTCCGTGGCAAGACGTACGACTACAAGATCCAGTACGATGCTATCAAGAAGTTTATGGTGCTCCCCAAGCCGGACGATCTCCACTTCTTGCTTTGCATTGGTCTTGACCCGCCCCTTCGCCAAGGTCAAACACGTTACCCATTCGTGGTCATGCAGTTCAAGTCGGACGAAGAGGTCACTCTCGACTTGAACATCACCGAGGAGGAACTCAACGGAAAGTACAAGGACAAGCTTCAGAGCCACTACGAGCAACCACTTCATCAGGTTGTGGCGTACATTTTCAAGGGACTTGCGAACAAGAAAGTCACCACACCCGCCAAGGACTTCACAACGTGAGTTTTCATCCATTCATTCCATGGTTAAAAACGGTACTAACATAGGAACCTGAAGGCACCGTCAGCAGTACGGCATCAAGTGCTCTATCAAAGCCAGTGAAGGATTCCTTTACTGCTTGGAGAAGGCGTTCATGTTTGTTCCCAAACCGGCAACATACATTTCATACGAACAGACACAGTCCATTACGTTTTCACGCGTGGGCGGTGCGGTCTCGGCACTGTCGACGTTCGACATTACAGTCCATATGAAAAACGGCGCGGGCTCATCCCAATTCAGCAACATTAACCGTGAAGACTTGAAGGCTCTCGAGGAATTTTTCAAGCTCAAAGGACTGCGCGTCAAGAACGAAATCGATGATGACACCAACCTTATCGCCGCCGCCTTGGGCGATGAAGACATGGCCAGCTCCGACGAAGAGGCCGTCGGCCCCAAGGCTGACCGTGGCTCCGCTGACGAGGATGAGGAGAGCGTAGATGAGGACTTCCAGGCTGAATCCGAAAGTGATGTGGCGGAGGAGTACGACAGCAACCATGAGAGTGATGGGTCGGGCAGTGAGGAGAGCGACGTCGATAATCAGGTCGATGACGAGGATGAGGACATGGATGATGGTGACGAGGGAGAGAAGCGTCCCAAGAAGAAGAAGAAGACGGCTTAGGTTTGTTTCCATGTTGGCGCGTCATTACCGGTTTGATTAAAAAGGCAGATCACAGGCAGGCAGGCAGCTGGGTATTTGGGGCGTTCCGGTACTTTTGTGGCGGGATTATGTGTTAACTCGGTATTTTCTCTACTATACATCTATGTGATTCTTGAACGTCGGAGGGGACGTTCCTATCATTCAGGGGAATTGGTCTAGTAGAGGTACCTCGGGCTTCCGTCCATATGCCTCCAGTATGGGCGAGTGAGCGAGCTGATGGACAATGGAGAGCGACAGGCGTATCGCATCAAAAACAATGTGAGGCTTCTATGCTCATCAAATCTAAAGTCTGGATGACTGCCTGATACAGGTGGTACCTTCCAAATTGAAAGTACGAGATGGAATGCAGCCTGCAGGCGGTTGGGTATCGCTCTAGCGGTCAGAAACCTAAGCGTCTAGGATATAGCGGTGCCCGGCGTGGCCCAGTGGGCACGTGTGGTGCGGAGTCGGAGCGGCCCCTGCTGGGTACGCTTCGGCAGAGTTCCGTCCATTCACTTCTGATTCGACTGAAAGTTGAGCCCCACCAAGGCGGTGGTGGGTATGACCCATTTCCGCGTTTGTTCTTCGCCTTTGTTTTCTGTCGACCAGTCCAGAAGCCATTGGTGCCAATCGTCAGCTAGGTCGCGGCCTCTTCTTGCTGCTGTAACCTGTATCGGACAGTCGCACCTGCACGGTGATAAAATTATTCTCACTCGTCCTGTTGTTTTTGACACCTGATACTGCGCCCAAAGGAAGCATCTGCCTGTCTCGACCTTCACTTCCCGGAGCAGGGAAAAAATAAAAATACCCGATCAGCACCGCAAAGGAGATTTACAATAATGGAAGCCAACTAAAAGGTCCCCGCCTTTGGAAACTATGTCTTTTCGTTTGAGAATGCCGACTGCCTCTTGACCATCGCTGCCACAGGTTATTACAGCACTTTAACCAACAACCAAACCAGCAAACAGACAAAACCGCCGCCGACGTAGAAACCATACCGCGAACCCCTCCAACCGATTTTTCTTCCCCTTGAACTTTCTTTCAAACAGCCATACCATGGACGCCCAGGTAAGGCTGCTCTCCCCAGCATGAAAAAAAAAAAAAATATCCCCCCCGCAAGCTTGCACCTGCCGACCCCGCCATATATCCATCCAAATGGAGGGATCAGAATGTACCTTTGCCTTTGGCACACATCATTCCTCTCTGTCCTCTCGTGCTGACAATGGTTTCTGCTGCAGTTCGAAAAGGCGATTGAGATCGCCTTCGATCCTCGTTCCAGTCAGGCCCTGAAGAACCAGGCGCTCGAGTTCCTCAACCAAGTCAGGACCGACGTTCAAGCATGGCGTATCTGTGCCGCGCTCTTCACGCGAAGCCCCAGGGCATCCGACATCGTCCGCCATGTCTCCCTTGAGATGGTCAACAACGCCGTCCACTCTCAAGGGCTGGACGCCCCCGATCTCGCCTTTGTGAGAAATTCTCTACTCGACTATATCACACGCACATATGGTCCTAACGCTCAGGACCAAGCCGACCCTGCGAACGTTCAGAACAAGCTCACACAAACCCTCACGTATCTCTTTGTCGCTCTCTACGGCGAGGGCTGGGAAACCTTTTTCGACGACTTCCTCGCCTTGACCAGCTCCCAAAATGGTACTTCAAGAGACAACCTCAGCGGCGTTATGCTGTACCTCCGTATACTAAGCTCCGTCCATGACGAAATCGCCGACCTAATGATCAGCCGCCAAGGAAACGAGTCGAAGAGGAACAACGATCTCAAAGATCTGATTCGAGAACGGCATATGCAAAAAATTGCCATGTCGTGGCAGGATATCCTCGCGCAGTGGACAAATAAGCATGATGGCGTGGTAGAGTTGACGCTCAAGGTGATCGGGAAATGGGTCAGCTGGATCGATATTTCCCTTGTCGTCAGCCAGGACATGCAGAACTTGATCTTGCCCTTGGTCGGCAGGGCTAACAACACGAGCAATAATATTGATACCGTAAGGGACACCGCCATCGATACGTTGACGGAGATTGTCGCCAAGAAGATGGGACCGAGCCACAAGATGGAGCTGATTTCGTTCTTGAACCTCGGTGGCATCATCACAGAGCTTCTTGCGAGTCAAGGGTTGAACGAGTTCAAGGGCACCTCTCGTTACGACAATGACCTCGCAGAAGTCGTTGCGAAGCTCCTCAACACGATCATGACGGACGTAGTACGGGTTCTGGAGGACAACAAAGTCGACGCCGAGACCCGAGCAAAGGCCGAACGTCACCTTCAGGATTTCCTGCCGGCCCTTCTCCGTCTTTTCTCAGATGAATTTGACGAAGTGTGCTCGACGGTTATTCCCTCGCTTACTGACCTTCTAACGTTCCTTCGCAGGGTGGGGACACTGCCGGATAGCTATTCTCAGATGCTTCGCCCAATTCTTAGTGCCATCGTTGCTAAGATGAGATATGACGAGACTTCTTCCTGGGGCACCGAGGACGGAGAGAGCGATGAGGCCGAGTTTCAGGAGCTCCGCAAAAGGTTACAGATCCTTCAGAAGAGCGTGGCTGCCGTCGACCAGACTTTATATATCGAATTCTTGAGTAACCTTGTGGGCAACATGTTCGCAACGCTCGAGCAGCAAGGCCCACGAATGGACTGGAGGGATCTGGATTTGGCCCTCCATGAAATCTATCTGTTTGGCGAGCTTGCTCTGCCGAACGCCGGACTCGCCCACAAGAGCGAACCTAACGCTGTTGCCACCGAGCGTCTTGCTGTCATGATGAGCAAGATGGTTGAGTCTGGTAAGAAGTTTTATCGTTCCTTAAGGTCTGCTGGATTTCGAGCTAACAACTTCGATAGGCATCGCAAACTTCCCCCATCCCGCTATTCTTCTCCAGTACATGGAGATTTGCGTACGCTACCATGCCTTTTTCGAGTCGCACCACCAATACATCGCTCCCGTACTCGAAAACTTTGTTCACCTCATTCATCACGAGCACCCTAGGGTCAGGACCAGATCTTGGTATCTTTTCCTTCGGTTCGTGAAGCAGCTGCGAGCCCAAGTGGGCAACGTGGCGAAGACTGTTATTCAGTCGATCAGCGACCTTCTGCCTATTAAGGCTGAGGTGCCGAGCACTGAAGCGGAGGACGATATGTCCTCGGATGAGTCTGATCACTCCGCCGACGCCATCTTCAATGGCCAGCTCTACCTCTTCGAGGCTATCGGCTGCATCTCATCAACCTCCACCACACCGGAGGCTGATCAGGCTCTCTACGCTCGCTCGGTTATGGAGCCCCTATTCACTGACATGAGCGTACACCTGCCCCGTGCAAAGTCTGGCGATGCACAGGCTATCCTTCAAATCCACCACATAATCATGGCCCTTGGTACCCTAGCCAACGGATTTGCCGATCCGAACCAGTCACAGAACCCCAACAACCAGCGTACGCCACCACAAGCCGTCTCTGCGGAGTTCTCCAGGGCGTCCGAGGCAATCCTGGTTGCTCTTAATGAGCTTAATACCAATGGGGAGATCCGTGCCGCATGCCGCTCCGCCTTTTCCCGTCTCCTTGGTGTGCTTGGGGCTACCATTCTCCCACAATTGCCCCAGTGGATCGAAGGACTCCTTTCTCAAAGTTCTAGTAAGGACGAGATGGCGTTCTTCCTTCGCCTACTGGAGCAAATCGTTTATAACTTCAAGAGTGAGATCTATAACATCCTCGACCTCCTCCTCACCCCGCTCCTCCAGCGTGTTTTCGCCGGTCTTTCTGAACCCATCAACGGAACCGATGACGAGATCCAGCTGCAGGAGCTGCGTCGCGAGTATGTATCGTTCGTCCAGGTCATCCTGATCAACGAACTCGGCGGCGTCCTCGTGAGCACATCCAACCAGGGTGTCTTCGAGTCGCTCGTAAACTCCATCATGACCATTGCTAAGACCATTGTCCACGGTAATATCGTGGCCAGTCGTATTAGCTTCAATGTTCTTGCGCGGATGGCTCAACAGTGGGGTGGTCCTGACGTCGCTACCATTGGCGAGAACCCTACCGCCAACGGAGTCCCCGCGCCCGCTTTCCCCGGATTCGACCACTTCATGCTCACCCAGTTCCACGCTGCGTGCTGGGAAGTCATGCAGGACATCAACTTCAGACCTTATGTCGATGCTCAGACACGGCAAATCCTGAACGAAATCACCGGTCTGGAGCAGACCATCTACCTCAAGACAGGCGAGAAGTTCATCAACCACTGCCAGACGGTTACGTTCCCGGCCGTTGGCATGGGTGCCGAGGACTTCTTGCGTGCGCTCACTAGCTCTACGGACCGCAAGGCCGTGATGGCTTACTTGCAGCAATTGCTCAAAAGCCGGCGATAGAATCGCAGGTGTCATGTGTCTGATGGTCCAACGGGGGTGAAGATTTGAGTGTAAGATGATGGGTGATACTGAGAAGGAGGAGATATGGCTAGGAGACGAAGGTGCCAGAGGAGGTTGCGAACGGATAGAGGAGAATAAGATTGAGGGAACTCAATGTGGATGATAGACTGTGGAGGTAACCTTTGAGAATTTCGCATACATACATACCTACCTATATATTTACCCTCTCTGCAAAAGTTAAATCATCTTAAAGGCGTCAAGTACAGGCAGGAATCATACCCGTATAGCCGGTTCTCCATTTCAAGGTGTCTATGGCTCAGTTAGTTTTGCACATTGCTTGCACTCATGATATAGAAAATAGACAAGTTGTACCTGATTTCCAAGTATGGGGTTAATAAGACACCCTCTTATGGCGGCGGGACACAATTAGTGAGCCATCTTATAGAGTCGCCGTTGCATTAAGGTCAAAACATGTACATACCGTATAATTTTGTCAAAATCGGTTTACAGGTCAATCCGGCAAGCAGGGTTATAGCTCGGCCGTTTGCTTCCCATCTACAGTCATGACGTACATAAAGCCAAACTCATGTGACAGACCTTTGATCCTACAGGATCCGCACGAGTATGCCTGATCTGTAAGCCGAGTTCGACGAAATTATGCGGTAGTGCTGTACTTAAAACCAAAACAGAACCTGGTGAGCCTGGACAGCACAACTTCGCATCCGGCGGATCACTAAGAACACCCATTCGGCAGGAACCCTTCCATGACAAGTACACTAGTGAAATATCTGTTAGAAGGGGTAGTAGAGCGTTGAATTTTTACATACTTAAGCATGTGCCTCACTAACAGAGGTACTTACATCTGCCCTCTCCCCTCACCCTCGCTCCTTGCTTACTGATCCATCGTCCAGTTTCCTCTACCTTACCCGGTCACCATGACTGACTCGGTTTCGTCTCTTGTTGACGACGCAACTCGGATTACGCTACCCTTTGCGTGGGGACCGACGGCTGTCCTTGGGTTGTGTCATCGTGTGGTACTAGATCATAACTACCTCTACCTACTGACCCGAGGTTTTGTTTACTTCTTCCCTACCTACACCATCCCATTCCCCTTTCGGCCTGCGGTATAGTTCTGAAGTTGTGTACCGTATCCTTCAGTTCCTGGATGCACGGGCGTTCCGGCTCTGTGCTGGCAGTGTGCTGAGAGTCCGTTATCCGTCAGTCGAGAGCGGGAAAAAACTTGCCAACTCCTACCTTACCCACCAGGTACGATTGCGTCTCTGTTGGAAGGACTGGGGTTCTTTGATAGGGCCGCGGGCAGAGGGGCTGTCCACCACGGCAGTCTCTCTGCTGTCTTGCCTCCCGCCCGGTGATGGAGCCGACCGACAAATACAGCGTCACGCGAGAGCGGCAGGGCTGTCCCTTACAATCACAAACAGAACCAGCTACCACCATCTGTGTATGTTGTCATGGTAATAACGAGTTGACGTACAGTTCCTACCGCGATGATATTACGATTACTTACACCTAATGCGAGCCACAAGACAGGACATTGCAAGATCGATCTATCTAGCCAACTCGGTGTGGTGGTTTGGGATGCAGTGGTGCTAATAATCAAGCACGAGACAGACACATCAGAGCCCAAGATAGATCTGCACGTCGACACTTTGGAACAACGTGCTCTTGTCATCCTTCGCGGCCCTATTGCTACCAAGGACGACAACCCCAACAGTATCCATCTTCAGCGGTTAGAAGTACAATCTAGTGCTGGTTTGTATGTTAGCTTGGTACCTACTCCTGGTATATTGGACGAGATCTCTTCCGAATTGTCCCAAACCTTTTAAAGATTAGATGAATAGCTAGGTGCGGATCCGAAAGGCATTAACAAGATCCCATACGGTGTATTTTATTTTGGAAAAAGCATATTCACAGTTCAATTACACTTTGGTCGAAGAACGCAACGAATCATTCAGATATGAAAATGCCTAAGGAAGTTGACCCGAGGTCTCGAGCTAACAAACAAACCAGTATTGGACTGTACATTACCTCTAGTCAAGACGCTGATGAAATGTTATTTAAACTTTTACTCAACTTCCTATATTTCCCAAACTTTCACCGTAGAATCGCGGTATTTCAAACCGCTGGGGATCGCGCGGTTCAGACCGCAGCGGAAAGAAAGATACCTCCGGCACGAGCCACTTTTTACCACCTCCCAGAAACGTACCTTTCCCTTGGACCCGGGGCCCTTCCACAAATCAGATTCACGTTCCATTTTGCCAGAATACTTGAGGGCCCGGTCGAGACCGTGTCTCCAATCAAGGTCCGCTGGCTCAATGGCAGAGCGTCTGACTACGAATCAGGAGGTTCCAGGTTCGACCCCTGGGTGGATCGATTTCTTTTTTCCATTTTTGCCTTTTTCTTTACTATCTTTGGGTACCCCCACCATTCACACGGCTGCTTGCACGAGGGCTAGCACAACACTTCATTATTCCACTTTTCGCTCCTTCTTCGGATTATTGATGTTCTTCCTCTTTTATGTTCCAGGGTTCTGCGGGGGTGGTTCCGACGGTGATAATATAAAGTCGGAATATCTGCGGACCCAATTGATGGTGTACAGAGATTGCTGGTATCTTGGGTTTCGCTCCCAATATCCCATGAAATCCGCAGTTGAGCTAGCGTGAACGTTGATTTCACCATTGTTGTAGAATGCCAGGTTCTATCAGCACAGAGGGGCGTTAGTAACTAGATCGAGAGCGCACAGGGAACTGGAGGTTCTTGGTGAGGGCAAGGGACGGCCCCAGTCACATATCTTCGGTCAGTTCAACTTGTACTTACCCGCATGATGAGTGCAATACTCTCACTTGACAAATAGCCGTCATTGAACAGGTTCTGGGCCCATTGCCGCAGGTTTTGCTGAAGCTGATCACTCCCAGAAGGAAGGCCCTCATCCGTGCCAATGTACCACAGCTCGTCTTCAGGGCATGTGAAGCCGTCTCTTTCAACCCGCGTATCCGAATTCCTATTACCTTGAACACGCCACGCACCCCCATTTGTAGGGCCGGTAGATTCGTGGGCGTGGAAGACTTGGATGCTTTGAACACCGATATAAGTATGCCCGTTGGTTTCTCTCAGGTACGGGTAATTGTCAAAATCCGCGTTGATGTGGAAGTGAAACACGACCCATCTATCTGGCTCGCCATGGTTGATCGTATGCGTGTCTCGATACCGGTCGTACTGGCTCCCACTCGGTTGGCCAGGGTTTGGTCCGATCCAGTACGCCATCTCGAGCATGGGACCGGCCCGCGCTCCGTCAATCCATTGCCACCGGGCGTAGTGTGGGCTTAGATCACCGTTCAAGATGCCCTCGAGGATGACGCCCATGTCGGGCTGCCCGTTATTTCCCGCATCCATCCACCAGACGTACCGGCTAACCAGTTTGACAGCCGCGCTGGAAGACCGCAACTGGATGTCGCGCTTCCTCCGCGTGCCGACATAGTGACAAAATGCTTGCTCCGTTCGCTGATTTTGCCTTATGCCTGGGCCAGCGCTCAAGGGGTTGAGGAGGACATAGTTGATGAATGAATGTGGGTCCAAATAATCTGAGTGGCTGTTGAAATACGCCCGTAGGTTGTCAGCCTCAAGAGCTGTGTCGTAGTGGCCGGCAAAAATATCGTTCCATACAAGCGAGAATTGCTTAAGCACAATTTCTGCCGCCGTGAGCATCAGCGCGGCAAACTGTGTGAGCCTTATGTAGTGATCAAGCTTACAGTCGGAAGCTCTTCCATAGAGGACGCGGTGCTCAGCAGCCTCCAACTCCAGAGAACGTTTCTGGTTCGCAGCTCCGGTGAACATGTCACCAGGATCGACAAAAAGAACGGTGGCTGGACATGTTGGGTTTTGCATGTAATCTTCCAGCAGCGTCTGGAACTCCTTATTTTGCACGCCGCCATAGGGATCATCGTCGCCTCGCGGGACCACGGCCGCTGGCGGCTTACAGCAATACGCCCAGGCCCCGCCGACGCAGCCACTGTTTGTATTGGAATAGAGGCCAGTGACTTCGGTGGCCACCTTGATTCGGTCCGGACCACACACGTCTTCGCAGATATAGTCGTTGCCGGGAAACTTTGCCGGGTTCCCCTTTTTGACCCATTCGCAATTGGTAAAGTCGGCTGGTGTAGGGTTCTGGCAGCAGTAGTGCTTGTTCCCAGAAACACAAGGCTGCTCACCGCCGTCGGCGGTGTTGGTCGACACTATCTTGTTCGGGAAGTCACTCGGACAGTCCTTATTGCAGGTTGGCGCCGAACCAATCCACTTGCATTTCCCATACGAGGACGTAGACGCTACGTTTGTGCAACAGGCACTTTGGTGCTGCGAACTGCATCCGACGCGAAGGGAACCGACTGAGACCTCACCACTGCTGCAACCAGGTTGGCAAGCTCCCGAATTCCTGTGTCCTCGCCATGTGCAGACGGGCAGGTCCTGGTCTGAGGGACAGCAGAACAAAGACAGACCGTCGTCAAGACAGTTTTCTGTGCTCAACATGGCCTCCTTATGGCCATCACGCTGCACCGCCTTGAAACCGTCGGGACAGCCACTATAGCACCCTGACCAGCGGCATGTCTTGACGGGCTGTGGAAGATCGCGGACGGGTTGTTTTATAGTCAAGTTGGGCGCTGCCATCTGTTTGCGACCAACAGACGATGTCAGGGCTTTGATATTGGTACCGTCTTTATCGTCCTGGCTCATGGCCCAAACCATAACGCCTGGGATACATTGACCCCTGATGATGTTGGCCTTGAGACGCCATGTCGCAGCGTCATCAAAGGTTACCCACTGGTCGCCCCAAGATACACTCTTGACGGCTGCTTCGCGGTCAAGTATGGGTGTCAGTTTACGGGCGCGGATCTCATCCTGGATCTCGGCGTGAAGAAGCACACCGGTCGTGCCAGAGCACTTGCCAGCATTACCTCCGGAACTGATTGCGCACCCAGGTGTATTACAGCTTTGGCTGGTCAGAGCAAAGCTACGGCTGTAAAAGGCTATGCCAAACGTGACTTTGGCAGGCTTGATGTTGTTGCGCCACAAAAGATCAAGTGCTTGTTGAATCTCGGTCATGTTGGTGTGTGAGTTGGCAAACGGACCGGTCCACTGGCTGTCGATGTCCCAAGAACCATGCATATCGTATGTCATGACGTTGAACCAGTCCACATACTTTTCAAGGTTGACAATGTCAAAGTGTTGTAGGTACCAGTAGCTGGCAGGGAGAGTCAATGAAACCTGCTTCTTCAAGCCGCCGCCTTTCATCCTGTCGTACAGTGCCTTTTGGAAGGTCACAAAGTTTTTGTAATCGATATCTCTACCGTTGCGGTCCTCGGCAACTGGATACTCCCAGTCGATGTCAATGCCATCAAAGCCATACTTGTTCATCAACTTCACAAGAGAGTCGATGAACTTTTTGGTGTTGGCTGAAGACGCAGCGATGTCGCTGAATGTTGTCTGCGTTGGACCGGGGTCATTGAAGGTCCAGCCACCCACAGCTATCCAGATCCGGATGTCAGGCTGAATGAGCTTAATGGCACTAATACGCTGCATGTAATCGGCCGTTTTCGAGTCACCCGCCTTGATCTCAAACGAGTTGGGATCAATGGTGGCGAAGGAAAAGATGATATCGGTGTAATAGCCGTACGGAATCTGTTCGGGCAACATCCCGTAGCAAGGACGGTTTGTCGTTGACCAGGCCTCATAGTAGCCAATGACGCGCGTGATGGGCACGCTGTCGACACTGCATGATGGCCGCTTTGAATCCGATACTGTCAGCGAGTGGCTTCGATGAGGACTGGAGGACAGTAAGATGAATTACCTTCACCGGATTGCCCTCACAAAATGTCTCGGTAGTTCCACAGAAGCCGTACTTGCTGCAGCAGACGTTTAGAGGACACTTCTCCGACTTGCTCCATTTGGTAGAGTTCCACGTTCCCGGGTTGCAGTCCGCCTTGCGATCACATCCGCTCTGGCATCCGGTCCTGAAGTTGATATGGTCAGAAAGACATATAGAGACAGTAGTGGGCTGGGAGATGAGATAAAGGGATGGATATAATGGTAAAAAACATGACTTGCCCGCAGAAATCAGGACCAAAGCCGCAAAATCCGGCACTGGAACAGCATCCTATCGGACACAAACTCGAAGCACTGCATTCTTGTTGAAGGGATAATTGCAACTGAGATAGAAGAGCAACCAAAAGAAGGAGGAAATTGGCCATGATGACAATGGCACTGCGCAAGGCAACAAGACTTCAACCGCCCCTTCAAAATTGAACACGATATATGTGCAGGCTGAGGGCTGCCGACATGTTTTTGTATAGGACAGGACCGTTCCCGTCTAATCACAGGTAAGAAATTTCTCAAGGTAGGCTCCTCTCATGTAGCATGAAAAGACTCTCATCATCTTGTGGGCCATAGTCCGGGCCGCTCAGTCCGCCAAGCTAGACAATTGTAGAGGTATCCAAAGCGGCTGGAATTCGTGACCCGAGATTTCGCACCTATCGGGCTTCGGATGATAGTAATGAAAGTTGGAAATGTAATCTGGTGGGCATGAATCATGCAAGTTGTTTCCAATAATGAAACTCCATGTAGCATAGAGGTACTATCACACTTGGTCAGACTGTGGATGTGGTAGCGATATTGATCATGAGTAAAATGTAGCCGTTGGCGACACTACTCCAACCCTGCCATCAACAGTGGCAGGCTGCGATCTTCTTCCATTCCACCCCGACATCATGTGTATCAATCACATTGTTGCAACCTCGTTTCCATGCAGTCAGAAAGGGGCACAGCACAGTATCCCACGTGAATGCCTGGGCGACCCTCAAATCTCCGTGGCGGTATCGCCATGCCGCGACAACCACGTAACGTAACAACGTGTAGTGTAGCTGTTGTGTACGTATGGGAGTTGGTACTAGAGGAAGATTGACCCTTGATCGTTGTTGGGCACCCTTCATGATCCAGCTTGGTGAAGGCGGAAAACACACTCAAGACATTTGGAGTGTCCGCGGTCCGAGTCTGGTGCCAACTCTTTGCCGCCGTTCTCTTCCTTTTTTTCTCGTCGACCATCGTGTGTCTCAAACTACAATGTCTTCTTATTCTTGCCGTCGCACCACGGCGGCACTCTTCGCTTTGTCGTCGTCGTTTGCAACCCTCGTCGCCGGGCAGTTCCAGATCACTCCCACCGGCAGCTTTGCTGGTCTAGGTCTCGCTGCCACATGCGAATCTGTCCTGTATCAGAGCATCAACTGCGACGCGTATGTCCTGAATCTCGGCCAGAAGGTTTACCACGGTTCGCCGGGAAACAAGACCTTTACCGACACCATCTGTTCTACGACATGCTGGACCTCTCTGCAAACGGCGCGGAGAAGAATTGTAGGCGCCTGTGCCCAGACGCCAGATCTGTTTCCTGGATACCCCGTCCTCGCCTTGATCGACCCTGTCGTCTCCGGCTGGAACGAGACCTGCCTCAAGGACTCTGATGGAGGCTACTGCAATGGTGAGTGACCTTGTCCAGATGGGCTTCTCCGACCGTTCTCATTTTTCTTTTTGAGATTGAAAACCGAGGTTCGCTAACGCGCGGCAATGTTGGCTTGAATAGCCAAGATTGAGGCGTTCCCAGAGGTCGAGAGCATTGAGGATATGCCGCAGGCACAGCTTTGCTCCTTCTGCCTGGGAGCGAAACTCCGGCTCATGCAGTCATCACCCTACTCGGCCTATGATGAGCTACATGCTGAGAGGCTCGAGTATATCAACAAGCATTGCGGAGCAGGGACAGGCGGCAGTACGAGTCCTCTACCTCCCTCAATCCAGCCAAACGGAACCACACCGGACACCTGTGTCTCGGGGAACAAGTACACGGTGAAGAATGGCGACACGTGCAACAGCATTGCACTCACAAATGCCGTGTCCTCATCCACCCTCTACTACATCAATCCCGAGCTCTTGAACTGCAGTGCCCCTGAAGTTGGCTTGCAGCTTTGTCTGCCAGACAGGTGCGAGACCACATACACAGTCAAGGAAGCCGATGACTGCGTGACCATCGCCATCCGGGCCGAAGGCAGTGCCGCCTCTTCGTGGCAGGATCTCGTGGCCTGGAACGCGGGGCTGGACGATCGGTGCAGCAACATCTGGTCCCCGTCGAGCAGCCCTCGCTACTGGGGCAACGTGATCTGCATCAGCGCTCCAGGCGGACTCCCCTCAAATCCGGGTACGGAGCCTGGCAACGGCAGCGGTACCGGCAACGGTGACATTGGCGGACCAGGTGGCTCGGGCGACGGGTATGCCGACTTCCCCGTTCCTGTGCCCACCGGGGGCACCATTGCGCAGGGGACAACGACGCTGTGTGGAGCTTGGGTGCAGGCGCAGAGCGATTCCACCTGCTCTTCGCTGATTGTCGGGACCGCCGTGCCTATTAGCCTTTGGTTGCTAGCTAATCCATCGTTGCGGGAACCGGTGAACTGTTCTAAGCGGTTGCGTGTTGGGTCATGGTATTGTCTACATCCCGTTAGGGGGTTTGACACGATGCCGGCTTCTACCTCCACAACGTTGGGCGCTTCTTCAACCTCAACAGCCAACGCTAGACCTTGAAGACCTTCACGTTGAGCTTATGACTGGTACTCATAACTGTATGGTCATTAAACCCCAGCCGATCGTTGTTAGTCAAAACCCAAACTTATCTGGGCCGTCGGATCCTAATTCACTGGCGCCGACGGTTTCTGCTTGTTCCACAAGCTGCTCATCGCCCCGTGCAGGTGAAATGGTTCCTATGAGCCCCTATGTTGCACGCACAATGTAACTGTTTTGCTCGGATTGACCACGACGCGAGTGCAAGTGTGAAGAAGCTGTGTCAGTTACTGGTCAGACACAGTTGCCGCATCCGATGAGCGGAGACTCGACATGGAGGATTCGAAGTCAAGATCGCCTCGGCAACAATGAACTCCGGCGTCTGTCGGATATTCACTTCGTATAACTGAAACCCCTCGTCCGACTAATCTTGACTCATTTCTTTCGTTTAGCGAGAAGAGCGGTGTTGCCACCTCCAACCCGGGGCTGACTGTCAGGTGCCAGTAAAAATCGGATGTGCATCGAAGAGTGTTGTAAGTACTATGGTCTGCACACCCATTTTTACTAGCACCTGACTGTCCAGGGAGTTGCATTCGATACTCCAAAGCGGGGATCAGCAGGAATAGAAAGGAGGATATCCTAGACACACCGATTTCCAAGTAGTGACTGCGTCGTTGTTCTCTCTGGCATGCCCTATCCGTCAGTCCATGCCAGCGTTGCAGTCGGAAATAACATCTGGCAAGGCAATTGCGGGATGATTTAGCCTGATTCCTTACAGACTGCAGGCCCTTGAACCGCGTGAGGAGTCTCGACCCATGGTATCGATGCCTTCCAAGGTTAATAACGTTACCTTGTTGTAGTAGTAGGATTCTGCACCCATTTGACTGTACCCCGAACGGTTGCATCACTACAAGAATACGAACCGCGCCACGTTCCATCCAGAGATATGTGATGGTGGCCGTATATGCAAAGATGCTGACATCTCAAGATGAGGATTCCCAACTTTTGTGCTCATCATGCCTGTTTGCACCAGGTGTAGTTCAAGTCCGAGATGAGTCGGTGGCTGACTGATGACGGGTACCAGGTCGTGTCAGGATGGGATGTATTGATGTGAATTTCCAATGTTGGGGGAAAAGTAGCTTGGATGTTGAAAGTGGAATGAGGCGGGCATCCAAACTCAGTCGGGGAATACGGAGAGCCGGTACCAAATCGAATAGAGCGCCTGGCAGCACACTGGATCTATAAAATGTTCTGCCAGCATTCATGCCACGTTGGTTGGTTTTAGAAGATCAGCCGCTCTCTTGCCTTCTTTCCCGTTCATCATGAAGTCGTTCCAGCTCTTCTTCGGTGCCCTCTTCCTCGCCCACGGAGTGTGGTCGCAGTTCACTGTCCCTCCCGACACGACAGCCGATCCCAACACGATCAAGACGTGCACGTGGTGGCACGTGGCAGAGAGCAGCGACTCGTGCGCGAGTATTGCCTCCCTCTACGGGATCACGAGCGAGCAGTTCGCGAGATGGGTGAGTTCATGCCGCTGGAAATGTTCGACGGAAACTCGGACCGTTTGAACGGTGCAGTTCCGCCTGTAGCAGGCTATGGCTGACTCTTTTAGAATCCGTCCATCGCGACGGCCTGCAAGCTCACTGTAGGCAACTCGTACTGCATCGAGAACAACTTTGGCCAGGATGACGGGCCAGGGCCGTCCACGTCGTCGTCAACGCTGGTTGGCACCACCACGGTATCTGTCACAGCCTCTCCCACAACTGGAAACGGCATTTCTACGCCCACGCCTACCCAGGAGGGCATGGTGGGCAACTGTGACAAATTCCATTTTGTTCTACCAGACCAGAGTTGCACCACGATTGGTTCCACCTACGGCGTCTCGCTCACGCAGTTGGTAGCCTGGAATCCCGCCATCGGCTCCCAATGCAAAGGGCTCTGGGCGAACACATATCTCTGCGTTGGTGTCGTCGGATCGGGCACCACCTTGACGACGACAACGAAGGCGACCACCACGACGAGCAGCGGGAGCGGAATTACGACTCCGACGCCGACGCAGGCGGGCATGGTGGGCAACTGCGACCGCTTCCACTTAGTCAAGTCTGGAGACCAATGTGACACCATCGCGTCGACGTACGGCATCACGCTGGCCAACTTTTACAGCTGGAATCCGGCTGTGGGGAGCAGTTGCAAATCGCTGTGGGTCGATACGTATGTGTGTGTGCGGACGATTGGGTTCGTGCCGCCCAAGACAACGACAACGACGGCGACCACCAGAAAGACGACTACCACGACTGCGGGAGGTGTTGCAACGCCGACTCCGACCCAGCCCGGGATGGTCAGTGGCTGCAAAAAGTTCCACAAGGGTGAGTTTGCCTCTTTTTATGTCTGTGATCATGTCGCTTGGCCGTTGTTGCTAACCAAGGGGACGTGTAAACAGTTGGCTCGGGAGATCAATGCGACACCATCGCAACGCGGTATGGCATCTCGCTGGTCAACTTTTACAGCTGGAATCCGGCTGTGGGGAGCAGTTGCAAAAGCCTCTGGCTGGATTACTATGTCTGCGTTGGTCGTTAGTCGATGAAACGACGGCTACATCTTCTCCGTGTGCCTCTACTTACCTTGGCTGCATTGTTTAATGTACAATTTCCCTGATGACATAGCGCGCAAGGGCTGTCGTAGACAAGTAGAAATCCACCAGCTTCATTGACACGACGCGCCATGTCGGCCTATGTGTGACTGTAGTCGTAGGTAGGTACCTCTAGGTATGCGTGTATGCCTTACGTCTGTCTTGAGATTGTTGTTGTTGTTGTCCAGGCACGGCGCAGGTACATTGCTCAAGTGGTAGGAGGATCGATACCCCACTGGCAAAAAAAAAACAAAAAAAACAAAAAAAAACAAGCCATGTCCATATGGATTCGCCATTTGACAATGAATGGAAAAAACTTATCACGCAAAGGCATCAAAGGAGGGTAAAAGCCTGGGTGCCGGAACGACTACCAGGAGGGTTCTTCCGTTGGGCAAGGTGGTGGTTGATTGAAAGAGTCTAGTAGAGGAGAGATGATGAGAAAGCAGGTCAAAATAAATACGCCCCAATGATGGATGCAATGCAGCGGATGTCGGATGTTGTAAGAGAAATGGAAGTAGCAAGGACATGGAAAATGGGAGGAGAAGAAAATCAGGCAGTGGGGCAGAACTGGAGAGGAAGGAACGTAGTCAAGAGTGGGGCATCACTTAGGTTTACTGCCGTGTCCAGTACATACTACAGTGGGTGAGTGGGTCGTATCGCATATGCAGCGGTTACATAAATTCCCACCGCCAAACGCCAGGTCCTTTCTTAGCAGCCAAACGCCAGGTCCGCTTAAGGGGCACACACCTCTAATATACATATATATATGACTATTTGACCAACTTGATTAATTTATTCATATAATTGAAACGCTTACTATCGCGTATTTGTAATTACTTAAAATAAATACGTTTATTATTATAACTCATACTACTGTAAAGAATATTAATACCCGCGTTATAACTAGAAGGAAGCGCTGTACTAATAATATATTGGCTACGGTTAATATTAATAGAGGTTTAAACCTACTATCGAATATACTTACAAACTCTATACTCGCTCTAATATCCGCTCCCCCTAAGAAATAACTTTAACGTAAGAAGAATCATATAAGTAAAATTCTAATAGTAGAAGTAAAACCTATAGAAGCTATTAAAAGCCCAACTATTATATTAAAGATTAAAGGGAAGGGTAAAGTGTGACGAACGGCAGTCTGATCTGCCTAAGTGAGATAGCTGAAGGTAATAACTATTAGAGTCGTTCGGTGAAGCCAAAAGGTTCATAACAAGTATGCKTGCGTRATACTRGTCTCGGTGATAATGATCAATTRACTACTGTCGAACTATCTGACAATCTAAGTTCTCCAGTCGCCTTCTTATATCGTATGCTCCTAATGCTATCCTTGTAACTTAGTAAGCCTAGCTTACTATTACAATCCTAGCTCACTCTACTATTCGTGAGCCTAGCTTACCTTCGTGAGCCTAACCTACTTGTGCTTACCGTAAGCTCAGTCTATCTATGTTTACCCTAGCCTATAGTTATATAGCTTAGCTTCTTCCGTTAGTTTGTACTCCCGAGGGCCTGGTTGTCCCGTGCACTCGCTTAAGTTCGTAACATAAAGTTATAATTATTATTCCTACTAAAAACGTTCCTATTAAAACCGTTCCTATCGAAATTGCTCCTACGAAGAAGACAGCTCTTATAAAAAAGATGGCTACTATAAAGAAAATGGTTCTCGTAAAAAAGGCGGCTCTTAAAAAGGCTATTTTTATAAAAACAGCTCTTGAAAAGATGGGTATTATAATTAAACCTCCCAATACTTTCGAATTTACTTTTATGCTACCGTCGGCTACTTGCAAAATTGTTTTAAAGACCGCCGCTTTTAAAAAGACTGCCGCTACGGCGCTATGTAAGAAAACCGTTGTACAAAAACGTACCCTTATTAAACTGATCGAAATTTTTAATACTGCTTCTACGATTAAATTTAATAAAAAAACTATCGAAGAGGGTATTAAAAATAATAAAAATCCTTTTACTAAAATAATTATAATAACCGAGGACGAAGAGATATAAGCGTTTCCCGTTAAGTATACACGAATAATTATAAAAGAGTAGTGGGAAGTAATATTCTGTCGAATTTTCGGTTTATTTTTTATTATTATTAATACCCCGTCTCGTATTCCCCGAATAATAGTAGCAATAGTACTACTACTATCTACTAAACCTTTATTAATTATATTTAATATAATTATTATTGTAAATATATTGTAAGTATTTGTGACGAACGGCAGTCTAATCTGCCTAAGTAGGATAGCTAAAGGTTAATACTATTAAAAGACGTTCGGTGAAGCTAAAAAGTTCACAACAAGTATAGTAGCGTTATACTAGTCTCAGTAATAATAATTAATTAACTACTATCGAACTATCTAACAATCTAAGTTCTCTAGTCGTCTCTTTATACTCTTAATACCTTGCCTTTCATTTGCCTTATAGGTGTCTGCTTACGATAGTATCTTACTTACCGTAAACACTTGCTCACTGTGAGCGCCTGCTCACTATAAGCGTCTGCTTACCGTGAGTAGCTTCCCCTAGTGAGCGCTCTTCGGGCGCTCCCCTAGTCCAATCCCTATCTTAGGTTATACTATCTAATCCTAAGCGGGGCTGTCGCGTCCCGGCAGCCTAGTCAGCCTATGCATCTGCTTAAGTTCGTAATAGTATTAAAGTAATATAAATTAAAGCCGCCTACTTTTATTAATTGCATTTTTATAATTGAAATTCAAATAAGTAGTAATAATATTATCCTATATTAATCGATTTAAACGTTTAAAGACGGGGTAAGTATATTATAAACCAGGCTCCAGCAAACTATTAGTAACAATTATTTAGTAGCGCAAATCCCTAATAAAGTAATATTTTATACAATTGAATATATTATTTAAATAATCGATTAGTGAGTGAATATAGTTAAATAAACGGTCTATTCGTATTGAATAAACGTATTTAAGAACCTTTAATATAAATATAAATAATTCAACGTTGAAAAAATCGTATATACTTTCGCGCGGTTTAAACTCCTAATTAACCGTTGCTACCTCGCTGTAATTTATATATTTCGCTTCTTTAAAATACTTCTAATCTTAACCGCTAGCGCCCCGGTACTATAAATTCCAATTTAAATAAGAGGCCTATTTAATCTATTTCTTAACGCGCTTGTAGTTATAGTGCCTCCGCTGGTACTAATAATATTAATAAAGACTCCTAGTTCTAATAAAAAGTCCGTATCGAATATTATATTAGTAAAGATCGTTAGTTAAATAAATTCGATTATATAAAGGCAATTTAAATAATACTTAATATCGCTAGAGGGAGCGTTATTAAAAGGAGTATTGTAAGAGGAGACGTACTGCGCGCTAATAGTTTTTGCTAGTTCGTTAGTAATTAAAATTATAAATTAAGATATAAATATAAGAATTATAATAAAAATATCAATCCGCTATTATACTTCGTAATAAATAATAATATTATATACTACACTTTTAATTTAATTAATATAAGTAAGCAAGCGAAAGAAATTGAATTAAGGTTGACGACGGTACGTATACTACTACTTTAATTAATAGAGTAGTTCTTAAAAGTAAACGACGAAATTAATAATAATAATAACGTTATTATAATTAATAGTTAGGGTAAGGGGAAGGGGAAGGCGCCAGTATATATTAACGTTATTTAAAATAGTGTAGCGCTTAACGATTTAATTAATATTATTGCGTAGTTAAATATAAAGGAGAAGGATTCGAAAAAGAGCGCATTTTAACTATAATAATAATAATAGTAACTATATTTTCCCTTCTACCTTCCCTTATACTTATAGTATCACCTCCCTCCTCCTTTTTCCTCCTATACTATAATAATTAGTATATTTACTCCTTGTTCCTATTTTAATTACGCTCTTTATAATTAATTTTCTATATTTAGTAGCGAGTATAGTTTATTAATATTATTATTACTATTAATGATACCGCCCTTTATCTGTAGCGCGCCCAATTATACCCCGACCGAAGTTATATTAGTTACTTTATCGTTATTACTATCTGTCACGGCGACGCATTTCAYYACTACGCTATAACGTTCCGTGTTTCCGCAAAAGGATACAAGTAACYGAAGCTGGCAATTCGGTTGCTCAAGTGGTCTTATATAGTTGCGACGGAGGAATGCAAGCCCTTATGCATCAACCGTCACACTATCTATACTCCCAATTAGCATTTTTAATAGTAATTTTATCGATTCGTAATTATAAATATTCTATTAGTAATACTATATTAATCGGTTTAACGAAGTAAAGATAATAAAGCGCGTATAGGGCAGTTTATAATTAATAGTGCGTACTAATTTAAAAGAGAGAATATTATATTCTCTATTCGAATTAAAGGATTTTAATATCGAACGCTTTATTATATAGGAATTCTCGTCCGTACTATATTAATACTTCTATTAATTAATTAAACGGTTTCTTATAATATATAAGGACTTCGCTAACAATATAGGGGAGATATTATCCTTATTATCCGTTTAAAGTCAATAGCCTCCTTTATTTTCGATATTAATAATTATTAACGTACGCCCGTAGATTTAATTTATAATAATATAGCCGCCGCTGAAGCGTCTACTTATTTCGTTCGAAAGTAATTTACCTACCCGAATATAAATAATGTAATAAATATTGTAACGACGGCCGGCTATATAAAAGAAGGGATATATAAAGGGAGATATATAAGAGGAAAATTATATACGGTAGATTATTATATTTATAAATTCAATATAGTCTTTTTAGTATTTATAATACGTTTCTTAATTATTATAATTTATAGGGTTTAATTTTTTAATTCCGGTACGCGATCTCCTTAATAGCAGTTCTATACTAATTATTTATTATTTTAAAATTAATTGAATAATTATTTAAATCATACCTAGTTTATTAAATTACGTATTCCTTCCATTTAATCACCCTTTATTTTTTACCCTATTTTAACCCGAACTCTACCCTCTGTCATGGCACTAGCGTCGTGGCTAGCTGTATTCATATGGCAGCCYGCCAAAGGCGGCTGTTGGGCGGTCAGGCCCGGCAGAACTCGCGCACCCTATATTAAGGCGCACCTCGTTTGCCGGCCTTCGGCYACCTCCTCTTTTCTACTCTTTAGCTTTATTGATTTATTCATATCGACTTCTTTTGGCCCAGCCCTGCCTATGCCTAGAATCGTGTTGTCACACCCTCCTAATTTATAAAAGAATTTCTTATATGCTCCTTAATTCTATTCTTTTCTTTCCTTCTATATTTCCTGATGATTTTTTCTATAGAATATCCGTACAACTATTGTAATTTACCCGCGTCAGGCTCCTATTCGGCCCCTACTCGGTTACCTAACGTTAATTATACTGTTTAAAACCCCGACTATTACTATATTAAGTTAACTTTATATTAATAATAGTAATAATATTAATTTTATTGCCGAATTGAAATTAGCTTCGGCCTGTATTAAAATTAATTAGAAGACTTGGTATTCTAATATCGAGGAGTAAATTTTAAAAAAGGTCGCCCAGTTCGAAAAGGAAAAAAAGGTTAATAAGGTCGCTTATTTTACCCTTACTAAACCTACCGAATAGTACGTTAAGTATTTTAAAGACTTCTACGACGCTTTTCTTGGTATTTTCATAGTAATCTTTAGTAACTTTATAAGGGCTTTAATAAAGTCTAATATATATAGGATCTTCGTAAATTTTTCTTCTTTATTCCATTATCGATCCTTATTCTAACCCTTTATATAATTAAATAATTCGGTATTTACCGACGTTATAAGACCAGTAAAATTAATAAAATTTACTTTAATAGCTACTTCGTTTAATTTGCTACGAATTCCACCAAAACTATAATTTGCCTTTGCTGTATTAATATTAATAATTAAAATGATTTCGCTACTATATTATAGGATTTTAATAAAGTTATTACCGTTTAAATTTCAATTACTTTAAATACCCCTATTGTTAATTACCTAAGTTATTTTTAAATTATATTCGTTAATTCTAATACAATATCTCCCTTCAATTTATCGTTTACGAAAAAACGTAAAACTTCGGTTACATTTACTCTTAACCCTTCGGTCGGCGAATTATTTATTATTTATAATAATATAATTCTCTTTTATATTGTTTCTATAGAAGTTAAAAAGTATATAGAGAAAGTTATCGGCAAATTGGAAAAGTTCACCCTTATATTAAATAATTTAAAGAAGATTATAATTAACCATTTTAATACTATCAACGATACTATAGGCGGGATTTTTAAAATTGCAAGTAGCTTCCCTATTTTCCCTCTGGTATATTGCCGTATTTAATCTAAAAATTAAATTATTAATATAAAGGCTATAATTTACTATTTCTTTTCGATTTAAACTACTACGTTAATTATTATAAGTAGGCGCCCTAATAGTAAGAGTATTTTTACGAAGGATATTACGCTGGGATATAATGAAAATAATGGAAATATATATATAGAATTTTAGGGCGGCCCAGCTAATTATTCTAATAGTTCCGTATTAAATTTTCCCTCCGTTTTCAATAATAATATTTAAAATAATATCGAGGGCAATTATTAGGACGATATTTACAACGAATAAATAGTAATATACCCCCCCTTTATCGGTGCTTCTTCGGTTATATATAGGATATATTTCGTTTTTAATTTATATAACGGGTCTACAAGAGTGTTACACAGCGAACAGGCATGTAAGGTTGAAATATTATATTTGACAAAGAAAGCAGGAAAGGAAGATTATATTAGAAGTGTACAATTAAAACAAAGTTTTAAAGTTGTATAACCAAAGCGCATAAGCCAGGCAAATATATAGGTCTAACTAATTAAGAGGCGCACATCCTTATTGATAAAGTAAGCGTCCTATCGATAAAGTAAATACACAGTTTAATATTAACTAAATTTAACCCTTAGGCTCTAACCTTATAATATTACCCCCCTACTCCCTCCAAATCGAAAAATCCAGCGTATAAAACTAAATATACGAGAAATAACCAAAATCGTCAACTAGCCGTACCTACACCAAATGTTTACAAATAGGGAAGAAATTAATAATATTAAAAAAAGTATTTATACTAAGCCTCCAAATAAACGCTATACAACTACCTACCTACTATTCGAATTAGTAACGAACGTACTTACCGTTACCCTTATAAAGCTATACTCTAGCTAGGGTACTAAAATTAAATTAAAGAATATATTTAAACTTTACTTATTAAGTGAACGTTCCACAACAATAAATCTATACCAGCAATAGAATATAACCAAAGTTATTACTTAATATTTCGTATCGTTCTACTTCTCCTACTAATAATAACGACCTCCTTCCCTCGCTAAGAAATAGCCTTAAAAATTCTTATACCTACGAAATATAATATTTATTACCCTCCTATAGTTATATACTATAGCAAATACTACTAAGTAGCTAGGCGGCGAAGGGTACTATATTTTAATCTTATTACCCATTTAACTAGTAGATAATATACCTAGCAAGCTAACCTGAAAATGGTAGTATTCCTTCGCCCCTAGTATTATTAAGGCGTTGCTATTTATTAATATAATAATTATTTAATTTGAGAACTCCTCCTTTCGATCATTACTATTATAACTATTTAAACCCTTAACTAGACTATTAATTTTAATATTATTTATCTCCGTACTCCCTTTCTTATACTATTTGAACTAGTAAAAACTACTTCTATAATTCGTATATTTACCTTCCTTTTTCTATTTATTCTTCTACTTTTAAGATGATAATAAAATAGAAGACTTTATTACTATAGTATTAATAGAAATATTTATCGGATTACCCTCATTCTTAACTGGGGCCTACTTCGACGACGAAGCGGAGACGAAAAGAAAATTATTACTATTAAAATAATAAAAATATTCAAGCAATTAAAAATATTATTCAAGTACGTTGATTCTTTCTAAGAAGCGCTATTCTTAATTATAATTCAACGCCGAAATTAATTAAATAACTTTAGTTATTTCTAACTAAGAATTAGTACGAGTACAATGAAGTATTTCTTTAAAACAAACGAAGAAAGAAGCTATTAATTCGGCTACCTTATAGCAAAGACGGTAAAGCTCTTAACTAATACGCTTTATAGCGTTAGGGTTCCTATATATAAACCTAAATTTATTAATAAATTTAAGGGGAAAACGAAGTATAGTAGTAAAAATAACGAGCAGCTTTTTAATAGCGGGTAACAAATAAGCGAGCAAATAATAAAACTATACTTTCAGATTACTAACTAATAAACTATCTATATAGAATTTAACTTGCGCATTCAAAACTCAAGTTTCAAATTCCTCCTTATTACCCAAAAACTTTTCGAGGATAAGGAAGACTAGCTTCCAGGAAGCCGTCTTAAGGGCAGCGAATTCGCTTAATATAATTTGAAAGGCGGTACTCAACTAACTAAAGCGTTCTTAGGGGTTCTAAAATTATAAAATCTAGTTCGGTACTATTATTAAGAGAAATGGAAGTTTGGGTAATAATAAAGATCGGTCGGTTAAGAATAGTTATTATAAATAATAGAATTGTTGGGAAAAAATGGAACGACGATAAAGAACTCTTTCAAACGTATATGTCACGGCGACGCATTTCACCACTACGCTATAACGTTCCGTGTTTCCGCAAAAGGATACAAGTAACCGAAGCTGGCAATTCGGTTGCTCAAGTGGTCTTATATAGTTGCGACGGAGGAATGCAAGCCCTTATGCATCAACCGTCGTATAAAGTTAAAATACTATATTTAACAAAGAAAGCAAAAAAGGAAGACTACACCAAAAAGGTACAATTAAAATAAAGTTTTAAGGTTATATAGCTAAGGCGCATGGGCTAGGTAAGTATGCGGGTCTGGCTAATTAGGAGGCGCATATTCCTATCGATAAGGTAGGCGCCCTATCGATAAAGTAGGTACACGGCTTAGCATTAACCAAGCTTAACCCTTAGGCTCTAGCCCCATAACAATTTACTATAAAAATATCGAGGTTATTTTTTAATATATAGTATTACTAAATTTCTAATTAATAAATAGTTAGGACTATTTTGGTATTATATTAGATATTCTTTGTATCCGATTAATTAATTCAGGAATCGTATATAATGTATTTTTATATATAATAATTCTAAATTTATTTATTTATAAATTTTACTAAATTTTGTCCTATAATATAATTATTAATTATATACTCCGCTACTTTATTGGAGTAGAAAGTATAATAATCCTTTTCGTCGTTAATCCTTTCTATATTTAATTACGTACTTTCAGAGTACCTTCGTATTTATTATATTTACGTACTAATTATATAAGTAGCCTTCTTTAAGAATTTAGGGAAATTTTTATTATTTATCCTATCGCTATTCTCTATTCGATAAATACGTTTAAAATACTTTTTAAAATTATTAAAATATACTTCGATAGGGTTAAATTTTAATAAGTAGGGCGGCAAGTATTAAAAAAGGATACCCGCATTATAATATATCATTATTATATCGGAATTATAGTATTACTTAACATTATCTATTATTAGGATACTATTATAATTTAAAAATAAATCTATTTTAAAGAATATATGGTTACCCAATTACGTAATAAAGCCCTCCTTATTTATTTATCCTTTAAATATTAGTAATTTAAGAAAGTTATCGATTATTATAATAAAGAAAAAGTAATACCGGTAATTATAAGTTAAATAATTAATAATAATAGTAATAGTACCTTTCGAGGCTTACCCGGTACGACGAATTCTATTCTTTCGATTTATATTAAATTTATTACAAAAAATAAATATTTCTATAGTAAATATCGAAATCCGGGATATTTATTTAATTATTAATTCTAGTATTTATTAAACTACCTTTATCTTTAATTTTTTGTATTTTAACGTTCCTTCTTTAAATATTTCGATATAGTCCGTTCGGATACGTATACGTTATATTCAATAGCAAAGAAACCTCAAATCTCGTCAAAGTAAAAGTCTAGCTTCTATATTAGTGGTTCGAGCACTTCCTATATAATAATTAGTACGGCTATATTTATATATGGGATAGTGTTGATACGTATATTTATTGCCTATTTTAGAAGCTTTCTAGCGTTTTAATTATTACGAATTTGAATAAATAGTTCGCTAATAATTCTTATATTTATAATAAGCTGACGAATATAACGCTTAGTAATACCTGTTATAGTAGCGATTTATATAATCAACTCTTCATTCTCGATTATTAAATATACTACAGCCTTCTATTAATTATTAGTATATTGCGGTATAGTTCAATGTTCGCTAAAATTTATAAGGTTGTACGTATCGATTGTCTATATTAAAATATCGACTTTTCTAGCCTGTTTTGGGCCCTCTATGATGTTAGTTGAGGGTATAATCAATTGAAATGATGGATTCTAATCGAAAAGGCCGCGCTGCGGTGCATCAGAGGTGTGTGTGCCCAACTGGCCAGTGCCAAGACCGGACCTGGCGTTTGGCGGTGGGAAAGGACCTCAGGAAGCTATCTGACTTTGTGCAAGTTTGGCTGGGTTTCTGTTAGCTACGGCCCGGGTTTCCGGCTTCGGGTATATAAGGGCCAGGTGTCAGCCACGATTTTCCAACGAAGCCTCGTACATCACTTTAGCAACATCCAGTCACACTCCCATCATGATTTCCTTTTTCGACGCATCCCGCCACTACTCAAAGCACGGCGACTTGGAGTCTGTCGAAGCCATGTTGCAGATCTGGAGGAACGAGGCCGAGTTGGATCTCGACGCCGACATGGGTATCTCCAATCTGCAGGGCGCAATGACGGATGTCCTTTGCCAGGCCGTCCGCCATGGACATGAAGCCGCCGTGCGGATGATGCTTGACGCCGGTGTCGACCCGACTCTTCACCAAGCCTGCGATCCAGGCTACTCCCCTCTCCAAGTTGCCGCCGAGTATGGCCAGCGTGACATTGCTCGCCTCCTCTGGAACGTGGTTGGTCCCCAAGGGCGCTTCCACCACCCTAGCCAAAGACAACCGTCCGACGCCATGCCGAGCTGCCTCGTCGTCGCTGCYTACAACGGACACGCAGATCTGGTCGCCGACTTCCTCGACCTCTACGACGGCTGGTCCACTCTTGAGAAGCATCAGGCCCTCTATCGAGCGGCTGCCGTGTGGCACGAGGACGTGGTCGTCTTGTTGCTAGTCAAGTTTCACTACCAAGCTGATATCATCCAGTGTGCCCTGGAGAGCGCACTCGCCATCAGCAACCGCGACCATATGGATGGGATCCCCGTGCAAAGGCGTGATGGAGTACCGCTATCCGAGGACGGCCAGATCCGCCTTGTCCGTCGACTGCTCGATGCCGGCGCAGACCCTAATCGGACCTGCAATGACTGGCGAGGCTTACCCATTCACGAATCCTTCAGGCGGCTCGAACTTTTAAGGTTATTACTCGAAAGGGGGGCAGACCCCAACGCAAAGGACGGCTATGGCCAAGCCGTCCTTCACAAGGTCGCCGCAAACTTCGACAGAAATATCCGAGGTGGGCGAAACCGAGCATCCATTAGCAGAGAGGACAGTCTACAGGTACTCCAGATTCTTTTCCGTCATGGTGCATCCCCTGAGGCCCCTGACGATGAAGGAGTTACGCCTCTTCACCTGCTTGCGGGCACCGGTACACTCGACACATTCCGTTTATGCCTCCAACACTGCGCCAATGCCTCCAGCGCCATGCGCCTGCTCAATCAGTTCGAGGAGTCACTGTTACACTACGCTGCCGCCGCCGGAAACCGAGACACCGTTGAGTATCTCCTCGACCAAGGTCTGGATGCCGACCAAGCCAACGCCAACAAGTGGACGCCCTTGCTCTGCGTCCTGACGCCAGCCAAAGACTACCTCAAAGGCCAGGCCGCTGCCCGGATTGTGGTGGCCCGCCTCTTGCTCGAGCGTGGTGCCAGCGCCCAGGTGGTGACAGACGAAGGATGGACTCCACTGCATGCTCTCGCCACCGTCCGGACCGTTGACGCTACTGCAGAAGAGAGGATAGGGGTAGGAGCATTCGCAGAGGAGCTGATTGAAAGAGGCACGCCCGTCGACGCCGAAGCGACTGTGCTTCGGTATTGCTCGCCGATCTTTACATCGTTTCTGTACGGTACCTGGGGTCATCGGATGGCTGAGGTTATTCCCCAGCTGGCCAGCCGTGCCAAGGATCGTCGGCTGCAGGCGTATGATGACTATGAACTGACGCCGTTGCATTGGGCTACCCGTACTGGCGCGACTGACATTTTTGATGTGCTCATGAGGCACTTCGCGTCGAAAGAAAAAACCCAGCCCGAGTCCGATGAAGGTGGCGTACACAGGTAGGTGTCGTAACCGCCGAGGGACATACAACTCGACAAGGAGTATCATGAGAGGTAGGTCTAGGTATATGTACACAGTGAGACGGTAGGTAGCTAGGCTAGGTATATCTGCTTAATAGCTCGTACTGTGAGCTTGCTTTGCCCTTGAACACGTTGTGTTGGTAATCTCTTAAGGGCGGTCTCCAGTGTTTGCCTCCCCCTGAAGCTTGAGCCGCTTTCTTGGCAAGTGCCAGCCATGTTGTCATCAACTGACTTCTTCCTTAGACTGCGTACTTTTTAGGTAGGAACTTTGATTCTTTTCTCAGTACGTTATATACATTCTTCCCATCAGCCTTGCGTCCTTCTCGTCACAAGTTCACAAGTGTAAAAACATTAGCCGTTCGTCGGAAGTTTCCAGGTGCAGTTGGCTGCAATCCATTCAAAGGACAACCGCCCGTGCCTATTCCCCGTCACGGGTCGTTGGCCGATGGTTGAACAGAAGCGCTCGCAATTTAAGAGTTGGTAAAGCGGACGGAGAATGACTACGGTGATGGCAGTTATGCCCAAATGGATTATCTGAGAGGCAGGTTGCCGTTTGTCTACATGTCTTGTGAGCTGCGAAGATCTGGATGAACTTAGGAGCATAAAGAGGCGCTGAGCCCACTTGCAAAGCATAAGTTTTTCGCTCACTCAACATCATCACTCCATCGGGGTATTTCGCAGCATCTTTCAGATCATCAATTCTTATTTATCTTTGCCGCATACAAGCCTTTGTGACGACTTCCCGAGAGCAGTCAATATGTCGTACTATGCACCAACGGGCGCTATTGATCTCATCGAGCCCGAAGAGCGTGAAGGATTTTTTGATTCTATCATTAAATCCCTTAAGAGTCTACCGGATCCCAACAACGTCGGATGGGATACTTTGGCCGGAACGGTAGCTGAGTGCAAGGCCAAGTGGAACCTTTGGTACGCCGGGTTCGTGGCACGTGAGAACTTTCTCCGGAGAGAAGAGCAATGGAAGGGCAACGGGCAATCCAGTTCTCTGTATCTCCTTCAGACGGTCACCGAGCTTTGCAACGCTCTTGAAGCACGTAAGAATGGCCTCACTAAACATTACAAATCAGGGAGCAGCTAACATATTTTTGCCTACTTTACCTTAGTGAATCGTTGGGTTGGTGCAATCGCCAAGGCCTCTGCGTCCCTGGAGTCCCTGAATCTAGATGATGAGGTGGGGATAAATGTATGTATCTACCTCTGGTCCTCTCAGTTTACGAGACAGCGCATTGTCGAATCTAATGCGGGTTTCTTGCCAGGATGTTCACCCGAAAAGCACTAAAACCACCACTACGTTGGAAGGCGCCCGAGCGGAAGCGGTGAAGAGAATTTTCACAGTTGCATGCCGACTTGTGGATTGTCAACGCTCCAACGAGTTCATCCAACAAGGCCAGGCGATGACAGAGAAGCAACTAAAAGAACTCGAAAAACGCACGGAGGATGCCGTAGTAGAGGAGTTGAAAGGTGGCTCATGTCTTCAATTTCTCAAGAAGAGTCCAGGCTACGACGATGCCAAGGAGTGGGAAAAGCACTCAGCCTGATACCGCAGGATCTCAGGGAACGAGTACCAATCGGAGACAGCAACCGGGTTCGACTTCGGCCCTCTATGGCGGACAGGTAGCACCGCGGTCCTAGGTCTACGAAGAGTTGCCATCGGGAACAGGACGATGTTTATCCTTTTTCTTTCTCAAGGTTTTCATCCATTGGCCACCCACCTTTCGTCAATTTTTCTTTTCCGTTCAATTTCCTTTTCCCCAGGCATATCACATCGTATCTGCCAGTCAGTCGTTACCCCGAGTCGAAGTTTTCATGCATGGACAGGACACGGAGGAACACAAAGTCACAAACAACACACACTCCTTTGCATTCTCCTCTTTTTGTAGGCATACACTACTATTTTCGCGTAGGCTATTCATTCGTTACCTTTGTCTAACGGAAGAAGACGTCAGAGAAATAGAAAACGGCAGCTTGCGGTGCAAGTTGCTAGAAAATCGGTCGAGTTAGTGTATCTGCCTCTTCCCTGCCTCGCACCTTCCAGTTCCATGTGCTATTGCCCTCGGCTCTGGCCACTTCAGCACGGCACAACAAAAGCAATCCGGGCAGGCCGTGCAGGCACCATCATCCCATCTCCCGCTCCCACGGGTACCTTCCTCCCGTCTACATGTAACGAACCTCTAGCTAAGGTACCTCTCACTAGCGGTATATAGCCCAGGTCAACGCTGTAACTTTCCCAACAAGGAGATACACCCCTTAGCAAACTTCGGGACTCATAGCCGAGTGGTTTGTCAACGCACGTCGCTTCCCTGCAGGACGTGCGTTCGACCACCCCCTTGAGACCGTTCCTAGTGCCGTTTTATCGAAGTATGCAACCAGACTTTTCGACTTGTCGATGTTTGGAATATCTTGTCACGTTCGAACGTTGCCCGTGGAGTCTTCAACAGTTGTATGTATACCTGCTCTTTTTACCTTTTTTTACTTGTTTCTTTTTCTTTTGACTGGGGGTAATGGAACAATAAACAGAACTGACCACAAACAAATTCTGAGTAAGAGATAACGAGTAGACTGTATTGGGCTGGTATAATCATTGTAGATCAGGCCTTCACCCCGACGAAAACACAAAAGGTCGGTATCCAAAACACCCGGAATACTTAACCAAAGGTGGCAGACAAAAAATCTTCCAGGGCTGTGTTGTATCTTTGTGGTGCGCAAGGTCAACGCCGGCTTAGACTAGCTTTTGAGCGCGCCTATGAAAGTTGATGTATTCACCTACAGGGCGGCAATCCCAGTGTGCGTACTTTGCAGTGTTCTGGAAGAGAAAACCACAACCACCACGCTCCTACCACTCACTACCGTGAATTGATCACTACTGCTTGGTGGTCGTCTCATCTTTCACCTTCTTCGCCTCCGCCTCATCGACCACCTCAGTGTTACCCTCCTTCTCGACAGCCTTGGGCGTAGTAGTAGGTTGCGTGAGAATCTTAACAGCATCCTTGCTATACACATAGCTAGCACCGCTCCAGATGGTCGTGACGGCAACGCCATACCTTTATGACAAAAGTATGTCAGTAATCTTCTCCTCCACCAGAACATCACCCATCCATCACCCATCGTCATCATCATCATCAGGCGAGAAATAGAAAAAACTTACTGCATCACCATCAAACTCCACGCCAAATCCAACGCCGGCACAACCGGCGCCACAGTCGTCAACCCCATCAACCCCAACTGCAACGCGGTATTATACTTGCTAATCGCCGTCGGCCTGACCTCGGCACTGGGCAGCGAAAAGTCCCAATACCGCGCCATCGTCTTAGGCGGCGGCAGCGAGATCCAGCGGAAGTACAAAGCAGAAATAGCCAGCGCCACGTCCCTTCCCAAAATGATGACGGCCAACCAGACGGGCAAGAGCCCTTTAGTGGCCAGCGTCACGGTAAGCACCGTCATGAGCGTCTTGTCGGCCATGGGGTCGATGATGGTTCCTACCACGGTGCCCTGGTTCCACCGCCGCGCGATCCAGCCGTCCAAAAGGTCGGTCACGCCCGCGTAGGCGAAGAGCCCGAGCGCCCAGGCGTGGTGGTCGTGCAGGATGCAGTAGCCGATGAAGGGGGCGGCGACGAGGCGGGAGAAGGTCAGCCAGTTGGGGATGGTGTGGATGTTCTCGCGCTTGGTGATGGCGCCCGTCTGCGGGAGGACGGCTTTGAGGGCTGCTGTGGTTTTGGCGAGGCGAGAAGGTGGTTTTGTTCTTTGAAAGGAAGTCAGTGGGTTAGTGAAGCGTCGGTGTTGGTTTGTTTGTATGTGAGTTAAAGAAGATGGATGTTGGCGCGCGGGCGCAAAGGAAGTGAGATGGATTGGAGGCTGATGTAAGTGCAGTGAAGTGTATATGATGAAATGAGCCAGGACAGATTCAAAACATCTTGGCCAACTCATTCAAAGGTATGCTCATGTCATGACATACCCATTTTTGTTGTCTTCCTGACTCCTCCACGACTTGGACACTGTAAAATGCCTAGCATGCACGGGCGCAACAGATAGTCTGTTGTTCATGCGTCCTCGAGTTGAACATGATTGCCATAGTGAATGTGACTGCAAGAAAACGATGGGTGTTGTTTTCAAGCCGTTGCAACCAACATGTTGGATGCGATGCTGAACAAACAGCCTCGACGTCGGCGACTGGGAAAGAGAGCCGGAGGAAGCGGAGCGCAGACCTAGCAAAGACGAGGCGTTAAGTCGCAACATGTTGAGTGGTGTGTGCTTGAAACTGAATGAATGTGGTGAAGGTCGTCGTATGGAGGTCTCGTTCGTCACTGCATTCTCGCCCCGATTCGTCGCCCGTACGATCGATTTCGAGAAGAATTCCGGATTTAGTAGGACCGGGACTTTGCTAGGCGTCGCAATGCTCCTTTTCCCAAGATGTCGGTACAAAAGAACAATGACAACAAAACTGAGGCGCGCGCGAGGTTTCCAAGATACCCACGACAAGACGGTCTGTTTACTTACGCCCTGCCTTTATGACGGATAGGTACAGTACAAGGTAATTGGGATGACGATCCGCACCCATCCGTCGGCGAGGACGTTCCGTCGTTGGTGGGGTGTGGATGGAGTGCGCCGGGCCTTGTACCTCACAGTAGTTTTGCCGGCAATCGGGAGCACGGTGCACCCTCGCATTTTAGTGCATCAGCTTTGTTTCGGAATTTGGTGGGTCCTCTACCATCGGCCCCGCCCCGGCCCGGCCGATACAGTGGGGCTGACGCCGGCGTCAGTCCGGAGCCCCGGAACTTGAGCATCCGGTTATGTTGATGGGTCTCACAGGACCCTGCTCCGTCCTGATATGTTGCTACAGACAGCCATCAAATTGAACGGCTCTCAACCTGAAACATTTTTTCATACAATCGATGTGGTTTAATGTTCCATGTTACTACCGTCGGGCGTTTGGCACCTTCCACTTCATGCTTCCCTCCCGCCCCGTCAAGTCTTCCATCCCAACTCTTCAACTGGGCATGGGCCTAGGCCTGTGGCCCAAAGGACATACAAGTAGTTCGCCATCTAGCCCTTGTCGGTAGTAAGGTATAATATGTATTACTTCCCGTGTCAATAATTCCGTGGCAAGCTGGTAGGATGGTGCAGCGGGCACGGATATCGGCCCCCCACCTTCCTTTCTTTCCCCCGGCTCTCGTGTACGCTTCGCGTTCGAACCCGGCAGTTGTAAGTCCACGTTTTTTTTTTGTTGCACTTTTGTTATTCTGGTCGGTTTTTTTACCAAGTATTAATATACATACATACATATTGACAAGTTCTACTCCAAAAATCAACCCAACCTTCCCAGCCCAGTATATGCTACGCTTTTCTTCAAATGCTATCGTTACACCACACACACAACTTGCCACTTTTTCGTTCAGATCTTCGGTCAATTCGGTTGACAGATCAGAGATCAGCAGCCCTCGCCTTGGCGTCCACAGTCTCCATATCACCCTCAGCAGCAGTCAACGCCTCACCAACAGCGTCAAGGTCTGCTTCGGGCACCTCACTGCTCAACTCGGATGCAATTCCCAGCCTATTTCTCCTCTTCACGTACGCGAGCAACCGCATGCAGCCAGCAGGGGTGATCCCTTCTATCCTCCTCGCCTGCGCCAGGCTCTCGGGCCTGGTCGCCTTGAGCACGCCCTTCTCGGCCAGGGAGAGGCTCGGGATCTGGTCATAATCCAGATCAAGCGGCAGCCTCAGATCCTCCTCGCGCTCGAACCTAGCACGCTCCAACTCGTGCTTCTCGATCTGGGGCGCATAGAGCCCCTCGATGAAGGTACGCTCGCGCACGCGTTCCGAGAACTCCATCAGCTTGGGCACGACACCCGACTCGTGTAGCTTCTCGATCGACGCGCCCTTGAAGCACAGAATCTCCAAGGCGCTGCGCCTGCGGGAGTCAGCCTTGACGTCGAAGCCGGCATTCTGCCAGGCTTGCGGGGACAAGATGGTCTCGCTGAGGATGCGGCGCAGTTTGGCCATCTGGCCGTTCTCGGACTGGAAGTGGCTCCAGCGGCGGTCGCCGACGACGCCCCAGCTGCGGCCCAGGGCGGTGAGACGCGAGTCGGCGTTGTCGGACCGCGTGGTCATGCGGAACTCGCTGCGGGAGGTGAACATGCGGTAGGGCTCCGAGACGCCCTTGGTGATGAGGTCGTCGATCATGACACCGATGTAACCATCGGCGCGCGAAAGGGTGACGGGTTCGAGACCTGTGGCGGCGCGGCCGGCGTTGATTCCGGCTACAATCCCCTGGCCTGCTGCTTCTTCGTAGCCGGTGGTGCCGTTGATCTGGCCGGCGAGCCACAAACCCCGGATAGCCTTGGTCTCCAGTGTGCGCTTCAGGCTGCGGGGGTCGACATAATCGTACTCGACACCATAACCCGGTTGGGTCATGATGACATCCTCAAGACCGGGAATGGTGCGAAGCAGTGCCAGCTGGGCCTCGGCGGGCACAGTCATACTCAGGCCGTTCGGGTAGATGATGTCGTTGTCGAAACCTTCGGGCTCCAACCACACAAGATGACGCTCCTTGTCACTGAAACGGATGATCTTGGACTCGAGTGAGGGGCAATACCGAGGTCCCTTAACCGTCTCGCGGATGTGAATCGTCTTGTCGAGATTTGCGCGCACAACCTCGTGTGTCGCATGATTGGTGTAGGTGGCCCAGCAGTGAAGCTGGTCCTTGACAGCGACAGCGTCGTTTAGGTAACTGAACGGGTTCGGCGGGTCATCACCGTACTGCTTTTCGAGGATGTCGAAGTTGATGCTCTTCTTGTCTAACCGTGGCGGCGTTCCTGTCTTCAACCGTCCCAGCTTGAACCCAGCTTCCCTAAGCGACTTGCTGAGACCAAAAGTCGCCTTCTCACCCATGCGGCCCGCGGGATAGGCTTCCATACCGATATGGATCTCGCCGCCGAGGAATGTGCCTGTGGTGATGATGACCTGGCTTGTGGGTAAGACCTCGCCAGACTCCAACCTGACGCCAGTGATTTTGGTTCTCGCTCCAGTGGAAGGATCATCGTTTTCGGAAACGACAATGTCGGATACACTGTTGTAGACCAGGGAGAGGTTGGGGTACGATTCGAGCTCTGCGCGCATGTGCTTCTTGTATAGCGCTCGGTCGATCTGGGCGCGAGGACCCCAAACGGCGGGACCTTTCTTGCGGTTGAGGACTCTGAACTGAACACCGGCCTTGTCGATGATACGGCCAGCGAGGCCATCGAGAGCATCAATCTCGCGGAGCATGATTCCTTTGCCGATACCGCCGAAACTAGGGTTGCAGGAAGCGACACCGAGGTTCTCGACGCTGGGTGTCACTAACGCCGTCCTCGCGCCAGCGCGGGCAGCTGCAGCGCACGCCTCAGATCCAGCGTGGCCTCCGCCGATAACGACGACATCAAATGGCCTGGACAATATCGGAAGAGCAAATTAGCCATTGTATTTTCTTTTGGCTTCGGAATGGATGGCGATGGTGTTCTTGTCGTCGACTGGGTGGTCAAGTGCTCACCTCGCATCGGATTCGACCGTCGCAAAGGTCCTCGTCTTGATGATGCCGGTGCTCCAGAGCTGGTAGCGCGGCCGTCGAAGGGGCCGGCCAAGGCTCCTGGAAATCAGGAGTTTCGACATGGCTGAAGTTGCGCGGATCGCACGGAAGCGATGGAGGCGAAAGGACTAAAGACAATAAACATGTGCAATCGCATGCGACACTGCCGCGGCGGCACTGACGGGGAAAAAAAGGGGACCAGGATTAACCTCCGATACCACGCCGCGGGGTGTGTCTAGTAGCGTTCGTCTGTTTGACTGGAACCCCACGTCTTCGATTGAGACCAAAACAAACGCATCGGCGTCTTTATCACGTAATTACGCGACTATGGTAGGTATTACAGTATACACGAAAGGTCTGTAAATTCTAGCAGAGAGGTAGATGTAGATGATAGTACATGGGTATAAAAGAAAGAGGTTCGCTTCTCGAAGCTACGCACAGCGTCCTGCTGGAACCCAAAGTTCGTAATTCGTAATCGACAGTCATTTTTTCTACAACGACCGGACTCCATAGAGCCCATTCGTGAAGCCCAACAGCAACTGTATCAACACCAGCAGCGAGCAGCAACTGGCGATTGGTCATATGCCAAGTTCAGCTCAACTTTACTGCTGCTCCTGGGTCTCGCCCTCGGTCTCGGCCCCAGTCTCGGTGGTCTCGCGGGGGCCGGTGTAGGGACGGCGGAGGACCTCGAGGCTACCTATAGTTGTTGTTGGTTAGCAATGCGCACATGTGAAATGGAACGGCGCATTGGTGGTGATGTAACGTACGGTGAACAATGTTGACGGATGTCCTGTTGCGACCCTCCTCATCGCTCCAGTTCCTCAGGGAAAGCTCGCCCTCGACGAAGACGGTGGTTCTGTCGCTAGCAGTCAGTTTTTATCGTTCAATGGCTGGAGGCCAGAGTTACGCACCCCTTGGGGAGGGTCAGCAGGAAGTCGCGCGCCTTGCCCTCGGCGAAGCTGGTGACGTTGAACCAGCTGGTAAGGGGGGTGGAGCGGGGACCCGAGTTGCTGGCAATAGCATACTTGATCATCTCACGGCCGGTGCTGGTAGCGCGGACCTCGGGGGTGTCAGCGAGGTTGCCGATGATCTGGACGCGAGCCAAGCCGCGGGCGGAGGTAGAGCTGAAAGAGCGGACGGCCGGGCGGGCGGCGGCACCAAAGACGGGGCGGAGGAAGGCGGACATGTTGAGGGCTTGACTGGTTGGGCTGGTTGGATGGGTGGTGTTGAAGCTGTTGGAGCCGACTTGGAGGATCGAATTTGGATGTTTAGACTTTAGCTTCTCAGAGGGGTCCCCAGTTCCACCTCTGATTTCTCCATGCAGCACGGACCTGCTCCCGGTACCTGATCTGTTAGCGGTCGTCTATTTGCACACCATGGCGTTAAATCAACTTGTTGCCCCCACTAACACCTTAACTTGCACTGCAGACAACACGGTAACTTCAACTTCACCACCTACATACTTCCAGCAAAGTGCGATTTCTATTTTCCCGTCCCCCTTTTCTTCATCACACCAACCATGCCCTCTGGCCATTAAATGATGGGAATTTCTTCTTCTAACGTGAGCTTTGGAAGTCTCATGTCGATTTCCGAAATTGGATCCAACTCGACTGGCTGCCTCATCAGGCCTTGTTGTTGACATCACTCATCACCAGCTACCATCTCTGCCTCCCTTGGTGGTTGACATGTCACAAGCTACGGCAACTTGATCTTCAACAGGCAACCGGTTACCCACCGGAAGCCACCCAGCTTTCCGGACCGGGCGTCAACAGCCAAATCCCGACCGTGTTCTCGGTCGGCAGAGCACGTGGTTTGTACCACCACCATGCTGACGATCTCGGGTTACACTCAACGGCACTGAAAGCAGTTACACCAAGACGATCCGGCCACTTCTACTATGCCAATCCAATTGACAAATGGCAACTACACTCCATTTTCCAAGAACTGCGGTGCCATGTTTGCATTCAGGAAAATGAGTCTGCGACAACTTACACGTTCTTTCTTCCCATCTTTGGTTGAGGACCGCACTAAACCCTTTTTGGGTTTGAATAGAGCCTCAATAAGGATGCTCAATTTGAATACACTAGTGTATGGTAGATACCGGATGGCAGGCTCGTTCATCACTTACACCAAGCTTTATTGCTTTTGGGTTCGCTCCACCAGCGCGATTGAGACATCCCATCTTTCCCATTCACAAACCTTCTCTATACGCTGCCATCTCTCTGAATAGACCAATAAATCATGCCATGACCCGACTACATCTTCGCCATCGTCGGCGTCATGCCTCTCTTGAACTTTTTTCTCTCACTGTAGCCTGTTTTCAGCGCTGATATCGTCGCCATCCTCGCCTTTGTCGTCGTCCCTTTGATGCCAGCCCTCATCTGCCGTCCCGTTGCGCTACTTCATAAGTATCTGTATCACTCGTGCATCGACAAATACACAAACATCCGTCACGGGTCTATGGGGAGGAGATTTCAAAATGAACAACACAGATTCCTGGGCAAGTGTCGCCAACAGTACCACCTCCTACACCACCACACCCGAAGAACGACTTGGTCCTCCCGCTCCTTACACCGATATTGGTCTCCAAGTCAACCTCTTTTTTAGAGTCTTTCTGGGAATCCTCGGAATCCTTATTCCTCTCGTTCCTGCGAAACTATTATGGATCAACGGCGAATTTGGGGCCACGGTACATTGCATGTCAACAGTCACGTTCAACTTCTTGTACGTCGTCAACTCGCTCATATGGCGAGACAACAATGTCAAGAAGTGGTATGCTGGCTATGGGTGGTGCGATTTCCATACTTACGTCTTCTTCGCGGTTGAAACCATCTTTCACACCACTCTCTTCGACATCATGCTCGGTCTTGCCAACAAGATCGGTAACCCGCGAGTCACCAGCCTCAGTCCCAAGGAAAAGAAACGCAAAGATCAAATCTCGGCCCTCATCATCTTCGGCAATCCAGTCCTACAGGTCTTGCTCACTTACTTTGTCATTACTCAACGGTACAACGTCTCAACCCTTGCCGGTTGCAATGCCGTCTTCGATCCCAATGGCCTCTTCTTCGTTTTCTTCATTCTCCCATCACCAGTCTTCACGGTTGGTGCGGCAGGCTTGGCAGGTAAGATACAAACCCAAGTCCATGGCATGTTTTGTAATCGCTTACAATATACGCAGGGGTTTGTTTTTACAAGTACCGACAGCTGGAGAAACTCACTCGCGAAGTCATACCAAGTGATGATAGTATACGAACCGCGAGACAGAAACGCCTGAGGAGAAAGCTCTACTTCCTCCTTCTCTCTATTCTCGTGTTAGTTGTGCCGATCGTTTGCGTCTTCTTCGTCTTCAACCTTATTGAGGGTTGGCCGTGGTCGCTGCCGTTTGACCTCCATCGCATTCACGCCAACATCAACTTTGTCTCGTTCACAACTACGGAAAGAATGCAAGTCGCCACGGTCCTTACCAATTACGTTCCAGTGGTGAGCTCGGCGGCCATTTGCATCACCTTCGGCACAACAGTTGAGGCATATAACCAGTACCGCTTGGTTCTCGTTTTCCTCGGCTTTGGAAAGATTTGGCCCAAGCTGTATCAAGAATATGATCCCGATGACTCTGAACCACCATCTGAGCTTAGCACGCAAGCAAGTTCGAAATCGTGGTGGTCATCCATGACGAAGAACAGCAAAAGGACAAGGTATGAGACTCACAAGCTTCCCAACATAACCATCACATTGGACTATCTGGATGCTAACGTACAATTGAATGAACAGCCAGAGCGGAAACGACTTCTCTATCCTCCCTATTGCTGAGGGCATACCTCTCACGAACCGATCAACACCTGCACAGACAACGGGTGAAGGTTCCCATACCATTCCATCTTCCTCATACGATGAGCTCAGAAAAGAATTCCCGGACTTGTACCCTACCCAGTCCTCACCCACAGCAAAAGCCAACCATAATCCCTGGCCCGATCTGTCAGACGACCCTCCCGCACCAGCGCGCAACCCCTGGTATCTCCGACCGAATGCCTTCCATGTCCCAATCAAACTACCAATGCCGCTGTCGCCCATCTACATACCATCCCTGCACGTGGATCAAGAAAAGAAGACCGAGGGAAAGCAGAAACGGACGAGTGTCAACAGGCTCTCTCAAGGCTACACCGCGCTCAGCGGCTCCTCCACAACAATCCTGCCGCCCTCGCAGTCACCCACCTGCCCTCTTCCCCCGCTTCCAACTCCTACATCCTCCTCAAGATATTCACCACAGGAGGAACGGCACCGGTCGACGAGAAAGAAAGAAAAACAGAAAGAATCAGAGACCCAAGAAAGCACAACCAAATGGGGTGTATCGACGGTACCACTAAAGCCAGCAACACCCTGGAGTCCCTTTGCTTCCAGCCACACTAACACCACCCTAGGAGTAGACACTCGCGTGTGGTCACCCCTGTCGTCCCAGAAGGACAACGACAACAACAACAAGAACGGCAAAAACCACAAAGAGGACCACCATGCTGCTGCTCACCCACAAGACCCCCCGGTCTCCCATTCTTCTCGCTTAACCTCAGGAACTCAGCTTTCACCGCCGCCATCGTACAGCGTTGCTGTCGGTGAACAATCTTCCTTTGCCTCCGCTTCCGATCGATTGACGGGACTCGGAATCAGTCCGCCTGAACGCGAACAGATCGGGACAGCGTTAGGACATCCGCCGAGGGGCGGGGTGGTCAGGGTTGAGACGCATATAGCGAGCGAGATTGAGGTTATTGGTAATTCTGGACGTGATAATGGTAATTATGGTGATGGTGATCAACGGGGTGGACGGGATTGAGGGGGTGATGGGTGGATGGTCGGTTGGGTGCGACATGGGAAGTGGGTGGGAGTAGAGGAGTGAGAGGTGAGGGAGTTGGAGGTGCGTTTTGGAAAGTAGGGGGTGGGTTTTGTGGGTTGTGCGTTTGTATGATAGCAGGTATCTTCGGGGTATTCGAAACATTGAGGGTCGAAAAGGGTTACAATCAAGGTTGAAGAGTGAGTGTCTGGGTGGAAGGCACGGTTAAGGGTTGGGTGGCGGTCTATTGAGTTTCGTGATGGAGATACCACTTTTTGAATTATTCTTTGAGTTGCTCCTATAAGCAGGCAGCCCTTAATCTTTTAGCCCAGCTTATGTATATCGGCTCCATCGTTCATTCTACTTCTCTTCACTTGATTGCTCTTAGCTTCACGTACGACATTCAAACAGGAACAAACGTCCATTTTCCCCCGTATCAGCTCGACATCCAATCAATATTGTGGCCACGACCATCCAGTTTTCCCTCACCCCAGTGATATAGACTTGATGAATCCAAATTCGGTCTTCGTTCAAAGAAATACATCCATCCTCTAGACTGACACTCACAAGTCAGTCCCACTACATCGTCATTTCCCAAAGATACCTTACCTAGAAACTGATGATGTTCAACCAAATCTGACTAGGTATCTGACTAAGACTTTCCCGCATATTTCAGGCAGAACAGCAACCGTATTTTATTGACCCTCAACTGCCCCATGAGAATGTAAAATAACCTTTAACCTCTACATGTCATCAGAAGAAACGTGTCTCTCACTCAATATTGTGGTGATTGTTTCCCTGAAGTGACACATGATTGCGGGAGGTATCTCCACCTACGCGAGATACACCGTCTTGTAGTAGCTACTACCTACCTCTAGACAAATGGTCCTTAGGTAAACTTTGTGGGAGCAGTATAGATTCATCGTTACCCTCCCCTTAATCTGCCCGTGTAAACTTCTTGCGAAATTCATATTCGGGATCTGCCAGAGCTAAGTAGGAAGATTTAGGCAAATTCACCATTCTAGAATACCTACTCACGTCTCTTACCTACCTCTAGTGAACTCAAACTCTCACATAGGCACCCGAACTGCGTTAATGCTACTGCTATTGTTTGAAGGCCGCCGCAACTTCTACCGACCAGATCCCGTAGACAAGCTCTTCATAATTACCTACTTCTACCTATAAAGAAGTGTATACAAGTTATTTTTATTGAATCCTACTCTACCACTTCTGCCTACTAGAATACTACCTACTTACATTTCTTTATGTAGTGTTCGTCTGTCTGTGGGTGAGTAGTACTACTCTGTTGACACTAGGTACCTTCTAATATAGGTACTAATGTATCGTCCAAGTACAATCTCACTTATGCATACGTCCTACTTTATGGGTTCCTACTTGAGACATACATATGTACAAGTGTGTTTCTGTTCCGCGTGGCCGTGACTGTGGCCACGCTAATGTATATCATACGTAGGTATAAAACTCGGTGTGTCGTAGCAACACAGTACGATGTAGCGTGGTATGGTGCTGTGTGTCCTTTGACGTGAAACAAGAGCATGCAAAGTTCGTAGCAGAAGAAACGCTAGGATGGAGATACGTCAGCTACATATTTCTGGGCATCTTAGCTGAAAAAAATATCATTCTATTCTAGATATTCGAAAATAGTGCGACAGAAGTCGCATTGCCAATGGCATGCAGTCGGCGTTTCTGCTCTCGTGCCATCTTAGGCCTAACTGGGACTAGGAGAATATAACAGTCTCGACATAAGGGTCTGTTTTCTCTCTGTTGGTCGGTAGCGAACAACCCCATTGAGACTCTAGAACTCCTTAATCCTCAAGTCCCGAGCGTTTCTGTTGTTGTTCAAGAATACTACGCTGGAAAAGCAAAACCTCTATTTCAGAATGGTTTGCCGTTTCCGAATAACGAGTTATGGTGGTCAGATGAATGGCGTCACATCTTGGGACGGGACGAGGGGTGGTTAGGTAACAGTGGTAACTATAGGGGTTGAGGAAGGGTATATGATGGATATTAATGATGGTAAGGACGGCTTTAATAAATGATTATTTGTTCATAGTCGTACGGCTGGCTCCGAGTGTTTTATTTAACCCGAATCTTTGTATACACACGCCATGAACTAAATCATGGCAACATACCGAAGCGGGAATATAAGGAGGTCAGGAAGGCTTCCTGGGGGGTCTGAAGGCTTTGTTCATTTTGATGCAAACATCTGGCAAGTAGCCTTCTTGTTAAAAAAAGGCTTCCTGGCCAACCGAAGCCTCTGATTGGTCGGAATTTTGGTATAAAAGGAAAAAAGATAATTCCCTGGAAGGCCTTCTATAGTAATCGCTATAGAAGGGCACCAGCCAGGGAGTTTCTGGTGGGGGTGGGCAGGCGAGCGAGCGTAGAGGACTTCGACTTCAAACTCAAAGTCCGACTGAAGCTATTCGCGCAACGAAAAAAGACGACCACCAGCGGGATTGAACTGGCGATGATAAGAAAGAGAGCGACGACGGGAACCATTGAGCCACTGGCCCAATTGATTGAAATGAGGTGCGATGATCTCATTGATATAGGGGGGAACGTTAAATTCCGGGAAAGAACTATCGTCAACTGGGATTTTGGGAACTTTTGACTCTTGGGAAGGAACTACCAACCGGTCCGCTATAAGTGTCGCTGTAACTTAGCGATAGCTTTAGGGAGTAAATGGATCCGACCAATCAGAAACGGCCCTCGTCAGGAAGCCTTTTTTTTGACAGGAAGGCTACCTGCTTTGGAAAGGGTTTACCCCCCCAGGAAGCCTTCCTGCCAAACAGATTTTCCCGCTACGGTACTTAACGGAGGACGAAGGTGATATGAGAAGAAAACAAATAGCATGCCGGTCCTCAATCGAATAGCGCCAATTGACCAATCAGAGCTCAAGGGGATGTTACTGGCTAGGGGCATGACATATTCCACGTCTTCAGACTTCAGCTGCCATCTATCCCGACTTCGGGAATGGTTGACGCGCGGAAAGGGAAAAAAAAAAAGAAATCAAACAAGGGAATAGAAAATAAGGTACGAGGCCACCATGTATGTAAGACATACACAACGGACCAATTGTCCAATGGACGCTGCAAAGAAGCCGTCCGGTGTAACAGACTCCCGGTATGTTCGGCAAGGGAGCCCCGGGCCGGGAAGAGGAATACGACGACAGCAATGGGGGAACTGCCGAACAAGTGAACGAGGACATCCACCCATCCGCCTACGGTACCTAGCATTCCCTTCTTCCGTCGCTTTTCATCGTCGCTTTCAGCGCTTTTTCCGCCTCTATTGAGGTCGTTGGGCAATCGGAACGGAACCTGAGTCGCTTGCTTTCCTTTTTCGTGTTTGTTGTTTTTCGCTTCGCTCGGCTTTCTCATAACAGATCCAGGTGCGGCCCAACCCAGGAGGCTAGGAGCCTAGGTAGGAGAGCTGAGGCTGGGAAGGCCAGGACCAGAATAAGACCTGTTCGGACGAGAAAACCAAACCGGATGGGAAACCGACCGAGTTCGGTAATCCATCATAATCGGCTCGGATTTCCTTATTTGCAACTGTCGGTCTGCAGCGGTCAATCCCCTTGTTCTGCCACCTGGTCCATAGCTCCTAAGGCTGGGTTTCTCTGCCCTGACGAGTAGACAATGCCGCAGAACGGCCCGAACGGAGGACAAGGACCCACGCACGGCCTTATGTCTCACTTATACATACCTTGACCCAGTCGCTGCCTTCGTCAGCTAGGGGATTTTGTCATCGAGATTTCGAGATAGCAATCAACGAACCCATACTAGACTCGCGTCGGCTACGTAGGCGACGGTCGGGTTTGTTCACACTAACCCGGACGCTATCGGCAGCGGTGTGACCGTTGGACCACGGAAACGTTCGAAGGTTGTGTCCCCCGTGAGCCCCGTTCCGGAAAGTGGTCGAGGTGTCTTGGACAAACAGCTGTCAAAATCATAGCTAGACCCAGTGATCGACAAATCAAGGTGCGACTTTGTACCACTACTGTACGGCACATGTTGTACCTTGCACTAGGAAATTGCGCCAACTTTGCATTGGGCGACGCTATCCGGTTCGTTAATTCGACGGGAAAGGATGCAAGCTTGGCATATCGGTGCCTTGCAGTATTGTGTGCTTCTAGCGTAGAGCTGGAAGCTTGATAGATAGGATGAGAAACTGTCAATCTGTTCCAATCCCACTTTAAGAACACAGCTGAAAGATGGTACAAACTATAGTGAAACGGATTAGTGTAGTGCGTAGCTCGCGGCTTCGGGTGATCGGGTCCCTTCAGTTGTAACGGGGCGATAAAATCGTGCTCAAGTGCTGGAGCTTGACGAGGAAGAAGAACAACAACAAAGGATATTGAATTGCTGATAGACTTGAAGAAACGAAGGAGATGAAAAGGAAAAGGAAAAGGACAAAACTGCCTGTCTGTCTTGATGTCTGTTGGGACTAACATGGGCACAAAAGAGCCGTGCGTAAGCTTTGTTGCTGCCCATTGGAGGAACACAGCGCAACGTGTTGAAGAGCGACAGAGCCTCCCGTAGAGGCATGCTTCTTGGATCTCCAATAGGGAGATATCCAGGAGGGTTACAACCCTCCACTGCTGGAGCTACATACCACGGCCCAGGAACTATATTTGACAACTCGTAGCCGTAGCTTCGGCGTTCAGAGCCCTAGCTAGAGCTTCCACTTAGTTGGAACCAGGAGACGCAAACTCATTTGTTAACATAGCAGTGGCTAGTCAGTACCGCTGGAAAACACCCAGCGAATAAGAAAACCGAGGTTCACCACGTTTGTGTTGCTAGTAGAGACCTGCTGGCTCGACCATTGGGTCGGACAAAGTGAAGCTGTCAAATGCCGCCCCGGAGTATTTGGCAGAAGCTGCGTGTGAGGTTCGGTACGGATTGCTGTTGCCTGTAAAAAAGCAGGGACAGGCTCCGTCACGGACTCGCGAATTTTCGTCCCATCACACCGCATCTCCTCAACTTTGACTTGCGGGACACCTTGCTCCCCCACAAGGCAGACTGACTGCTGGTTCAGGATTCCTGGCCTTATACGCTGCCCACCACGAGCGAAACGGGAGTCTTATCGGCACGTAAACGGACGGAGTCGACAAGCGTACGTACCTTTGTAGTAAGTTTGTACTTGTGGATATGATGCTGCAAAAGCTTTTTTTCTTGTCTTTTGGACAAACCACAGTTGTTGAAGTCCTTTGTCAATGGAATCCACGCCAGGCATCCACGCTTTCATGCACCCAAGTACGCCATGATCAGCGTTTACGTTAGGCGCGGTCAGGAAGCTTCCCTTTCTCGTTGCTTTGCGGTTCCTTTTTCCACTTTTGCTAACGTCTTTGGACGAAGCTTCCGAGAGGCTTGTCGGGGCAGAGGTGGAAATGTTTCGCGTTCTTGGGGTCCGCCGGCACGCTATGCACGCGGTGGGTAAAGGGATCACGGAGCCAGCACGGGGCATCCACCTCGTTGCTCCGTGTTCCACCAGACACGTTGGGGCCGCTGCAGGCCAGCAGCAGAGAAGCCCGAGAGACCCAGTAAAAGAAGAACCTTGAGAGCTTCAGGAAACCGGTTCTTGCACTCTTAATGGAAGTCGGCCGAAACTGTGGGGTAAACACCAAGGACCCTCCCTCCGTGAGGCAAGGGGGGCCTAGAAACCCCGGGAGCGGTGTCGCGCGGGGTTCGGTTTCCATCGCGCCGGGTGTCCCTCCGCCATCAAACCTAGATGGCATCACAAGCCCTAGTCACATACTATGTATGTATCCGACGCATTCCTAGATGGTATGTGAGAAGAGCGGTACCGGAATAGTGAAATCCGTCTCAAGAAGGAAGATAGCTCGGCGTGCCATGCTCGGAGCAACTTCAGGCCCTTCAACGGCGCCGAGAGAATACCGAGGTATGGAGCTGGTTGCACATGCCCGACTTGTCACTATTTCCGAGAGGTGTCGCCGGCCTCGCGGGTTCAAAATGGAGTTTTGACCGACCCCCACCGGGGATTCGCGGGGCTACAATGCTTGCATACTCGGATCCAGCACGTGGATTCCTCTGATGGGTTTCTAGATGTTTGACTTTTACGCCATCGCCATGGCGAAGTTGACATGCGGGATTCATGATGTTCCCCGTCTCCGTTAACGTTACCGTTGCCGTTGCCAACATCGTCACATCGAGTTGAACAGGTTGTGTTGTTCTTTGGAACCCAGCGATCAAAAGCACAATCGATATAGAAATCTCGCAGAGACGCCTAATGGGTTTGCTGTATAGTCTGCGCAATATCGGCCTCATCAGACACATGTCCTTGACTGGAAAAAGCAGCATGGTTCCGTGGTAACTTCACAGGGCCAGGGCATACTTGAAAGTTGCTCATCGGCTGGCCGCTTCAACATCTGTAGATCCAAGGTTAAGTTTCAAGTTATGTAAGTGGGAAGCAGACGCGTAACTTTTGAGAAGCTGTTAGTAAGTACGTAATAGGCTCGTGCCGGTGTAAACTGCCTCGAGACTGATTCTGCTCCGGGGCACAGGCTCCGTGTGCTACAGCATACGAATGCATGGCGAATTAGTCTCTTCAAGTTGTCCGCACCAATGACCAATGATCCTCGTTGGACTCTTTCTGTAGTCGACTTTCGTCAGAGCCCGTGCCGGGGGGTGGAATACGTGCGCATAGTATTATTATCTGTAGTGTGGTACAGTATGCTGGAGCCAATATATTGGTCTTCTCGGTCACTGAGCGAAATTTGGACGAAGCGACGAGTAGCTGTAGCGCGTATACACTAGATCGTAGATCCAAAAAGCGACTGAATCATGCACTCGTGAGATACCTGTTTTCCTTATCAGATCTCGGCACTTGTGAGAAAACAAAAACTGTGCACTGATTCTTTTTTTTCTTACTCATCCTCTCCACTCTTCGGTGGACTTTGTACGGGCTCGTTAAAACGACTGTCTCTCTGAGTTAAACGACTATATCCTACCCGCCCACATCTAAGCGAGCTAATAGGAGAACTATATTAATGCCTGCTATTTTTGTGTACTAGTAATATCGTTGTGCAATTCGATATATTTGTATTAACAGCTATTATAATAGTTAATAATTGAATATATCGTCGTTGTCATTGTTACTATTATCGCTAAAGTAAATTATAGTATTAAGGCTCTTAAAAGGAGGTATACTAATTAATTACTATATAAATGCCCAAAATTATCGACTTTACCAACTTCCAATTAAAAGTGTCCGCGCGCCGTATCCCTAATCCTACCTCTTTAATCGAATACTTTTATACGATTAAAGTAGAGCCTACCTCTAAGTAAGGAAATAATTAGGGTAAATATCCTAATATTGATAACTTCGTTAAAGAAGAACGTTTATCCCCTACGCTAACTTTCTAATATATGATTTTTATACTATCCCCTAAAAAGAAGGTTCCTGAGGTATAATTGAGAAGATTTTACTCTCCTTCCTTATTATTATTGTAATCTTCTTCGTTCTCCTCCTCAATAAACGAGTCCAATTATAAAAAAGAAAATAAGGAGGATTTGCTCTCCCTTTTCCCACCTGCGTTTAAATTGCTTCAATTGCGTAACTTCGAAATAATCGACTTTTTAATAACAAAGTTGAATACTATTATTAAAGAATTAGGATTTGGGGTAATTAAGCGATGCGCTAATAATTATTCTAAAAGTAAACCGATATAATATAATTTCGAATATATATAAAGGTCAGTTTATAATACAATTAGGAAGCGCGCTAGCGGAGGGAAGGCTCGACTTATAGTAGCCAATTTTAAAAGAAATTATTAATAGAAAGTAACGGTAGTATTGTTTATTAAAAAATATTATTAATAAATTCGTTATACGGTATTTTAATTATAATTATACTTTCAACTTCGAAACGGCGGTTTACTTCTTTATATATCGCTATTAATAACGGATTAAAAAAGTTAATACTAATATCTTCTGTCTTTTTAAGTAATTAAAAATTTCCGTTAGCAATATTACGGTGGTAATAAAATTAGAGTTCCCCGGTATTAAAATTACGTTGTAAAACGTATAAAACGTATTAACTGTAGAAAGAGAAAGGGTAGCTAGCCCCTTTATACCTACCTAATAATTCCTTAACTAATTTAAATCGTTATTCGATATTATTTCGAAAATTTTTTGCTATAGTACTAAAAAGAAGGATGCCCGTATAGAGAGAGTCTTGTAAATTTACTTATAGTATTTTAAGTAGTTGAAAGAGAATTTAAAAGTATATAGTTTTAACTATATTTATAAAATTAATAAATACGATATACTTTTTATATAAATTTGTAGCGTAAGTATTATATATATTACTTTTAATATAAGGTATTACCTTTTTAGTGGTAAAAGAGAGGAATACTTTCTATAGGTATTTTAATAGCTATTTAATTTCTTAACGACCTATAAAATCTCTAAACTTTTAATTATCGTTACGGATTATAATAAAGTATATAAGCAAGTATATAAATAAATATTTAATAATAATATATAATATTAAATTTGCCTATAGTACGTTATAAAGAACGTTGCTTTTAATATTTAGAAGAAATAGGTTGGTTCGTTGGAGGGGATTGCGTTGGGGAATCGAAGTAGCGATAGGAGCTATTTATATAAAGACTATAAATTTAAAATTGGAAGAGGAGGGGGGGAGTGGGAGGAGGAGAGGACTAATCTATATAAATAAATATACTTCCTACTATATAAAACCGCTTCTCTCGTTATATTGCCGCTACGCTTCTTAATAAAGACAACTACGCTTATTATTTCGAATTAAGAATAAAGAACCTTACAATCCTTAATATTATAGGTGTGACGGTTGATGCATAAAGGCTTGCATTCYTCCGTCGCAACTATATAAGACCACTTGAGCAACCGAATTGCCAGCTTCGGTTACTTGTATCCTTTTGCGGAAACACGGAACGTTATAGCGTAGTGGTGAAATGCGTCGCCGTGACAATAGGGCGCGTTCTCTTGCTCTCTACCTTTCGAAGGAAGTAAGTAGAAAATACTAATAATATTCTAACCGCTTAGAATACTATTATTTATTCCAAAATTTAAAAGGATTTCTAGAAGGAGTAGAAGGTTTTAGTAAAAGAATTTAATATTAAATAGAAAGGTATATCTCCCTTCCCTTCAATTCCCTTCGTTTCCTTTACTTCCTATATTTATTATATTTCATAAATTTCATTAATTATTTAACAGATACGTACGACCATATACGTTATAAATTCGCTTACTTTGTTATAAGAATAGATTGTAATTTTAGTATATAAGTTATATTATATATAGAAGGTTCGTATAAAATATTAAAAGCCTTCTTTAAAAACCATCGTATTAATTTTAATACTTTATTCGCTACTATCGAAATAACGTTCGCCCGCTTATAAGAGAATTTCTCTACTAAATTCGCCATATAAATTTCCAAATCTATTAATACCTTTAAATACCCTATATTAAAGGGGTTAAAGTATATCGTTAACTTCCTTATATTATATAACGAACGGTAGTCTAATTTGCCTAAATAAGATAGCTAAAGGTAATAAACTATTAGAGTCGTTCGGTGAAGCCAAAGGGTCCACAATAAGTATGCTTGCGTAATACTAGTCTCGGTAATAATAATTAATTGACTACTATCGAACTATTTAATAATTTGAATTCTCTAATCGTCCCTTTATACTTCTAATACCTTACTTTTCGCTTACCTTATTAATACCTACTTACAATAGTATTTTACTTATTATAAACACTTGCTTACTATAAGCGTCTACTTACTATAAGTGTCTACTTACTGTAAGTACCTACTTATTATAAGCGTTTACTTACCGTAAATACCTACTCTTAGTAAGCGCCCTTCGGGTACTCCCCTAGTCTAATCCTTATCTTAGGTTACACTATCTAATTATAAGCGGGGCTGTCGCGTCCCGGCGGCCTAGTTAGCTTATATATCTATTTAAGTTCGTAATATATTTGCGTACGTTTAGCGGTAAATTAATTTTGTAAATGAATTTATTAAAAGGATGGAAATAGGGGATACAATCTCCGAAAGTTATTTTAAGAAGTAATTTGGTATACCCTACTAATATACCTTCAAATTTATAATCGCTAAGGGAGGATAGCTAGTACTATAAGAAATTAACCGTTACTAGTAGCTAAAGATAAATAAGGTTAATTGTATAGTGTCCCTCTTATTAAATATTTTAATTAATTTGTATTTAAATATAATCCCTACTAACGGACTTTTTCGAACTTTGTTGTAAATAGGACCCCTTCCTTATTATTAACTACTGTTATTAAATTAAAAATAGCGTCTAACTTATACTCTTCGCTATTTAATAATAGTTAGTTTGTGCTAATAATGCTAATAATAATAAATAATATAATTTATTTTATAATATTCCGCCGCCGCCATTCTAAAAGAGGAAAAGGTTTATAATTATATAATTAGTTTAATAAAAAGAGTAAGAGGCCAAAGCTAAAACCGTATAGCTAAGGCAGTATATTAAATTATTGGAAAATAACCTTCGCTAGTAGGAAGCGCGCGAATTTGCTATAATTTAATTAGTATTATAATAATAAGCATAGTAATAATACTATTAATACTATTAATAGCTGTACTATATGCTAATTTACTAGAGAATCTAACTTATAGTAATACCCTCATCCTCTTTACCTATAGGATTGCTAGCGATAGGGATAAGAAGTATGCCTTTTGTCTTGTAAGTAAAATAGCCGCTTTATTAGCAACCCTAGTACCCCTAATAACCTTTATACTAGTAGTAGCCACGTTATTAGTAATCCTTTTTATATATATACGTAATAATAGATCTATCAATAAATTGTTTTGTTTATTAAAATTAGCGCCTAGTCAAACCCGCCAATACTACTTTTATATAAAATTGCTAGACTATATTGCTTATAGTGAAATTTGGCGGGTTTTCAATATAGTTCTCCTATTGGCTCGCTTAATATGTGGGCGGGTAGGACACAGGCGTTCAACTAGGAGACACAGTCGTTTTAACGGGCCCGGACTTTGTGGGGCTGAAAGGAAATGGATGCGAGCATGTTGACGCGATGGAAGAATCGTCAGGTTCTGGAGGCTCGTCTAGCGCCTCCATGGTTCTCTTGTGGAACTTTCTGCTGGAAGTTTTCAGTGGGCTTTTGCTGGATTGGCATTCGTAACGGATGGATCTGCCCTGCAAGGGCAAGATTGAGAGCAAGGGAACCCTCGCGCAAAATCTGGCTGACACAATCATCCCATACCGTTATGGGCTAGCCTTGGAAATGCCCACAAAAGCCCCTCGAAGCCCATGCCGCCGTCTGGAAGCCTTTGCCCCTTTCTGGTTTGGCTTGGCAAACCTGGTTAAGCTTGATTTACGGCCATGCAGGGGCTGCGGCTGATACGGCCAGTCTCCCGCGATCCAATAAGCAGACGGGATTCGTGAAGAAAGATGCAATCCCGCGTCTTCGCCGTATTGGTGAATGTTTGTGACCACAAGCCATACCAAACATCAACATCTCAAGGGGACGGCGCAACCGTCCGTTGCTGATGACGAATGTAGTAAAAGGCGACGGCGTGGCAACGAGGAGATTTTGTTGCGTGGCGTATATGGCCGGTCTTTTGGTCTAGGGGGGTGGGAGAGTACCGTGATGCCTCTGTGACTGTATCTGCGTTGCTGATGTGCCAACCCGCGCTATTCTAGGCTATCGTCAGCAGTGTCCCGCAATATTTTATCGTGTTCCACTGCGCTACGGGGCACCGATATCTTGGTTGAAGACAGACCAGTAGAAGTTTCGATACGAACTCATTCTTGGACTAGGAACTGGCCAGTCGGGACCTTCCCAAGTGTCTGTGAGACATTGCCGCGTGCCTTGTGCGTTGGTTTGTGTCTGGTGAAGCTCTATTCCAGTGCGCTGGTACGTAGCTTTTCTCGTTCATTGGGGATGTTGCGGAATGCCATTCCACGTGTGTCTGCGAGTGTTTGTGTGGGCACCATGACGCAGGAAAATAGATGCGAGCGATAGTGTTGTCCACCTGTTCTTGTGAGCTGGCGAAGGGTTCGTGGGAGATTCACTGATCACTGATCGGCGGTGTTTGGTGATCGTCGACTGAACTGTCGGACTGCGAGAAAAGATACTCCGTACGATTCCAGTCCGGGTTTCCGGGTTGGAAAGCGGTCCCGTGGTATTGGGATGCCCGGTCGTGTTCGATAGTAGGTTTGTCAAACATGATGGAGAAATCTGTTTCTTTACTGAAGATGCCGTTTTTGAAATGGATGACGAAGAATCATCGATGTCGTAGCCACACCACGGCAGTTTGGCAGAAGTCGCGTTGAATCGCCGTAGAAGCAGCCACCAGGGGCAGTGTGCCCTAACCCTTGCATAGGCCCTTTGCTCACGCAACATGCCATCGGCAACTTCCGCCTTGGTAATTCAAAAACAGAAGCAGATATATGAGTAACAAATGATCTACTATTCATCAAAGAAATTAGTTAATGAGCCATCTGCTCTCTGAAACCTTTTTTTTTTTTTTTTTTTTTTTTTTTTTTTTCTGGTGTCCACGTGGTCTCAGACTACATACAGATTTGCTAGAATGCAAGCCCGAGCTAGTTATTTGATCCGACGGGACCGAAGCTGAGATTGGAATGGAAGCCGCGCCAATTTTTATGTTTTTTTCCATTTTGCTTCTACGCTAGACCTTCCTTATATCGCAACCAAGCCCGATTCAGCACCCACGGGCGACGCCGACGGCGGGGATGAGCGGCGTCTTTCCGCACGCAATGAAAACAGGTTGAGCCTTTGATAAGGATTTCCACTTTGGCAACTTTGTTGCAGAGCCTCTTCACAACTGTCTCACTGTATGGAACTCAACGGTCAACGGCCAAGAGTCAACGGTTAACGGTCCAGCTGCGTGTCGGACTGTGTATCGCTGCGCTTGCTCTTCAGAGGGTATGCATGACCTACAAATAGGGAACCACGAATAAGCACACGTCTTGTCTTCAATCTGATTTTCGAGTTTGTTTTGCTTCCTTTGGAGAGCATTGGACGGCGTTGAGTTTTGGGCAATGACGTTTGACCCCAGAAACGGACGGTCCTATCCACCGTTTACAGCCCACTAAACATAGTAGCACACGACTCGGACTGTGGGGGAAATTGCGACAACCCATCATCATGACCGAGGAAACCCCGTTACACTTTTCATGCAACACACAATTGCTGTGATGTGGTGGACGTCGCGAAGAGCGTGGTGTGTTCCCACTCTATCTCTCACAGCATGCGGCTGTGGTGGTTGTATATATCTCACCTCACCCACCGAAGGCTACAGTAGGCTGATCTGCTGACTGACCCTGATCAACAACAGAAAATCCTCACCAAGTGGGTGAAGGGGAAGAGCAATTACCTACCCAGGTGTTGATGGGCAAGCTTTGGAGTACATGGGCGTGGTAGCCATCGAGGTCCTCGGCAGATCAGATCAGCTTACACTGATTATTTCAATCGATCATATTTTTTTTGAAGCTCTCCTGGTCCCTGGATCATGATTCGACCTCGATTGGCGTTGGGCTGCTGGCCCTCCTAGCTGAGAGATCTTCACCCGGCTTGAGCCGCTGTACCTGCAGCCAAGTCAGTAAGGCCAGGTACGCAGCAAGGAACTTTGGGTAAGGTACGTACCCCCGAGGCATTTTAGTGTAGTCCTGAAAGTGAAATCCCGTCATCTTAACAAGAGGATCGTCGCTGGTTTAGTGTTTGTAATACCCTCAACTAGTGTAACGTCCAATGGCCCAATGGCCACAAAGGAAGCTCGTAGGCAACGTTTTGTTTTCAGGGAAGCCCTCTTGGGAAAACCGCGCGGGCGGTCGTGTTTCAAGCTAACGCACCAGACCGCGACTTGGGGTTGGAAACCCCTCAACTGGGACTTGGCTTGCGAGGCACCACCTGCATCACCGACTTGCATACAGATCATTATGCCTAGGTATCGTTGAGGAAAACACACTGACACGGCAGCTTGGCCAAGTTCAGTTGGATGCAGGCAAGACGACAGCTGCCTACTTAACCTCGATATTGAATACCCGCGTGCAACCAAGGACGGAATGTCAGTGACATGGTACTGAGGATATCCCATGCTGCTTCCCCGCGCCGAGGTAGTAATAGCTAATAGGGTTGAAGCTTCAATTTCCGCGACATGATTTTCTGGAACCGCCTTCGAAAAACCCAACAGTCCGTCACCGTCTCGTCGATGCGAGTAACGAGTCCCCGCGTAATGTCACACTGCAGTAGGCTGAGCCAATCCGACCTTGAGCTCTGGCCTAGACCTTGGGGAGCTGCACTGTGAATAGCATCGACACAATGTTTTCTTGGGGAGAGTAAAACGGAAAGCCACATGACGAAGGCAGCGTGCACTACCAGTTGAATCAAATTCAACGCATGAAGAAACTTACCTGCACCTCACAGACTCTATTTGTACAGGGCACATTAAATGCATGATACTAATGGCAGGCAGGTGCATACAGTATGCACGGACGTATGCAGCACTGCAGCATCTGCGTGTTGTGCCGGCTCGTCTTCGGTCCCAGCAACATGCAGATGTCGCTTCCGTATGTGCGTGGACTTTTGCCCTTTTAATCCGGGCGCAACGTTCGGTTCAGTTGCATCCGGCAATAAGGTAGCGTGACGACCCTGATTCACCCGTCAGCCTTCAACCGGCATGGTTTTCCGCCCAGTTCAATCCTGACAAGTCCCAACGAGGTCTTGTTTGGCTTCAGTATCTGGGGCCCTGGGGGCCAGGTACGTACATAGAGAAACCGATCTTCTGCGCGGAACTGGGATGCGCTGATCCGTCACTTGTCCAGTGATCATCTATCGAATTTAATGCCCTGTGCACGGAGATATCATATAATCTTTTTTTTTTGATTGGCCGTCTGAGTCTCGACGCTTCCAATTGGCAAGGGTGCTGTGTAGGAAATCGAACATGATTCGATACCAAGGGAAAGGGCTTGAGGATGCAAGTGGTTCGAGTTCTCTCTCTCCCCGGGTAATTGAACAAGCAAAACAAAGCAAACACACACTCGTCGACAAGATGAGGCAAAATGACCATGATGATTGTTTTTTTCGAAAAAGTAATGCAAGACTTGATAGAACGTCTTGACTGCCTGCTCTCAGTACGGTGTGGTTGATGTGCTTGGTGAGCACACTGCCAGACTGCACTGCAGTGGGTGGAAACATTTCAGAAAATACGGAGCTCAACAAGCATCTGCAACGGAAACGGACTCAGGAGCACAGATGCCGGTCACTTCCCACCAGAACCCACCACACCTGGCGCCAGTCAAGGGTTACCCCTGGCTCTCAAGGATTCCGCAGGAAATCAACGGACATCCTTGGGACTTTGGGAGACGGGGACCTGGACTGGACTCTTCGCTGGATTGGGGATGGAGGAGATGGATGGGCACTGTCATCAACCATGCGACATGGAGGACACACGCACTCACACAGTCCGCTTGCTCACTCTTTCAGTCTTACCAGGGGTAGAAATCACTCCTGCATTATATGGACCCCATGCCCGTCGCATCCCCCACAGTTGCGAGGTTTTCCTGAGGATAATGATGCTCTTTTGCTTTGCTGCTCCTCCTTGACTATCGGACTCTGACCCTGCTGAGCTTTCGTTTGGCTATCTTACTGACACTCCCTCGAAACATCTCACTTGCTCACTCACTCACTCAGTCACTCACGTCAGTGTCTCATCACTGGAAGCTTGAAGATCTATTACCTCTCCAATATCACTCCCTACGAAAACAATAACATATTTGGCCCGGAAACTCGCCAAGTCGATCCCCGTCCCGTCCCGTGTCCACTTCGGCCGAGGGCGCCGATTGTATCTGAGTGAGAAGAGCAGCGAGAGAGATCCACGGTCCCAGGCCCACGGGCCCCTGTTCGAATCCACCTCCACTATCCACTGTCCACTGTCCCCAGTCTGCAGTCCACCAGCTTGACACCGCCCACATCCAGTCCACCTCCAGTCCCTATATAGCAACGAGCAACCAATGAATCTGTGGGCCGTCTCTTCCCTGCCCGTTTACTCGGTACGAGGTGCACGAGGCAGGTCGGAAAAGAGATCCAAGTCCTCTTCAGTTTCCGTCATCACTCGAGTTGCACCAACTTCATCCACAACAACAACAACAACCCCGACATCCACCACTTCGCCGGTACCGGCTTTCGCTCCTTCAAACAACGGCCACTTTCTACACCACGATCCTTCCGACTACATCCACAACGAGCTCCTGGAGCCAGCCGTTAATGGCCTGCCGTCACCAGAGAGCATTCGACAGCTAAGCAAGCGAATGAAGAAGGCCTCTCAGAGAGTCAAGCACCTTAGCCACCATACAACCTCATCAGGTTCCTCATCACTACGCTCCTTAACTTCGACCGACTCACCCAGTACCGACAGTCTTTCGAGAAAATCTTCAGGACGGTCAACAAACATGCCGAACAAGGACCGCCCCGAGAGCGTCCAGATCTTTGGCAAGACGCTTTTTAACCGACGAGGCAGGCTAAGGCGTGAGAGCAGTGCTCAGAATCTGTATTCGGCCGAAACGGGCAGTGATGCCAATCTGCCGCTCCCTCCCACCTCGCAGCCAGCCCCAACGTCAGCCCCTTCGAGGGACTCGTTCTTCAGCCGCCGCCGGACCATCAAGGCTGAGAATGCCGAAGACTCTGTAGGCCAGAGGAAGATTCAGATCTCTGGACCCTACAACTTCCAGCATGTGGCTCATACCAAGAAGGGCAGCAATGTCGATGACTTGCACTTTTCCGACTTCTCGTCCGACTCTCTTCCCCTTTCTGACGTCGATCTGCCACCTTCGCAACGCCCTCCTTCCATGTCCGCGAAGCAGACAACACCACCTCGACGGCTCATCAAGCACGCAAAGTCGCAGGACTCGATGAGCATTGCGCCCCCACGTCCACCTAGGTCCCCGATTGAGGAGTCCATCCCGGTTCCCCCCATCCCGCTACGAGTTTCTAGCCGCGTATCAACACCGGCAGATGGTCTCGACCCATCAACCTTGGGCCGGCCGCTGACAAGTACCGGGTTCCGTCATGCTCAACCACTTGCCGTCGACACCGATAGCCCTACTCCCCCAGTGACATCACATGGGCACAGTCGCATGATGAGTGTTCCTGACAACGATGTCAACTGGCCGTTGCCCGCTCCCGCAAATCCCGCGTTTGATGCCGCTCCGCTGCCCAATGTGCCCGAAGAGCAGGAAAGCGCTTCCATCATGAAGCGATCCCGTGTCAGCGTCATGAGCAACTCGTCGCTCCGCGCCAGCCAGTCGGTGCCCATGCTCCGGGCCTTCTCCCCACGACAGGACTGCAGCCGCGAACCCAGCGATACACCATGCACCACCCTAGTAGACGCCCAGCGCGCCCTGGTGTCCGCCCTGGATGAGATGATCGGAGGCGATTCTTCGCTTCCGCGGGAGAGCTGGGAGGACGACATCGACTACTGCTACGAACACGCCGCCGAGGCAGACTGCGATTACGAGTGGGCTCGTCCGTCGATGGACATCAGCCGGGACTGCGCGCCCGTGGAGCACCCCTACCACCGCACGAAGCTGTCATGCAACCTCAGTGCTTCCATGCTCACTCCCGCCCAGCTGGACATCCCATCACTAAGCCCAGTCAGCCTCAACTCGGCCACCACACCGCACGAAGCCATCACGCCAACAGGAATGACGGCCGCCCTCCCGCACCCCACCCACTCCCACAAAACCTCCAACTTTTCTCTCCCGAGAATCGAGGCTCCTATCAGGTCCGCCTCCGACATGCTCAAGACGCCCGAGCTGCACGCGCGCAAGCCCTCGGACGCCTCCAGCTTCAAGGAATCGCACGGCTTCACCCTCTCCCCCTCGCTGCTGATCCCCACCGATTTCCAGCGGCAGATGCACCTGGACTCGCTCGACGAAGGCTTAGGGGCCGGAGCCGAAGGAGACTTCAACAGCGGGGAATACCCCTTTGCCGCCCACGCCTTCTCGTCGCTAAAGTACAACCCGCACCGGGCCAGCGCGTCGACGACAGCCACGCTCGAGAGCGTCAATTCGGGCCGACACATGTCGACGGCTTCCATCTCGACGGACTTCACGAGGCTGACGCTCAGCACTAATTCGCTGGTGGACATGGAGAACTGCAATTACGAGTCGCCCGTTTGTGATTTTCCCAGCGGCCACATCCGCTCCGAAAGCGTCAGCGCCAAGGGCGGCGCCGTCATGCCCCCCGTTCCCGAGTTCGAAGAAATTTCCGACGAATCCCTTCGCCGAGGCGAGAGTTTCCCCAACCTTCTCAAACTTGGTCAGGCGCAGCAGGATAGTGCCGATGCACCAGCAGCAGCTGGCTCGACGAAGCGAAAGGATTCGCTGCTGGGCGGCCTGCAGAGGCCAGGCAGAGGTCGCGCGAGGACGACTAGTCTTAGCACCCCGCCGCCCCCGAACCAGTTTTCGCTGTTTCCTAATGTGAGGTTGACGGGATCTCAGATCTAATTGTCTACTAGCTCAGCTAGAGGGGAGGGAGCTGGGACAATCATCTATCGAAGCCAAGTTTGGCAAAACAGTCTTTACCAAACAACCAACACTACTTACCATCACTACCATCAACATCCCGGCGTACCGAATTGTTTTGCTCGAAATAAAGCATACGCGGTAATCGCGCGATTTCCATCCCTTTTCCACAGCCAGCCAAAACCTCCTTCCTCGGAAGAGGAGGGGTAGCCGGCGTATTTCCTTATTACCAATCATCATCGTTATTGAGCATCATCATCCTCATCATCAGCATCGTTCCATTGTTCTTTCCCTTTTTCGTACCTATAGACCTTGGGAATCTGGAGGCAGGCAGACAGGCAGGCAGCAAGCACCCCGCTTTTTTTTTTTCTTTCTACATTCATAGAGGTACCCATCCTGCTTTTTATCGTTATCAGTCAGTCATTCATTCAGTCGGTCCCACCTAGAAAGGGGCAGTGTGCGGGAGGGAAATGGAGGAAGGAACGAAGGAAGAAGGATGAAGGGAAAGACAAAACGAGAAAGGAAAAGACGGAAGGGGGAATACCAAAATTATCCGATTTACTCTTGCCTTTTACACACTTTTAATCCCCTCACCGAAAAACCCAACAATCACTCGACATCACCACAACACCGACCGACTATCCAACCATTCAACCACAGTTTCAACAACACACCAACAACACACTCACTCACTCGCAAGATTCCCAACACCACCACACACATTTCCTTATTTTGTCCTCTTCGATTCAAACATTCACGAAGTTATGACCGTCATGAAAGGTGGGGGAGGAGGAAGGGGAGGGAGATATATATCCGGAGAAGTTTTTACATTGAGCCATTTGTTGAAGAGTCCCTGTCAATAGAAGAGTAGATGTCGCATGTAGCATGTATTGTAACAATCAGTGTACCTACCTACCTGTACCTGTAAAAAAAAAACCCCTTTACTGGTATATGCTAAAATGTCTCCCGTCGTTCACATGTTGTATCCGTAAAGCTTTAAGGAAGCTTTGAGACGCGAATCTTGCCAGTCGAGCTTGTGTCAGGGAAACTCGTTGATTATGTGCTCGGCTTATTCTGATAGCAACTTCGGCAGGTTGGGACGACTCGGTAGAACTTGGTTAGTTTGCTTAAATACATCTTCGCTTCTGTTTCCAAATGCTGTAGAAATTATTGGGGGTTGATGAAGGCTGGAGAGTCCAGCATTTCGGGTGTACGTATCACAGGACACTGAGAGGAGTCCGTGAATTCTGATTCGTCAATTGTTGTGCTTTTTTTCTGATCTACGGCGGCCGCGGAGATCCGATCGGAGAGTTCATCCGAAGCTCAAACAACGAAGTGGTGATACTGTAGTCTCTGCGTTAATAACATACACGCGCAAGCGGGTTCTCCATGTTTACAACCTTCTGTGAGACAGTAATATCTTTGTGGATATCCCCTTCCACCAACCCGGCCCTAATTTGTACTACACCCATCCTGTCTTATTCAGATCAGAAGAGGTTTCCCGGTCAGGAAAACTGACATCCATTATATCTTTCCAGATAACCGTCCCGGCGGGTATCTGGCCTCTGTGCGATTTTGTCACTTGACTTCGCCAAATTTCCTGCCATCTGTCTGAACCGACAAGTCCTGATCCGGGATAGAGTTTGCGATGGTGCGACAGTAGATGATAACCAGCAGGACCTCTCCATTCCCACCAAAAGGAGCTCGGAAAAAAGCACATCCATCGCTATCGCTTGCACTAGCAAACACCGCCCGGTTGAAACCGCCTATGTTGGACCGGATTTAGGTAACGCCATATGTACTCCGCTTCCCCTATCACCACAGACTTTGTGTCTCTCCAGAACTGATGCGACGATAGTCCATCAGGTTTTCAGCTCCAGATCAGAGGTTGAGGCCGAGCGACTGAATGTTCCAGACGGAGACACCATGGCCCAGGTAGAAATGCACGACATTGGTAGATCAGGGCTACCTTTGCACTTGACAGAAGCACCCCACTACACCTGTCTGAAGCCTGGCAGAAGATCACGTTATTTCAACGACAACCCTTCCGTTGACGGCCAGTTGTGCGCCTTCCATCACCTGAACGATCGCCGAGCTCGGTTGCCGTGGACGAATAAGAATGCCAAAGCGATTTGCCAGAGCCGCTGTCGAGGTCGTATTGCATGCCAGCGAAGGGCTCTAGTGCCTAGCAGACGCAGCGCGCCAGTACAGGAACAAGTCCATCGGGGATACGGAAAGCAAAGCACAGCACCGTGACGCTGAAGTGTTCCGTTTTCGAGTATCGTCGCAACTTGTCGAATGCTTCTGTTTGATACCGCCATGCCAGCGACCAATTCCCACGACGTATGTCGGCCGAAGCAATCAAGCGGTTGAACTCATTCCGAAACTCGATGAGACGTCGGCCAGAATCTCGATCTCAGCCTCCAGAACCGGGCGGCCCAACAGTATGCCTCGATACGCCTACGTAAGGGACAGGTCATGATCCTGCATTAAGCCGCGCAAATCAGCTCTAGAATATCTCAGAACACTGTTTCTGTATCGCCAGGCAGGGAGCCGCATTCGTCTACATCGATTTGTGTTGTCCGACAAGCACGGATGAACGTCGGCCCTCCGCTTGGCGGCAGCACCAGAAAGAGCATGGCAGGCATCTGAAGGTTGGCTCGAGGGCGAGCCATCTTTGCGTCTGGGCCAATCTCTGGGGTTCGATTCGGCGTCGGCCATTGCTGTGGTAAGGGGCCGTTTTTGTCTCGGATTCAGGTGCGATTTGTGTTTATGGCTGTACCACCAGGAACCATTAGCATGAATCACTTCCGGCTGCTATAACCTTGGGCTGACAGGGAACGGGATTTACTCAGAGACTTGAAAGTGTTTGCGGATGGGGAACCCGGTCATGTGGAGGAAACGCATATCGCCTTCAGGTCGCAGGAGCCACAGCTTGGTCGAATCGAAGGCCAAACGTCGAGGCATGAAGTCCTAATCGTCTTTAGCTAATAGATTCAGCCCGCAAGCCGATTCGAAGCCCTGATGATACCGCTTGAGGAACGTGGGCAATCAAAAAAGACAGCAAGAGACGTTGAATATCGATCCGGACAGTCAACAGCCCAGTCAAGGGACTTGGACAAAGGAGCATTATGGCGGGGGGATGATGAAAGTGTCAAGTTCTGCTACACGATAACTCGGCAGTGGCAGATGGGTAATGTGAGCTTCTGGGCCCGACTTCCAGGTTGAGGCGTCGTTGCCAGATGAAGAAACCGCGACGGGGGACTCCCGTCTTTCGAACTCCTGCCTCACCTGGTTGGTCAGTCTACCTTCGCTTCCATTGTTCGGCTATGAGGAGAGATGGCGGCCGACGCTGCCCGCGTTCTTATCTTTTGAGTTCTGACCTTGGAAAGGTTCGACTCTACTAGCGGTGGGCATCGTGGTGCCTGCATTTGATGAATCCGGGCCATTCAGGGATGGTCCTGGTTATGCAATACACCCAATAATGCGCAACAATGTCATTCACTATTTTTTATAAGTGGGCGCAGCATCGCATAGCATCGCATATCTTGGCTATGCAAAGACGGCCCGGGCTGTTGCTTGGAACAAAAGTTCCTGAGGTGTCCCCTCAGTTGCAACGCCCCAACAAACAGAGGCTGCCCTTCCGTTTCTCCGTGTTGGACGAACAGGGCTCTGGACCAGGCTCTTTGCGATCTTATCTAAATTCGGCCGGGTTTCCTCGTACAAACTCTCTGATCTTCACTTGACATCTCAAGAACTCCCCAATAGCCCCATCTGGGGTGTATATACGACCCAGGGAATTGTGTGACTACGGTTCATTGTTCTACGAGAAGAATTTTAACACTTGTTTGTACGCGAAAGAGGACACAGTACCCGACCACTGCTCATTTGTCCAATTGGGCTCATCATCTACTAGTCCATCCCTTTAACGGTGCAAATTCATTATTTTAGCGCGGGCCCACAGTCTACCAGCAGTACTTAGCGACTTATTGATGCCGCCAAGCACGCGCTAGCCAGCTTGTCTATGCAAGCGATCAACAATGTTAAAAGTGTTCTTTTTACTAATAAAATCAACGATTCTATATAGTATATTAAAGTAATAAGATAGATTTACCAGATTGTATTGTTGAACGTAAATATTGCTAAATTTCTTACTATAGTATTGAGGCTTTGAAATAGATATTTCGTTAATTTTGAATTCGTCTCTTAGTAAGGTAGCCTAATTAACCCAACTAGCCGCCTCGTACCCTCTAGCGCGCCTAGTAAGTATTAACCCCATAAATCTCCTACCTTTATATACCCTTTTTCTCCTTAGTAAATTAGAGTTTAATATTAACGACGATAAAGGCAATTTTATACCCGACTTTAAAGACGATTACAACGACGAGGATTATAACGAGGGTAACCTTAAATTATTAGGCAATAAATTTCTGACCCTCCTTCTATTTAATTATAGGCACTATTGAATTATTTACTAGCTAATAAGCGAGTTCCTTAATAATATACTTAATAATATTAACGCCGATATCAATTACGAGCCTAAAAGCCTAAAACCTTCGGTATTACTTTATCGATTATTAGTATTTCCCCTTTAAATTAATCCGTAATAACGGCGGTATATTTATACATTAAATTACTTTTACTTTCCTTACCCTTTTATTAGCGCTCTATAAATATTTCCCTCTTTATATAGTAGTGCTATAGTTCGTTATAGATTATAGTAGATCCACCTTACTAGGGCTAACTTTGATATAGTTAGCGCTGTCCTCCAAAGAGGATAGCTTTATATTATAACAATATAAGAAGGCTTACTCTCGCTGTCGCTTTCGGCGTTAGCTCTAGTTAGAGAATTAATCGTCTACTTACCTTATTTTATACAATTACTTGTAATTACTATATAAGGTTCTAGGTAGTTCCTAATAGTATTAACATTTAGTAATCAATCTTACTATTATTAATTATATTTATCTCTTTGCGTAATATATAGTATATATAGTTTAATTTCTTACTTTCTTTATACTTTATTATTCCCTTTTTCTTCCTTTCGAGGGGGAGTTTCGTAAAATCATATTAAAGTTATTTCGCCTAATAACGTTACGTTACTTATCTTAAAATATCCTCTAACCCGAACGATTTAAATATTGCTATAGATTTATTACCCTTAATTAAATCCGTTTCTTATAAATAAAACCTAATATAAATTAAATTCGCTAAATAATTCAAATTCTTTTTAAAAGAACGTTCAAATCTATATTATTATAAACGTATCACTGGTCCAACTTACTAAACCATTATTAAATCCGTAGTAGTCATTTAAACTAATAAACCCAATAAATAGTTTTTTAACGAAGATTACAATTTCGATAAAATTGAAGAATTTAACGCTAAATAAGTGTTTAAATTAAAATTGGCTGACGAAATAATTAAAATCGTCTATCGTAAAAAGAAGGACTTCGTCCTCTCTAGAGTATAGATTTTTAAATTTTTTACTAAGAATTAAATTCCCTTTGGTATTAAGAACCTTATTACAAAGAACGTTTAACGAAAATATAAAGCTAAATAAAAGAGATTAATTAAAATTGCTAAGAATATTACCTTTCTAAATAATATTATCCGCTCTTTATTTCGTAACTCTATTACTAATACGCTAACTAACTTTTATAATAATAATAATATTATAGTACTGTTAATCTCGTTACTTGCCCCTTCAATTATTTATATTAGTTTGGCCCTATTAGTGGTAGAATTTTCGGCCCCAATTTCAGCGCTAATAATACCTATAATTCCGGTTACTTTTACTCTAAATTGATTAAAACGGATAATATTTAATATTATTATGATAAATATTCTGTAATAACCGATATCTATTAATATAATTATAATAAATAGCCTATAATAATTCATATTATTTGTAACGGTGCCGTTCCGGCTATACCGCTATAACCGCCATACTCTATAGGAGGATTAGTGCTACAAAGATTGAAGGAACGAGTAACATAGAAGGTTCGTGCTAAGATTGGCCAAGGCGGGCTCTAAACCTATTGAAGATATTTATTCAAAGTTTATTATATAGGTGAAGGGGATGCGAGTAAAGGGATTGGCTATTAGCGACCCATATATAGGTTCCGCTATCGCTTATACAATGAAAATATTTATTTAAATTTATATATTTATACCTAATTCTCTTCCTTTTCCTGTGTTCACTTTAAATCTTTCATTATAAATAGGATTTTAGCTTTACCTTCAATTTATTTGTATTAACACCTTTATATTATTTAAGGTCAACCTAATAATTACTTACGAAGGTTAAATTCTAACGATTAGAAACTGATATTAATAATTAGACTGAACGTTGTAATTTAAGGAACTGAAATTTATAATAATTAATATTATAATATTTTTACACTTAATTCGTAGTAATACTAATATTGAGATTAAAAGCTCCGGCGATAACGATTATAATTACTACGAAAATAATAACCGTAGTAACGAAGACCTCTTTAGCGAAAAGAGCGACGATAATTCTAAATTTAAAGATAATAACGAGAAAAACGTTAGCGACGAGGATAATTCTAAGTTGTTGAAAAAGAAGGAGAAGGCTACTATTAAACCTAATATCGATAAGGATAAAAAGAATAATAAAACCCTCTCTATTTAGAAGGCTCCCTATATCAATAGAATCCTCCGCGATTTCGCTAAATCGTTTATAAAGTTTAATAAAGAATATTTCAACGAACTATACCCTCTTAAAGAACGCTCTGACAGTAAATTAATTCTCCGTTAAAAGATATTATTTTATTTATATAATTAATTTAAATCCTTATCTAAGGCCCTAACTAATACTTTAACTAGGAATAAAGATAATAAAGAATTTAAATTATCGTTCGACCTATTTAATAAATATATGAGTAGCGAAATTAATTATTTTAATACCGCTTTTAATTTAAAGGATTCAATTAACGATTTTAAATCGAAAATAGAAGAATTTACCGAACTTTTTATTTATAATGTAATTTTTTATATCCCCTACTATATATTACTACTTAATTTCGAACTCCCGTTTAATAATTATTTAAACGAAATTAAATTTACCGAATTATATATTAAGCGATTAACCGATATATTTTACGAATTCAAATTTTAGGTTATAATAAATATAGTTTTAAGGGAATAGGTATTAAAAATACGTCAAATTATTTCTTCCTTCAACGTTAAATTTTATACGGTTTATGAATTAAGTTCCCGCCTTAGAAACCAAATATATTAATGCTAATTTAATTCACCGTACCGATCCTAAAATAGTCTAATAATTTAAAAACCTTTTAGAAAAGAAAGATGAAACTATTTAAAACTTAAAGGATATTATTACCGACCTAAATATCTTTAAAGGTATTAAAAAGAAGGGTAAAAATAAAGAGACAGTCTTCCCTAGTATTGAAAAGGATCCTAACGTAATTCTTCTTTGCTAATTAATTACCTATTTTATAATAACTCTTCCCGAAAATAATAAAGATAATAACGATAAAGTACCGATAGTCTTCTTCCGTTGCGCTTACTTTTTAATTAAATAAATAAACCCTCTAAGTTTCTATAATTAAAATAAGGAAAATAATATATTTTCTAACGCCTAGTACAATTTAATTTAAAATAAGTTTAAAATTAATACTAAATACTACTTAACTGACCGTAATAAATTTCTCTATATTAAAAATTATTTAACCGGCTATACTTTCAAGGATCTAATACCCTACCTACGCGAAATTTACTCTAACCAACTTATTATTTATTTTAATTTAATAACCTATTTATAGCGTAAATACAATGACCTTATGTGACGAACGGCAGTCTGATCTGCCTAAGTRGGATAGCTGAAGGTAGGAACTATCAGCGCTGTTCGGTGAAGCCAAAAGGTTCACAACAAGTATGCGTGCGTGATACTGGTCTCGGTGATAATTGTGACGGTTGATGCATAAGGGCTTGCATTCCTCCGTCGCAACTATATAAGACCACTTGAGCAACCGAATTGCCAGCTTCGGTTACTTGTATCCTTTTRCGGAAACACGGAACGTTATAGCGTAGTGGTGAAATGCGTCGCCGGACACCTCGTCCTCCATTGCCTTGTCGGTGTCTGCTCACGATAGTGCCTTGCTCACTGTGAGCAGCTCCTCCTGGTGAGCGCCCTTCGGGTGCTCCCCTGGTCCAACCCTTGTCTTGGATTACCCTATCTAATCTCGAGCGGGGCTGTCGCGTCCCGGCGGCTTGGTCAGCCCATGCTTCTGCTTAAGTTCGTAACACCTTAATTAGGATAAAAAAGTTCTTATTAATTTTACTAAATTTAAAATAAAAGATAATAATAAATTTAAATTTTTTTTTTAAATGAATTCGTTTGTATAATTAGCGAATATTAATAACCCAAGACCGAGTAGAAGCGCGAACTATTCTAACGCCTTCCTATAAAATATAAAAAATAAATAGGCGCTAAATATTGTAACTCTTCTATTTCCTTCGAATTATATTATATCGATTATTTCAATTTTAACTAAATATTTAAAATTATCGCAGAGGAGGCTAAAACTACTTCTTCTTCCTCTTCGCGCAATAAAGGAAATAGTAATAAGGGACCCGGTTTTAAAATTTTTAATTCTAACAATTCCAATTCGAATTCTAAAACCGCTAGCAGAAGTAGAAATAATAACAATAACCGTTCCACTACCAACCGCATCGAAAAAACCACCCGTTTATTCAACGAAGGTTATTACTTCCTTTATAAGAAGCGCGGTTATACTAAGCGTAATTATCCCTAAAAGGACTAATATAATTAAGAGCGCTATAATTGCATTATTACTATCGTAAAACGTTATTTAATTTATAAGAATAATACTATTAGTAATTAATTAGCAACTCCTCCTATTAATACTACGCCCGCTACTAATAAATAAGGAAACTAACTACCCTAAGTAGATTAGATTCCTTCCTAGGAGAAGTATCAGTTATAAAATAAATAAAAGATAAATAAAAAGATAGGAAGGATAAATTTAATTTAATACCCTACTTAAGAGGGGATCTTATATTTAGTTAATATATTATAATTAATAATGGAATATCTTTATTCATATTTAACGCCCTAATCAATATAAGAGTAAACGGTCATTTATTTATTAGTATAACTTTTACTAATGAATTAAAAGAACGGTTACTAATAAAGGTAATAAGCAACTTTCCCGTTCAAAGTATTAATAATTACTAAAAAAAAAACTAACTAAAATATTAAAGAAGTCGTTAAAGCTGCTTTAAAAATTCAAACCCGAATAATACCCTTTAATTTCTTTATTATTATTAATATAGCTTACAACCTTATTATTAGTCGAAAGTAATTCGATATTTACGATATTTAAGTAAATTACAAAAATCGACGATTAATCTTCCCTCCCGAATAGAAGCTAAACCCAAAATAAATAAAGCATTCAAACTTCGAAATCCGTCTAAGCAATTCTAACCGTATAAACCCCAACTACCAAAAAAGTATTACGTACTGTAATATATTAATAGCCCAAAAAAACAAACAACGAATTAATGGCAAGAATAATAAATAGTCCGCCCCTAAATTTACTAACGGTTATACTTCTACAAATCCTATCCCGGCGGATTAGCCTTTTCCGGACTATTAAAAGAAGGAAATAAACTAAGAAAATTACAACTAATACTATCGAAAAGTACAATAATACCAGAAAGAAATCAAAAAACGAATCTTCGAACTCTAAGCTTTAAAACCAGAACTTAGGAAAATAATCCCTATTATACCGGTGGATCTTAAATATATTCGGGATAAAAATAGCGAACCAAATTATACTAACCATATTACCTTCTTTAAAATCCTACTTCGATTTTAATATATTCAAATCCTTTAAATAAAATAGAATAGAATTTAATTAATTTTATTTACTTCATAATATTATTTTCAAATCTTCCGCTTATTTAAAAATTTAAACCATCCGAACTATTTGACGGTAAATAAGGTTCCGATAATTAAAATACGTACAAATTAAAAAGGAATTCGACGGATTAATATAAAGAGCGATTAGTACAAATATATATTTTTAATAGCGATCTATTTATACGGTCCGCCTCCAAAAATGTCCGAATAATTTATTTAATAAATATTTTTAAATAAGATCAATATATTTAATAAAAGCGAACAAAAATAGATTCCGTTTAGGAGCCCTTACCTCGCAATAAGAAAGACTTATACGAAAAGGTATTAAAGGTAATTTCTAAAATTTATTACAATGAAATTAAAGTTTTTAATAAATATAATTCAAATACCCTACCCAACTACCGACCCTCCAATTACAAAATCGAATTCGAAGATAGCTATCGCCCTAAGAAATTAAAATATAACCCCCTCTAGAATATATCGTTAAACGAACTAAAAATTATAAGGAAGTATATTTTAGAAAAGTTTTCTAAGAGATTTATCAAAGTAAATTCGTCCCTTTAGGCAACGCCTATCCTATTTATTTAAAAAAACGGATAATAATCTACAACTCTACATAAATTACTAAAACTTCAATATAATTACCAAAAGAGACTATTATCTATTAGTATTAATTAAAGAAAAATTAATTAAAATTATAAAAATTTAATAATTTACTAAATTTAATATTTAATAAACATTCTATCGCATATATATAAAATTAAAGGATAAAAAACTTATTACCTTCCATACCGGTATTAGAGCCTTTAAATATAAGATATTACCGTTTAATTTAATTAACGGTCCTACCAACTTCTAAAATTTTATTAACTCTATCTTAAACGAATACTTAGGATATTTCTATACTGTATATATCGATAATATTTTAATTTATTCCAATATTCTAAAAGACTACGAAATCTATATTAAAAAGGTCTTCCGAAAATTAAAAAACGCCGGACTATAAGCGGATCTTAAAAAGTACGAATTCTACGTTATTAAAACTAAATTTCTAAGCTTTATTATAGGCCAAAATAATATTTCTATAGACCTAAAAAAAGTAGAAATTATTAAAGAATAAATAGTATTGTCTAACTTAAAAGGAGTCCAATCTTTCCTAAACTTCTACAATTTTTACTGAAAATTTATTAAGGCTTATAATTGAATTACCTACCCTCTTACTAATTTAACCCAGAAAAGAAAAGCTTTTATATAAATAAATAAATATTAATAACCCTTCGAAAATTTAAAATAATTATTAGGTAACGCTCCCTTGTTAAAATATTTCCACTTTAATATTAAAATAAGAATTGAAACCGACGCAAACGATAGAATACTAACGAAAGTATTATCGCAATTCCAAAAATTACAAAAGAATAGTACCCTATTACCTACTTCTCCGAAACTATATAATAAATTAAATATAATTACCCAATTTATAATAAAAAATTATTAACGGTAATTAAAGCTCTATAAACCTAGCGACCCGAATTAATCGATTTAAGATAATTAAAACCCTTTACAATTATTATTAATTATTAGGCATTAGAATACTTCGGTACGAAACGGCTACTTAACTTTCGATAAACTAAATAAACCGAATTTCTATTTCAATATTTTTCGAAATTATTTACCGCTCCAGTACTAAAAATGCAACTACCGACGCTCTACTACGCAAATTAAAGGACTTCAAGACTTAAAAAAATAAAAAGGAAATATACCGTACCCTCTACATATTTAAACTCTTAATAATGAACAATAAAATAGAAATTATTACTTTAACTTCTATCGCTACGTTAAATAGTGTATTAGAAGAATCAATACCAATCTTTACATTAGATACTAATAATTTAGAATTATATCTAATTAAACCGGAAGGATACAAACTAGTAAATATAATTATAAAAACGAATTAAAATAATAAATCTTTAAAAGAATATTAAATTCAAGCTTACAACTCCGACCTTAAATTTATAATAATAATTAATCGTTTCTTAATTTACCAAAGTTACTTTACTATTCCTAATAGAGATAATTTATATACCCGTATTATAGATAAAATTTATTGGACTTTAACGACGGTATACTCTAGCCGTAATAAATTTCGAGTAATTCTAAATTAATATTATTAATAGCCTAATATAGCCGGTAATATCGAACGCTTTATTAAGAACTATATAATTTATAAAGTAAATAAAGTATTTAAAAATAGAATTCTAAGCAAATTATACCCTATCCCGCCATTCGCCAAGAAATAGACCTTTATTATAATCGATTATAAGAAAATATTTAAAGATAAATACAGTTTTGATAATATTCTAGTTATAATAAACCGCTTAATAAAATCGTTATAAATTATACCCGGTACAAAAAAATCGGCTACCCAAAACGCCGCCTAGATATATTATAAAAAACTTTACCGTATTTACAATATATTTAAAAAATTAATTTCGGACTATAGTCCCTAATTTGTTTTTATATTTATGGATAAAATATCGAAATTAATAGAGACGAAATAGAAATTCGCTACAGCTAACTATAATTAAACGGCTAATTAAACCGAAACAATAAATATTTACTTAAACTAATAATTACACTCCTTTATTAATTACTATTAAAATAACTAATCCGAAATAATCCTAGTTTTAAATATAATATAAAATAGTCTACCCCAGAATACTATTAACTTCTCCCCTTACGAAATTATATTCGGCTACCTAATATATATACTTTTCAATTAGGAGGCTCGAATTCGAAACCTCTCTATTCCCCAAACCGAACAATTAATTAGAAAATAAATTTAAGAATACATTCAACGCATTTATAAATACGTAGAGTTCGCCAAAAAATAATATTAAAAGCTTAGGAAGAATATGTTTAATAAACCAATAAAAAGCACAAAAACCCAGATTTCAAAATTAGAAACCGGATTATTATTATTAAACACCTCTAATCAACGACTATACAGCCTAATGATAAATTAAAATTCTCCAACACTTATAACTATTAGAAAAGTTTTAAGAAAATAAGACACTCCTATAAGTTAGAATTCCTAAATAACTAGAAAAGCTCAGATCTTTTTTATATTAGTTGGTTAAAGAAGTAAAATAATAACTTTACCCAGATAATTACTTAAATACCCGGAACTAATTAATATAGAAGTAAATAAAGACTCCGAATAAAAAATCGACTAAATTAACGCTTCTAAAATTATTAATAGAAAACTCTTTTATAACGCGGATTAGAAAAGTTAAAACTTTAATCTAGAATAATAGCCCGCTTTTAATTTCAAATACACTCTGAAAGCCCTTTAGAACTTCTACAAAACTAACCCAAATACCCCAAGCCCGCCCAAAGAGTAGTAATTTATTTTATTAAAGCGGTTTTCCGTAATTTAATAGAGAAGATCAATATAGAAAATATTATAAACATTATTAAAGAGGTTAGGGAATTCTATAATAACTAGAGAGAATATTCGAAATACTATATATTCTGTATATACCGAGTCTAATTTCTTCTTCGAGCGGGCTAAAGTATAGTTCTTAAGGTTAAATTAAACCTTATCGCTAATTTAAAATCTTTCTACTAATTACCAAATACGGTTAGTAAACCTTTTTTATTCTTAAACTACTATAGCTATTATAACGGTGCCGTCCCGGCCATACCGCCATAGCCGCCATACCCTATAGGAGGATTAGTGCTACAAAGGTTGGAAGAACGAGTAATATAAAAGGTTCGCGCTAAAATTGGCTAAGGCAGGCTCTAAACCTATTAAAAGTATTTACTCAAATTTATTATATAGGTAGAGGGGATACGAATAAAGAAATTGGCTATCAACGACCCGCATATAAGTCCCGCTATCGCTTATATAAGCAAAGTATTTATTCGGGTCTATATACTTATACTTAATTTTCTTAATTTTCTTCTCTTGACTTTAAATCTTTTATTATAAATAGAATTTTAGCTTTACCTTCGATTTATTTATATTAGCGCCCTTATCTTATTTAAGGTTAACCTAATAATTATTTAAGAAGGTTCAATTCTAATAATTAAAAATTAATATTAATAATTAAACCGAACGTCGTAATCTAAGAAACCGAAATTTATAACAATTAATATTATAGCATCCCTACGCTCAATTCGCAATAATACTAGCGCTAGAATTGAAGGCCCTAGTGATAACGATCACTATAAAAACGACTATAATAATAAAGATATCTTCGACGGAAAGGACAATAATAATTCTAAATCCGAAAACCATAACGAAAAAAACGCTAACGATAAAAATAATTTTAAATCGTCGAGATAAAAGGATAAAACTATTATTAAACTTGGCGTTAATAAGAATAATAATAAAAAATTACCCTTAATCCGGAAAGCTCCTCGCAATAATAGAATCTTCCGTAATTTCCTAAATTATTTATAAAATATAGCGAAGAATACTTTAACGGACTATACCCTTAAAAGAATACTCCTACGGTAAATCTACCCTTTTCTATAAGAAAATTCTATTTTATTTACACAATTAATTTAAATCCTCATTCGAAGTCCTAATTAATACCTTAACCTAAAGTAAAGCTAACGAAGAACCTAAATTATCGTTCGATTTATTTAATAAATATATTAGTAGCGAAATCGGCTGCTTTAATACGGCTTTTAATTTAAAGGATTTTATTAATAATTTTAAATCGAAGATAAAAGAATTCATTAAATCCTTTATTTACAATACAATTCCCTACATTCCCTATTACGTACTATTACCCAATTCTAAATTCCTATTTAATATTTACTTAAATAAAGCTAAATTTACCGAATTATATACTAAACGACAAACTGATATATTCTATAAGTTTAATCTTTAAATTATAATAAATATAGCCCTAAGGGAATAAATATCTGAAATATATTAAATTATTTTATTCCTCAATATTAAACTTTATACCGTTTATAATTAAATTCCCGCCTTCAGGGTTAAATTTACTAACCCGGATCTAATTCCCTGTACGGACCTCAAAATAATTTAGCAATTTAAAAACCTCTTAGAGGAAAAAAATAAAACTATCCAAAATTTAAAAAATACTATCGCCGACCTAAATATTCTTAAAAGTATTAAAAAAAGGGGTAGAAATAAGGAGACAGTCATTTTTAATATTAAGAAGGATTTTAACATAATTCCCCTCCGTTAATCGACTACTTATTTCGTAACAATTCTCACAGATAACAACGACGACGATAAAGAGCCAGCTATCCCCTTCCATTGCGCCTATCTTTTAATTAAGTAAACCGACTCTCCTAAATTTTATAAATAAAATAAGGAAAACGATATACCTTTTAAAAGTTAGTACGATTTAATTTAAAATAACTTCAAAATTAATGTTAATTACTACTTTACCGACCACAATAAGTTTTTCTATATTAAGAATCGTCTAATTAATTATACTTTTAAACATTCAATACCCCTACCTATACGAAATTTATTTCGACTAATTTATTATTTACTTTAATTTAATAACCTATTTATAGCATAGATATAGCGACCCTAATTAAAAGGAAAAGACTCTCATTAATTTTATTAAATTTAAAATAAAAGATAATAATAATTTTAATTTCTTTAAAAATCAATTCATTTGTATAATTAGCGAATATTAACTACTTAAAACTGAGTAAAAGCGCAAATTATTCCAATACTTCCTTGTAAAATATAAAAAGTAAATAGGCGTGAAATATTACGACCCTTCTATTTCTTTTAAATTTTACTATATTAACTACTTAACTTTTAATTAAATATTTAAAATTATTATTAAAAAAGCTAAAATTACCTTTAGTAACTTACGTAATAAAAGGAATAATAAAAAATTAGGATTTAGGTGTAATTATGGTAAATCTAATGCCGGAAATTCCAACTCTAAATCAATAGCGACCAGTAGTACTAAAAATAACTAATCGATTACTAAACGTATAAAAAAAACTACCTATTTATTTAATAAAAGCCATTACTTCCTTTATAAAAATCGTAATTATATTCAATATAATTATCTTTAGAAAAACTTATATAATCGGAAATGTTATAATTATGTAGCGGCTATCGTCGAACGTTATTTAACCTACGAAAATAATATTAATATTAACGGTCAAATTATTATTTTTATTACGGCCGATATTATACTTATTATTAACGAATAGGGAAATTAATTATTTTAAATAAATTAAACTCCTTCCTAAAGGAAATATCGGTTACAAAATAAATAAAGAATAGATAAAAATATAGAAAGGAGGGATTCAATTTAATACCTTACTTAGGAAAGGATTTTATATTTATTCAACATACTATAATTAATAATAAAATATTTTCATTTATATTTAATACTCTAATTAACATAGGAATAAACGGTTATTTATTTATTAGTATAATATTTACCAATAAATTGAAAGAACGGTTATTAATAAAAATAACGAACGATTCTCCTGCCCGAAGTATTAGTAATTATCAGGGAAAAATTAATTAAAATATTAAAAGAGGAATTAAAACCGCTTTAAAAATTCAAAACTATACTACGCCCCCCGATTTTTTTGTCGTCGTTAATATAGCTTACAACTTCATTATCGGCCGTAAATAGCTCGATATTTACGATATTTACATAGATTATGAAAATCGTCGATTAATCTTCCTTCCTAAATAGAAATTAAATCCGGAATAAATAAAAAATTCAAATTTTAAAATCCGCCCTAGCAATTCTAGTCCAGTAAATCTTAATTACTAAAGGGATACTACTTATCACAATACGTTAATAATTTAAAAAGATAAATAACGAGCTGATAATAGAAATAGTAGGCAATCCGCTCCTAAATTTACTAGCAGCTATACCTCTACGGACTTTATATTAACGGATTAACCTTTGCCAAATTATTATAAAAAGGAAATAGATTAGAAAAATTACGATTAATATTATTGAAAAGTATAATAATATTAAAAAAAATCAAAAAGCGAATCCTCGAATTCTAAACCCTAATACTAGAACTTAAGAAGATAATCCCTATGATACTAGCGGATTTTAAATATACTGTCACGAACTTAAGCGAATGTACGGGACAACTAGGCCCTCGGGAGCACAAACGGACGGAAGAGGCTAGGCTGTGCGACTATAGATTATGGTAGGGCTTATAAATAAACTAAGCTTATAGTAAGTATAAGTGAGCTAAGCTTACGAAGGTAAGCTAAGCGTACGCGCGACTAAGTAAGCTAAGCTTACGAAGGTAAGTTGGGCTTACGAACAATAGATTAAGCTAGGACTATAATAATAAGCTAAGCTTATTAAACTACGGAATAATACTAGAAGGTATAGAGTATAAAGGACGACTAGAGAACTCAAATTATTAGATAGTTAGATAGTAATTAATTAATTATTATTATTGAAACTAGTATTACGCTTATATTTATTATAAACCTTGTAGCTTTACCAAACGACTCTAATAGTTTATTACCTTTAGCTATCTTACTTGGGTAAATTAGACTACTATTCGTTATACGTTAATTACTCCCTTTTAGCTTATTTCGAATAATATTCAAGGTATCTTCGTTTTATTATATCTTCCTCTGCTGGAATTAATATTTAGGGTGAACCCTTAAACGTCGCTGCCCTATATTAGCAATTTAAGGCTATATAGGATTGTATTAACTAATTGGAATTTTAGCTCTAGATTGGAACCAGCGCACCCGAAGCGAAGGAAAGAACTCTTAAGGAACGAAAGAAAGTTAAATTATCCGTACTTAAGGAGTTTAACGGCTAATAGGCCGCTGTCGCATACTTTTTAATTTAAATATAAACCTACTTCTACTTTTATATGGATTAGTTCGCCTTTAAATTCGAGAAAGTAACCTACGCGGGTATTCGATTCGTAGATAAAGTTCTTACTTAATACGAGCCTATCTTCAAAAACTACTATGAAAACGGAAATTAGGCTTCGAATTTTACTAAGAAGATTTTAAACTCTTATACCTATTTTACCGAAGCCCTCTTTAAAGTCTTTAGAGAAAAGGATAAAATTCGGCGAGTTTAGGAACGTTTAACCTATTTTCAATAGATTAAATCTACTTTAATTTACGCTGTACTTTTTAAGTAGGATACTCTTCGTAGTAATATTAACGACGACGGACTAATATAGCTATTTTATAATAACTTTAAAGATAAAATAAAAACGAACTTTATAAGGAGGACCGGCTTCAATCTATCAATACCTATATAAATAAAGCTATCCGCATCGACGAGCGATAATTTTAACGGGAATAAGAGAAGAAGGGAAGAATAATTACCTTCGTTCCTTTTAAATTTAATAATACTAATTCTAAAAAGAAACGGACGTAGGGAATTCACTTTTTAAAAACCACTTACTTTAAGCCTATAGAAATCGATATAGCCTAAGCTAATTAGAGTAAACGTAACTTCTTATAGGTTAAGTACTTTAATTACGGGAAGTAGGGGTATATAAAGAAGAATTGCCGCGCGCTTAAATAATTAAAATAGAGAAAGGCGGAGGTTGCCGCCGTAGAAGGAGCTAGGGTAATTGAAATTGTTAACGTAAAATATAATTAGGACGATTTAAAAGATGCTATAAATAAGGTTTAAAACTCCGATCTCAAGGTATAATAAAGCCCGGCCGATAGACCTAATTAATAAGACCCTTAGTAAGGGAATATAAATTAGCTGGCACCCCCTTAAGGACGGACTATTACCCGGATATATACCTACCGGGCACCGATATAAGAAGAAATTAGTAATATCGCTATTATAAATTATATACTTCTTATTATAATCTATATTAGAAGTACCTCTCCGTTATTAAAACCTCTTTTTACGCCCAAAATGGAATAGAATAATATTCGGAACTTTATTAATTTATAATAATATAGATCCCTTAACAATTCTATTACCAGGCATCAGATAGACCTTTGAGAATGTTATCGCTAAAGGAGCTAAAAGAATGAAAAATAGGACGACTTTTAAAAGAAACGAATAGTCGTTATCAAAGGAAAGACTATAACTTTATAGGGCGACGTCACAGGACTAATAAGAGCCTATCACCTAATCGAAAGAGATATTACCTAATTATACCCACTCTATTACTTATACTATTGAATATTTTAATTCTAATATATTATGGAGGGCTACTACGAATAATACGGGAAGAAGTAGGATACTCGTTTTTAATTTATTAGGAAATTAAACGTATAAAAATAATTTAAACTAATTACTTACACCTTTAATTGAAGTAATCCCTAAATTATTCTTATTATTAATAAATAGTTCGCGTTTAGCTTACGACCCTTCCGAAAATAGGACGAGTAGCTACTATTTAAAAGACTTATAGCTTATTTACGTAATATCTATATTTATTATAAATAGGGAGACGCTAACTACTATTAGGAATAATACTTAATATTTAATTACTTTATTTATATAAGGTAGAAAGCCGAAACCTACGAAGCGGAAATCGACTATTATATCCGCTAAATTAATATAATTAATAGTATAGAGAACGAGAGAGCTATATACTTAATATAGTTATAAGAATACAATTAGCTAAACGAGCCTAAATTTAAGAAAGAGGACGCTCTTAATAATTATCGCTAGGAATTAGGAAACGGCTTAGGGCTTTTAAGGAAGCCCAATAAAAATTAAATCTTTAAATAAAGAGGATTATCCGACGATATAGCCGCCGGAAAAATAAGATTTAAGATCCTATAATATATAAAGAGATCGCAATTATAGAGGAAAGGAAGGAGGACTAGCGACTTAAAGTCGTAGCCTATTAGAGGGATTACTAAGCTTTTACGTTAATAAATTCCGGAGTTTAATTAAATATTATTTCGCTTAAATTCGTTAGCTAATTAAAGATTTCCTAAAAGAAGAAAAATGCTCCTCTTATAGTAAAAGGACCCTTCGAAATATAGATTATAAAGAGGGAAATGTTACTATTCCCTATTATAATAAAAGAAAAGATAATCGAAATTAGCTTCGACATTATCGATATAAGGCCGTCTAAAAATATAATTTTAAAATACTTATAGTATATTATATATAACTTAAATATTAGTTAGAAGGAAGGTAGCCGCTTACGTCTTAGGACGTACCTAATTATTAATAGGAAATTAAGAGTACGGAAGGAAGTAAACCGCGACGGTGTCGTTCCTATAGCCYYACTAYAAAYAGTATAAGAAATTATAATTTRTATTATCGATAAAAGTAGTAAGGTTACGGAAAAAGGGTTAGTAATATTAATAGAAGTATTTATCATTAACGTTGAATATAAATTTGATTATTATTAAAACTAATAGGCGGAAAAGCTAAAGACGGTAATTCCAGTAAAATATTAAAGATATTCGGCTTTCGTTAGTAAATACTTTGAAGGATTATTACTACGAGGATTATAGGACTACGAGATTAAATTTAAGGAAGGAATTAAACTTAAGTTCTTTAAAGTATATTATATTAATAAGAAGTAGAATATAGAATTGCGAAAGTATTTAAACGAAAATTTAAAATAAGGGTATATTTAGGAATTTACATTGCTAATAAGGTACTCTATCCTCTTCATAATAAAGAAGGACGGAAAATTACGCCTTTATATAAATTATAGGCAATTAAATTAAGAGACTATAAGAAATAATTATCCTCTACCCCTAATTTCGCGTATTCGGAGTCAATTAGGAGGAGTACAATATTTTACGCGCTTTAATTTACCCGTTGCCTATACTTATATCTAGATTAAGGAAGGAGACAAATAGAAGATAGTATTTTGTATACCCTACGAATATTACGAATACTTGGTTATACCTTTCGGGTTAATTAATATATTTGCAATATTCTAATTTATTATCTATTATATAATCCGACCCTACTTCGACGAATCCGCTATTACTATTTAAATAATTTCTTTATTTATTCTAAAATTCTCGTAGAATATCAGAAATATATAAAGGAAGTACTAAACATACTATACGAATATAAACTCTCTATTAATATAAAGAAAAGCGAATTCCATATAAGAGAAACCGTATTTCTTAGGGTATCTAATTTTAAAGAATAAAATTAGGATAGAACTAAATACGGTAGGAGCTATACGGAGCTAGCTTATACCTAGGAATATAATAGAAGTCTGTAGGTTCCTAAAGTTTATTAACTTCTACTATATACTTATATTTAACTATAGGAAGATTACTAAACTATTATATAAGCTTACTAAGAAGGAAGCTGCCTTTATATAGGGAAAAGAAGAAGAGGAAGCTTTTAAGGCTATTTACAATATAATTACTATAGACCCTATACTGAAATTTCCTAATTTAAATAAACCCTTGAAAATTGAGATTAATATATCGGACTACGCTATCGGGGGATAATTAGAATAACACGACGATTAAGGAAAATTATATCCTATAGCTTTCTTTTTAAAGAAATTAGAGGGAGCCCATTGCAATTACCCTATATATAATAAAGAACTCCTAATGATTATTAAAGCATTTTAAAAATGGAAGCTATATTTCAATAAGACTATATATAAAATACAAATTTATACCGATTATAATAATCTCCAGTACTTTATAATTATAAAGGTACTTAACGGCCGCCAGATACGATAAGCCGAATTCTTATTAGAATTCAATTTCAAAATTAATTATAGAAAAGGATCGGAGAACGCTCGAGCCGACGTACTTAACCAAAGAGCTAACTATATAAAAGACGTAATAGAAGCCTTTATATTCCTATTTTAGGAATAATCGGACGGATTATTCATATATTCCCTATAGGAAGGTACAGTATTATACTATCTACCGAATTAAATTGTAGAGCCCTAATTTTTAAATTACTATTACTACTCCCAAAGAGCGGTAATGATAGGAGGATAACCCGGAAGAAGGAATCGTCCCCTAGAACGATAAATTATAATATTATAATAAAGCCTACATTTAATTAGAGTAGCGCGAAGCTTTCATTATAGGGATTTATACTTTTAAAATAAAAGGATATATAGGTATTATAAAAATTATAATAAGAATATAGTAATACTATGACTTTTTAAAAATAAAAGCCGAAGTAACTCGAATATTATAAGCTTATGAACGCTATAGTAGGATTAGAGTTGCAAGATATAAACTATATAGATTCCTCGAACCTTTAGAAGTCGTGGAGAGGCTATAGAATTTAATAATAATAAATTTTATTATTAAGTTACTATTACTTATAAACGCTACTATAAGAGTTATATATAATAGTATTTTGATAATAGTAGATTGGCTAATTAAATAAAGCTACTTTCTACCCTATAAAGAAATATAGTTAGCGGAGCAATTTATAGATATAATCTATTATAATATTATTTCGGTATACGGTTAGCCAAAGGAATAAATTACGGATAGGGATATTAAATTCGTATCCAAATTCTAGTAAATATTAATAATTAAGCTCGGTATTAAGAGCAAGCTCTCAATAGCCTATTATTCGTAAATAAACGGATAAATGAAAAGGATTAACTAGATTATAGAATAGTATTTAAAGAATTATATTGATTTTGAATAAAGCGATTAAGTAAAATTGCTACCTATAATATAATTAGTATATAATACTTCCCCTACGGAAACTACGAAGGTTTTACCTTTCTTCGCGGACTATAGGTATAAGCTAGAACTTTTAGAAGGATTAAATTCGAACGTTCCTAAGGCTGTAGTTAAGGTTGGAAAATTATATATATTATACGAAAACCTTAAAGTAGAGCTAGAATTCGTATAATAAAAGATGAGCCGGTATTATAACTAAAAGAAGGCTCGAGGGAGCTCGCTTTAAGGAGGGGGATAAAGTCCTTTTATCTACTAGAAATTTAAGAATTAAGCGGCCTAATAAGAAATTCGATAATCGATAGGTAGGACCTTTCAAAATTAAAAGGAAGATTTTAAACGTAATATATTAATTAGATATTCCTAATACTATAAAACTAAAATTATACTTATTTTACGTTTCGCTATTGGAACCGGTATTTAAAAATATACGAGTTAATACGCGAGCCAATATCGAAGACGAAGAAGAAGAATAGAATAAAAAGTAAATCTTAAATTTAAAAGTGGAAGAAGGGGAATTAGAATACCTTATTAAATAGGAAGGATTCGGTCCTGAAGATAATACTTAGGAACTACTTAGGAATTTGAATTATCCTAAGAAATTAAAGGAATTCTATTAGAGGAACTCGGACTGGCTAGGGGCGACGGACTACTTAATTAAGAAATAAGGAAGGCCGACGCGTTTAAGGATAATTAATCTACGGGCGTAGAAGCGGTAGACGCTTTTACTAGTCGCTCTTCGGGTAATAATTTAAACTCTTTTCTAATAGCCCTCTCCTCCTTATCCCAAGTTTTTAATTCAATTAAGGCTACTAAAAATATCTCCCGACCTTATATAATTAGACGCTCCTTTTCTTATTTCAATTAAACTAGCTATATGAATTACTTATTAACTATAAGTGTAAACGTTTTAATATCCTTAATTACGCGCTAATATTCCGCTATAATATTCGTAGTTAATTAATTAGTATGGTAAATCGTTATTATAGTAGGTAAATTCACGCTCTATATCGTAATTAATATCCTTATAAGGGCGGGCGTAGCGGACGTATTTATTATATTTAGCTTCCCCGGAGAGCTTTTTATAAATAAGTTTATATTCGGTATAGTATTTGTAAAGTATAATTATAGTACCGAAGAATTCGATAGAAGTTAATAAAGCCCGCCGACGGGAAAACGAGTTCAATAAACGCTTGGAAACGCAATTAAATATAATAGCGGAGGTAAGGAAGGAAAGAACTTACTATATTTAAGAATAATAGAGGGAGTAATAGAGAATAAGAGTAGGTAAATATTCTAGGAAAATTAATAAATTATTGAGAACGTCAGCTAGGGAGGAGAAGTATCGTATTACGAATTTAAATAGATATATAGGCTAACTAAGCTGCCGGGACGCGATAGCCCCGCTTAAAATTAAATAGTATAACCTAAAATAGGGATTAGACTAAAGGAGCGCTCGAAGGGCGCTTACTAGGAAAAGCTACTTATAGTAAGCAAACGCTTACGGTAAGTAGGCGCTTATAGTAAGCAAGTACTTACGGTGAGTAAGACACTATTGTAAGTAGATACCTATAAGGCAAATGAAAGGTAAGGTATTAAGAGTATAAAGGGACAATTAGAGAATTTAGATTGTTAAATAGTTCGATAGTAGTTAATTAATTATTATTACCGAGACTAGTATTACGCTTATACTTGTTGTAAACCTTTTAGCTTTATCGAACGACTCTAATAGTTTATTACCTTCAACTATCTCATTTAGGCAGATTAGACTGCCGTTCGTCATAGTAATCTTTAATAAAGGATTGTTATGTAAGGAAATATTATGTATTTATTATAATACTTTAAAGGCGAATTATATAAGTACTTTTAAATTATTAGAATTTATTAAGAGGAAGTTTTATTAAGGAAATTTTATACAGAATATAAGGGAATATATTACCTAATATAAATTATATTAAAGTATTCAGTGGTCGAAATATAAACGCTATAGAAATCTTTAATTTTTACTATTATTTAAGTAGCCCTTTTAAAAAATTAATATTAACTTTATTACCGGCCTACCGCCGAATTAAGAGATTAATAATAAAATATATAATATCGTTTTTATAATTATCGACCGGTTTATAAAATAGGATTGTTTATCCCGATAATTAAAACTTTAAATATAGTTATAAAAATTAATTTCCTATATAAATATATTAAATGCCGTTTTGGTTCCCCCCTAGGAATTATTAGTAATAAAAATAAATTATTTATAAGTGAATTTTAAAAGGAATTTATTAACACCCGAAGTATCCTACGTTAATTATTTATTACTTTTTCTTTATAAACGGACGACTAAATCGAACGCTTCTATTAAATTTTAGAAAAGTTCCTTCGTATTAACGCTTTAGAAAAAGACCTGTTATTATAGTACTATTAATTATAGGAAGCTAAATTCGTTTATAATAATTTGGTATATTTTATTACTAGGGTTTCGCCGTTCGAAGCCCTTTATAAATATTATCTCCGTATAATAAAATACGCAGAAGGCTGAAATAAATTATAGGTTTACAAAATAAAGGAAAGATTCTAAAAGATAAAATAAATATATAAAATTATAAGGCGCTATTAGGAGTAGGCTATTTAGGCTTAATAAAAGGGGTATAATAAGAAATATACGCCGATACAGTTCCAATTTAAAGACGTAATAGAATTATTTATAAAGAAGTTCTAATTTAAGAACTATAAGTTTATTTTTGCATTAATTAAAGTAAAAGTTAAATAGAGGATCGGATTATAAATATATTAAATCTTCTTACTAATATAATATCACTAAATATATGATATTTTTCAAGTAAATTTATTAGAACTTTGGAGGATAGGGGATAAGGTCGCCGAAAGTATATTATTATTAGAATTAACGAAAGAATAAAAAAAATAAGAAATAAAGAAGGTAGTAAATTATAAGGAAGAAAGGATAGAATAGACATTTTTAATTAAATAAATAGATTTACCCGTCGAATATAATATTTAGGAACCGGAAAAGTATTTTTATAACGCGTAAAAAATATTCTCTAAATATTAAAAAATTGAATAAAGGTATTATAAAAAATAGGACGAATAGATAAATAATATAAATAGTAAATTAATTATTCTAAAAAGGAAATTACTTCCTAACGATATTAAGATTTTATAATAACTATAACGAACCGGGTTTATATATTAATTGAAATAAGTAATTGAAGAGTCGTCGAAAGGTAGACCCGAAAAGCTAATTACTAATAAAGAAAATATTCGAATAAATAAAAATGATAATAAGAAAATACTTTGAAAGAAGTAATTTTATTTATACTTTTTAGAAGGGTTAATTCTACTTATTTATCCGGAAGTATTCTTTTTATATAGAGAGCGCTAATAAACCGCTGGAGAAGCGGGCTTAAAAACCAGTACGTTTAGAATAGGATTAATAAGCGCGGCTAATACGGTAAAATCGAATTAAATTTTTATAAAGGGCTTACGACGAGTAGCTACTAATTCGCTGATATAAAATTAGTAACGAATTTAAAAATTAATTATAAGAGCGGTTTTAGGTTTAATAACAAACGAAGGTACTATTTTACTTTTAATTATAGTAGAAGGTACCATTTTATTTATAATAATAAGTAAGAATACCGTTTTATTTTTACTATTTTCTACGACGATAAACAATCGATTAATGGAAATTATGATAAAGATTTCCTTACCTTTACTTTTCTCTATAGTTATAAAATAATAGTTAATAATAATCCGATACTACTTATATTAAAAGGGTTATAATAGAAAATATTTATATAAAGTTATAAAGGTATAAAAAAAGCTGATAAAAGGGCGCTAAGAAATTTATAAATTAGAAAGGCGAATAATTTAGTACGGGCTGAAGGAGTCCAGCCGTAGGAAATTATAAGACTCTCTAATTCTATATTAATAAGGGCTGTTAAAGAAACGCCGGGAATAATTATATAGGATACCGTAAGATTATTTTCCTTAATAAATATAACGGGTTAATTATAAGAAATAAAACCGAACACTTCGGCTTCCGGCTTCGTAGAATTACGAAAAATAAAACAACGAAGCGCCGTAATAAATAAGTTTTCTACGAATTAGCGAATAATTTTCGAAGGATGGAATTTTTCGTTGATAGGATGAAGTTTTATAATAAATAGAATAATTAATTACATTACCGTAGTAAAAAGCGTAACTATAGCCGAAAGAGTAACGATAAAACGAATTTAGGATAAAAAAGAATGAATAATTTAATTTATAAGGGTTATAACTAATGAATTACGGATAAAGAATATTTATTATAAGGTCCTAAATAGACTGAATTCTCGAGAAAGGGTATTAAAAGAAAGAGCGATTATAAAAAGGGAAGCGATAGTACAATTCGTAAAAGTAAAGATATTCGGAGAAATTCTTAATACTATATCGCTAAATTCTATACTTTTATTTTATTTTAAAGGGGGAGCCTATTTAGAAGGAATTATAAGGAGGAAAAATATATAATTTAAAAGACAATTAATAAAGGAATTCGAAATAAAGGAATTCCGCCGTTCAATAAATAAAGAACGACCCTTAATTAAATTAAAATTAGAGAGTTCGCAAATAGAAGTAAAAGTATTTTCGTTTTTAAAATTAATAGGCTCTTAACATAGGAAGGACTTAATTCGGACGAAAATTTAAAATCTAACTGATTAAAAGGCAATTTAGGAGCGGCAACCTATTAATATAAAAGCGTAGGAATAGTAAGAATATTATTAAAGAAGTTTTAGTAGCAGAAGCGACGATTATTACTATTTTCGAAGGAAATATTAATAGGAAGTTAAAGTAAACCGTTTATATAATATAAAAATAATAAATTATTAATGATAAAGATTTTATTACCCTATTAAATAGAATAATAATTATAATTAAGAGTTAGCGTAATATTTAATTTAGAAGGAGAATAAGAAAAAGACTACGAAAAAAGTAGCGAAAGGATTCGGTCGTTTATTTTACGCCGATAATAAAATTATTTAAGTTTATAGGCTCTATACGGTTATCGAAATCGCTATCCGAAGAAGAAAATAACGAAGAGGATTGGAAATTCGAAAAATTAAAAAATTAAAAGAATTAAAAAAAATTTCCGGAGAATAATGAAATTTAATACCTTTAGAATTAAAATTGGCCGCCGGGTTATTAGTAATAAGAGACCTTACGTTGCTAGGAGGATCCTCCTTATTAAAAATAGGGTGATTTTCGATAGTATTTATACCCTTTTATAATTCTTTATAATTAAAAAGAACGAATTTAAGGATTACAGTATTTTTATACTTTATTTAAATGCGGTAACGGGCCGTCTCGTTATTAATAAAATATAAAATAAATAGAATTAATTAAAAATAATTCCTAAAACCGTAAATTAGAAAGAGAAAAGGATTATTAAGGCGAATAATAAGCGATTAATACCCATCTTCGTTATTTTTATTATTAAAAATATAAAAGCGAATATTGAATTAGGAATGTAATTACATTCTAAGAGCGGTGTAGGGCGGGCAATATATAAATTCGCGCTAGTGTATAAACTAAATTAAAGAATACGGAGATTTATACTTTCATTGAAATTTTAGGATATAATAAATTAAGTATTTATATAAATTTAGAACGGACCGTTAGCGGACTTTTAAATTTTTAATTAAAATTTACGCTAAGTATTAATAAAGGTATAAGAATGCTAGATAGCAAATTAATTTAGCGCTTATATAATAATAGTAAATCCGCCTAGGGCTTATTCCGTAACCGGTAAATATGTAGTAAAACAAATTATTAGAATAATATATTATTCGTAATTATAATTAATAATAAAATCGTTACCTAAATATAAATAGCTAATAATAATACCAATTAGACGCCGAAGGGTATAAACCTCTTCAACGATTTAATTAACGGTAATACGTTCATTCGGAATAATAGTATATTTATTAAAGAGTTTTTCTAAGTAGCTATATAATGCTACTATTAAGCGAGTAATTTTAATAATATTAAGGCGAATACGTTCGAAAATATATACCTACGCCGAAAGGTCGCTAATATTAGTACTTATATATAATTAAATATGGCGTAGAATATTTAGGATATAATATTAATATATTTAAAATGATTCGAAATACTTTTAAGGGATTTAGATAGCCAAAAATTAACTAATAAAATTATTGAAAATATAGGAAAAATAATTTATAAGGCGGTAAGCCTCTTTCTACGCTTAATAGCGAATATAATTATTATTCAAATCCTCTATTTATTAATAGTAGGGGAAGAAGATATTAAAGTAGATAATTATAGAATATTAATTGTAAAGAATATCCTTATTGCCCTAGGATTAAATTAAGGCCGGAATATCATCAAATAATTAGAGAGAAATAAGCGTATATTTATATGATATTAAATAAAGGGTAAACTTTTCGTAGTGTCGAAGGGGGAGCGATGAAAGATACATTTTATTTTTATCATAAGAAAACCGGTAATACGAAGGAAATTATATTTAAAAAGCGCATCGGGGTCGCTATTAAGTATGATCTATTAAATAAAAATATGAGAAGGCCGATTTACATTAATTATTGTTATAATATAATAATTATAAAGAGGAAAAATAAGGAAAGACGGAAAGAATCCTCTACTTTGAAAAAAAGCGAAAGCAAATAATAAACCTATATAAGTAATAACGATAGGCCAGCGCTTAAAAGCTTAAGTGTTGTAGGGGGGAGAATAATATAAATATTACGAAATAGTGAATAAGGCGCGTAATTACTAATAAAGGACTTACTTGTACCGTATTAATAGTATAAATAATAAAATACGGTTATAATCGAAGATTAGGGAATACGGCCAAATTATAAAGGACTATAATTATTAAAAGGAGGGATAATTATAAAATTATTATATTAAAGGGCTTAAAATTAAGTCCGAAAGAATAAAATATTATATCGGTCTAATAAGAGGCGATAAGGCCGAATAAAGGGACTGATAGGATAAGTGGTAGGTTGGAATAATAATAGTAGAGGCGTACGGTCGGAGAATAAGCGCCGAGCCCCGAGCCTACTAGAAGCTCGCATATAAAATAAAAGCTTTTATAGCTTATCCAAACATTCTCTACTGGATAGACTAAAATTTACCTTTTAAAATAAATTTACTATTGAGTGCTAAACGTGTTCTTACCCTATCGTGCTGTGACTTTATAGGTAGAGTCTATTAATAAATTTAAAAGTATTATATTAAAGTGAATAATAATAAGGGATTTAAACGATTTCCGAATTAGTAAATATATTATAGAAACCGTTAACAGGCCTCCTTTAAGCTAAAATTTTGTCCAACTCTAATTTTTATATAAAATTAATAATTGTCTTAAATTGGAAATTTCTAAAGGGGTTGTAGGAATAGTTCGGTTTTAATAATATGAGAAATTATTAGAAATATTTTAATTATTAAATCGAAGGATAATACTAATTATTATAGGATATTTATTATAATTGTATTAGTAGATATTAGTTATTATAGAATATTTATTATAATAATATTGGGTATTATGGTCTTTAATTAATTTAGGGTAAGGTTAACCGGGATTATGGGTATTACTAGCGTTAAAGCCGAGGTTAATAGTTCTACTATTAATAAGGCCGAACCGATGTAAATAATTGAGGGGGTTCGTAATAGAATTAATGGTACTATAGTATTATTATTATTATAAGAGTTGGTTAGCGTATTAGTAATAGAATTGCGAAATGAAGGGCGGATAATATTATTTAAAAGGGCGGTATTCTTAATAATTTTAGTTAATGTAAATTTCTTTAATTTAGTTTTATATTATTGCTAGACGTTCTTTATAATAAGGTTATCGATACCGAAGGGAATTTAATTCTTAGTAAGAAATTTGAAACTTTATGTTCTAGAGAGGATAAAGTCCTTCTATTTATAATAAATGGTTTTAATTACTTCGTTGGCTAATCTTAGTTTAAGAACTTATTTAATATTAAATTCTTTAATTTTATCGAAGTCGTAATCCTCGTTACAAAACCATTTATTAGGTTTATCGGTTTAAATAATTATTATAGATTTAATAATAATTTAGTAAGCTAGACCGGTAATACGTTTATTATAATATAAATTTGGACGTTCTTTTAAGAAGAGTTTAAGCTATTTAGCGAGCTTAGTTTATATTAAGTTCTATTTGTAAGAGGCGGATTCGGTTGAGGATAATAAATCTATAGCAATATTTGGGCTGTCCAGGTTGGAGGGCATTTTAAAAAAAATAATGTAATATTATTAAACGAAATAATTTTAACGCAATCCTACGAGACTTCCCTTCGAAAGGAAGAAAAAAGGAAATAATGAGGTATAAAGAAAGCAAGAAATTAAATTATATATACTACTTGTTACGCGAAGAAATGAATGTAATTAATAATAGTAGGATTAATCTATTAAGTATTCATATTATTAAGAGCTACCTGGAACTTTATATAGTGATTATAAGTAACTATATAAGATATAGTAGGTAGATAATTAATTTTCTAGTTAGAGTTAACGCTGAAGGCGACAGCGGAGGTAAGCCTTCTTATATTGCTATAATATAAGGCTGTCCTCGCAAGAGGATAGCGCTGACTATATTAAGGCTAGCCCTAGTGAGGTGGATCTACTATAATCTATAACGAACTATAGTACTAGCCCCCTAGGTAGTCGAAGCTAGTTGTCCTTAAATAGCCGTGTACGACTGTAGGGGCGCTTAGCTACTTAAGGCACTATAGAATCTTATAGAATGCTATAGAGTGCTACGAGGTGTTATAGGTCGTCTAGCTAGGTGCTAGATGCTAGTACTAGGCGCTAGCCCCGTGACAATAATTAATTTACCCCGCCCACTATATTAATTAATTTATTACGTTTTTATTAATAATCTTTTTATTACCTTTGCTCTCGCGCGCTATTTTCGTACTAAGAATATTATAATTATTAATATAATACGCTCTAATTATATAATACTATAATTCGTCAAATGTTGAAACGAAAATAATAAGAAAGAGAAAGTACCGTTTACGATGTTATATCATCTTATTTTTAACGTACCGGTACCTAAACCCAAGAAAGGCGAAGTTATATTAATAGAGAAGGATTAAAAGACTAGTATAATATATTTATATATAAAAGACCGTTAAATAGTAAACTTCTTACTTATTTTCCATATTAGTAATAAATTGTATATTTATATTTACCGCCGCCGTCCTCCGCGTGAGGGCGCTATAAGAAATTACTTTAGCGATAAGGGGTATAAGCGGGTATAAATACTACTAATTATTTAAGTATATATTTACTATATAAATAAGATTGACGTTAATAATTAATTATATACGTATAATACGTATAATTACCGCTATCGAGGGGGGTTATTTATAATATTGTTTATTAATTTCTACTTTAATATATTACTTATATTTAATTCCTTATTTAAATATTATTAACGATATATTATTTCTATATAGAAGTTATTGCGGCTAACGTCTTTCTTAATGGGAAGGAGAAACTAAATAGACCCCCTTTTAATTGGAAGAATTAAAACATGTATATAGACTTTTAAAACTAATTAATTAATAAGGTTTAGGCGTTTTACAGTAAATATTCTATTAATTACTGCGTTTTACTAAATCGATCTTTAATATTCAATATTAGGGAAATTATAATTAAATAATATAAAAGAGGACGACTCTTAAAGCGAACTAATTATACGATATATTCCTTTATAAAATATAAAAATTTAATTACCTTTAAAATTAATAGTTCACCTTCTTACATAATAAAGTTTAGAACTTAAACCTTTTTAGGTTATATTACGTATAATATATCAGTCTATAAGCGAGAGCGCTGCTAGGCGGCCTATATACGTTAATTAGATTTAGGAATAAATTTATCTTAATTTGAAATATATTAGTTAATTTTATTCTCGACTCTATATATATTCGCATTGTATTCCCTACAATAACAAAAGTGCTACAAAAGTTAGCAAAATCGAAGTATCTATATAGGCACAAATATAGACCGTTTATAAGGGGGTTTAACCGATTGGCCAGAAATCCCTACGACGCTAAAATGATGAATTTGCACCGTTAAAGGGATACAACGTGTAAGCCTAGTTGGGCGGGGATCGCCATTCGTACTCGCCAGTCATTCGGGGACGAAACGCCGCGCATTTGAACACGCCCAGCACTCCAGCAGTAGTCAACTTTAGGTCTAGTCTGCACCTGGATTCCCTCTGCCCTCCGACTCTCGAACCAAACTGCGATCAGGCCATATTTCCTTCCCTCGACTTTTACGAACAAACACATCCCACACACACGGAAGTCGGAATCCGCGACCAAACCGACTTCGATTGATGTTGCTGTCATGGAGTCACGGCTGGGTTAGAGACAAGTCAGGAAGTCTTCCTCAGACCGGGACTTGCTCGGTCGAACCGACTTGGCGCATAAGACAGTGGAGGCACCTCTACGTGGTCTCGTGAACTCTGGACTAGGTCACGGTATGTCCCGGGCTCCTGCCTCGAGCCAAGTTCATCCAAGGTCGTAGCTGCTACCGACCGGGCAGTCTGCCGCTGCTCGCCCATAAAAAAAAAATCACCTCACTTCTTCCAATATTTATGGCATGGAAACACAAGACCCATCGCAGATTCTTCTTCGTCGCCTACAGTACAGATTCCATTAATGTCGGCGTTCATTGGAATGGCGTCAAATCTAGACCGCACTTATCACGCGCTCAAAGGCGGCTCTGCTTCAATCCCTGCCCTGCTTCCGCTTTCCCGTACGATGCCTGCCAAGGCCTGTCACCTCAAGGCCTGTCTCGCCTGTCTCACCTGTCTTAGCACTCTGCGCTACCAAGACCGAGGGCCGAATCCCAAGGGTTAGGTACCCAAGCAGACCAAGGGCTTCCCCATACTGTCCGTCCTATATTAGCATCGTCTTATTGTGGCAATGGCAGGATCTGTCAAACCAGCATTTGATCATTACCCACCTCGGAGTCACATACGGTATGCTCTGTCTGTCAACCAGCCTGTCCAGCAGCCCGTCTGCGCATCTGCCTTGGACGTCTTGGTCCGCCGTTGCTTTTGGCTCTCAAGTTTCAGCAAACACACATGCGAGTGCCTCCACAATCCGGTCAACCTCTTCCGATCCTGGTCTGGAGCCCTCCCCCACCCGAGACACGAGACAGGAAGACAGGCCACCGCCAAGGCGACCATCCAAAGGGGAGAGGATGGAAACAAATCTCCAGTCAACTCCATCGGCGTGTTCTCAACACGGGACCACTCTAGTCGCTCCTACACCTGTAGCGCGATCAACCGCAGCATTGGACCGTTCTGATTCGCCGATTCCTTGATTCTGGAAATCGCAATGGGGCTTCTCCAGTCCCTGGCCTATTACCCGTTCTCCCGTTGAGCCGATGGGACTATGGATCTCTGCAAGTGTCTCGGCGCCGAGGGACGTCCTGCAAGACAACCTGATAATCTCCCCGGTCGTAGCAGTCGAATGTAGGACTGCTTTAGGGCTGCAATATGGATCCCACCCTGCGGCCTATTCAACGGTTACTACTCCCGAGTACAGATATCACAGTACAATTTGGCCTGTGCAGCCACCCTTGGTCACCATACCCTTGAAGGTCCCCGACGAGCAATGCCCATCGACGTGTCACGACGGTTGTCGTACGGCCTGGTCGTCATAGTAGAAACGGACGGTAAAAGGACAAACTCGGCATCGGAATTGCCATTTTCACCCGTCACCCATCACCTGCCGCTTGTTGAGTGAGATCTTTCCACCCAAAACGATCGATCCCGCCGTTGCTCTCTCCGCCCGAATCTGTTTCCAGATGCAGAAGGTCATTCACCCTGCCCAGGTGGGACTTGTGGGTATCTCCCTCATGGGTGCATGGGCAAAACAATAGCCAGATGCAGAACCCATCCTCCTTCAACGCTCACAAGGGTTGACCGAGTGGGACTAGGAGACATCGCCCGGTATCTACCAGGACCGGCCAGGTTCAGCGACCCTCAACTACCCTGGCAGAGCGATGGCGCCCGGGGTTCAGTACACGTGTAGCTCAGGGGTGATTCCGTATCGTCATCAAAGGTTTGTTCAGCTGTGTGGGTGTGCACCCTACCCGTCCATTGTCCACCGTTAGGTAAGGGCGGCGGACGGGGGCAAGCGTGGCTTCAAGCATAGGTACAACATACTGGACACTCGAGCGTACCAACCGGCCATATCGAGTAACGCAGTGCTAAATACTCGGCTGCCGCGGCTGCAGTCACTCCGCAGCCGGATCAGCCATCGCCCATCAAAAACCAAAGTGCCAAGAAGCAATGATAAAGTTGTAACAAGACCGAGGGCGGGCGGAACCGCACAGAAAGTAAGAGTGTCATATAATAAGGAAGGGCCAGCGGCTCGGCCCGAGCAGGTAATCACGAAGCCAGTGGCTGCCATAACCTCCGCTCCTATCTTCGGAAGTACTACTGCGTACGTGGTGCTCCTACGAGGGTATGCCAGCCACTTGACCTGCAACTCAGGAGATCAGGTAATCCCCTCCGTTCCGCCCCCTATACATAGTACATCTAAACGGCACACTCGTTAAGGCTTGGCCCAAGTTACTGACTACCAGTGGAGAGATCTGAAATCCAGAGGCGCTCGCTCCACTGCCTTTCATCCTTCTCAACAAGAATTGCCCCGGTCTTGTGCTTCTATCAGCTTTTTGCGGGCAGCCGGAACATAGTTTGGACGACAGAAAATCGGCCAGCGCAATCAAGACTATTCTCGAACAAGCTCGATCTACCACGGGGATTGGGCATACGGCAAGCACAACCTCCTAAAGCTGTCTGCCTCTGGGTCTCACTTCCGCCTATTAGGGCTGGACTGGGATAGGGGAGAAACGTGTGCGATCCCTTGATCCCGGGGTGATTACCTAGGTAATTTTCGCTGAGCGAGGCGGCCGCGGCCTGAGTACCACCTAAATGTTGACAGCGAATGGAAAAGCCGATCTTAGCCTGGTCGACATCTCCCTATCGAGGTATATAGTGATCTTTAGCGAAGAGTCAAGAGTCCAATTGCTTGTGGGTCACGCCTATTCCGACGACGACGACTTCATATTCCCCGACTTTGTGTGTTTGGGTTTCCGCAGCGCATAACCCGGGACACAACCGATCCAAGATGGCACGAACTGGCGACGAACAACCGTACTTCGACAATAACGGCGCCGGAACACATGAGGTACGCAAACTTTCATTGCCTTACTCGCCTCTTCCCGATCCAAACCGAGCCTTTCATCCAGAAGTCACCCATTTCTGTGCCCTGTTTAGTGATTTGAAGGCTGGGCCTGCCGGGTAAACGGAGGGACGGTCAGAGAATCTGTATTGCCCTCCCTCAAACACCCAAGTCGCTGAAGACGACTGTGTCGCGCAAGCTCTACAGGTCAACAAAATCCTGCAAGTCAGACTCCACAGCCAAGGCAGCCTATGTGGATGACTGGATGACTTGAAATCCAACAGTTCGAGTGAGCAAAATGTCCTCAACGATCTCTTCCCTGAGAATTCGGTGCGTATATGGCATAGTTGCCAGTCATTCCATTGTCGATCAGAGGAGAATCGTGGGCAGGGAGACCAGGAGACCGCTGTGGAGAGATTTCGTTGTCGGGGTCATCCAGGAAAGACGAAAAGGGAGAAAACGTCATGAGGTTGGTAGAAGTAACGTGAGATGAGGGCCCGGAACTAGACGCATGCCTTTATACGCCTCACAATCAAACAAACTCGACCATCGCAAAATAACTAACATATAACAATGGCGTTTCCAGCAGATGATGACCGAAGTATCGTCAGCCTTCAGTCCCGGCGGCAGTCTGACAAGTCTTGGCATGCCCGAACACGCCACTTACTCCGAAAATCAAACCACTTCAATCCATACCACACATCAGCGGAACGGACCGAGCTTCCCCTATCCGAACTTCGCCTCTTCAGCCCGGCAAACCACGCTTCCAACTTCTCCAACCTTCCCTGTGGCGACAGCGTCATATCACGTTCCGACTCCTGACCACCCCACGCAGCCTCCTTACTATCAGCAAGGGGCTGGGTGGGAGCAACAACAACTACCATCCACAAGCGCCGCCGCTCTGTACAACCGCGAACATTCGGCGGTTTCAGCACCTCCGGGCTTGGCGCCCTACGAATTCGCGCCATCGCATGATATCTCGGATTCCTACCTCGGTGGCGGTAGTATTTACGGATCGCCACCTGTTCTCCAGAGTCCAATACAGCCCGGGTTTGGTTTCTCGTGGGCGAACGGTTACCCGCCAAACAGCCTTGGACCGAACACGCCTTCTCGGGGAGCTATAGCATCACCGACTGCGAGAACATTTGGATCAATCAGCGCGCCATCCGAAACTGGGTTCTCGGATAACTCAGACGGCGTCACTTACGCAAACATCAATGAGAGAGCCAATCAGCAGCAGCAGCAGCAGCAGCAGCAACAACATCGATGGGTCCAAACTACTACCGAGTTGATCGAAGGATGCAACAAGAGCGAGGACGGTCCGTGGGATAATGGCGAAAAGAAGGCCTCTGGCCAGATCATGACACCGATATCTCGCGGGTCACCGCTCAACGCAGCCGCAGCAGTGCCAGCATTACCAGGAGGTGCTGCCAAGAACGCAAAGGGGACCGTGTCTGCGACTGCCGCCTTCAGCAAGAACAAAGGAAAACTGCGAAGCGCCTCACGGGCTCCCAAGAACATCCAACCGCGACCGGAAGAGACGCCAGACGAGCGGAAGTCGCGCAACTCGCATAATCTGGTCGAGAAGCAGTACCGCAACCGGCTCAATACCCAGTTCGAGAGGCTCCTGGCCGTGCTCCCAGACTCATTGCGCTCATCGATGACCATGATCGGCGGCGTCAACGGCAATGGTGATGGTAGCGTCATCCCGGGCCAACACCCTTCGCTTGACTTCAGTATTGAGCGGCGTCTGAGCAAGGCGGAGGTGTTGGATATGTCGAGGCGGTACATATTATCGTTGGAGAAGGAACGGGATACGCTCGAGAGGGAGAAGGAGCAGTTGATGCAGAACATTGATCAACTGAGGCATGATCATGGTCAGCATGGGCAGCATGGCCACGGTGGTGCTATGTACATGGTGGATAGGAACGGGATACCGATAGGGCATGGGCATATGAGAGGAGTTGGAGGTTGAATCAACCCCTTTTCTTCCTTTCTCTTTTCCTCGTGGGAATGTACAAACCTTTAACGTGTTTATCTCATTCAACACAATACAATAAAAGGCGTTATAGGAGGGACAGAGCTTGGGAACTTGGTTGGGCTTTGAGAGGCAAAAAGAACATTCAGAATTGTTGATAAACACATCTCTATTCGTCATTGTTTCTTCAGCGGAAAACCAGAGGGAGCGGAGCTGCGGACACTTCAGCACACGTATTACACTGGCATCACTTAAACACATTAGATGGTTGTTAGATACTGGTATCGTTACTGGGTAAAAGTAGAGAATGTATCGAGTGCTCAACGGAAATTCAAGCGCATCATAAACCGGCAGGCCTTATACACCCTCCCCATTTTTCCGTTTTCCTTACCTTCTGGGCCTCGCACCAACGTTCTTACGTAGGTCTAAACCAAACCCGGATACTCGTTCAACAACCCCCCCCCCCAAAGAAAAAAATAAAAAAAATAAAAAAAAAATTTAACGAGAGAAAACCCACCCATAAAAACCCATACTCACGCCTTTCCTTGGCGTCATCCATACTCTTGACTCTGTGAAGCAAGGACTTCCACCACAACCGCTCAAGTTTGACGAAACCTTGTATACCATAGATAGAGGCCTGTGAAATGCTTACGGGGGCCTTTTTCCATGAGTAAAGCTCTGAATTGGCTATACAATTTCACGGAGGCTTTGGAGCATCAATTTTTGCTGCACACGTCAAAAAGCTGCCCCCCGAGTACTTTATTTGACTGAAAATCAGTTTATGTGTGACGGCATTGGCCAAAAAACATTTTCGCCCTTGGTTTTTTCGGGAGTTAATAAGGATGTTGAGTGTGGTTGGAAGACTTCGGAGTAGATGGTGTGATGCAGGAACTTGTGCATCGTGTAGCAGGCACGACAGATGCATTCAGTTCTTGTCAGTCGCCTGCATGCTCATGCTGTCCTTCTTTGAGGACGGCCGAGTCAGACATTCTCTGACTTGAGCAATCCATCTGGATTACCATGAGCAGCGGGACACATCCATCGAAAATGGCGTTTCCATGCGTCAAGGTGCCTCTTAGGAATACATGGGTGCGGGTAGGGTTTCTAACAACAATGATGTGGAAAACACCTGTATATATATATATATCTCTATTTTCCTTAATGTAAAACACACTATTTAACGCCGCTTTCCTTTTTTAAAGCAATGAATCAGATGATACTTTCTTTCCCCATGGGATGCCATTTAAACGCCGCCGCCTGCCTGCCGACCAAAGACGCACACACATATCCTCCTGTCCAATGCCGAGCCGAGCCGCTTTGCGTTCAACCACTGATCGACCGTCCCGAGAGAGAGAAAATAGAATGAAGCGCATCCAAGCCTCCTCAAATGTCCCTCAACAATTTTCTCCCTCCCGACTCGCCGACAAGCCAAAGAGCAACCGGGTTATCCTTTCACCTTGCCGCCCATACCCTTCTTTTCTCTACAGTCAGATCATGCGTTTGATCCCCCCCCCCCCCCTGGCCCCCACGCTAAAGCTGTTTGGGCCGGCTAATCAAGGCGGTTGCGCAGATCCTCGGCTGCCGTCCGTTCGGGGTTCTCCGTTCTTCTGTTCTGCCGTCGTACTGGTGAGGGACCGAGTTTTTCTTCATGTCAATATGCAGGCAGAGTCACGGGATGGATGGATCACACACTGCCATGTCCATGTCCCCACCCTTCCTGCGACCCGCAACCCCAGTGAGAAGACGCGATCCGACGTCGTGTCGTCGCACGCCTTCAGCCGTCTTGTCTTGTCTTGGCCTGACTGCCTTTGAGACCTTTGAGACTCATGCCCCTGACTCTTTTCCACGTCCCCCACTTCCCGATTTCTTTTCTTCTTGCAGAAGGACAAAATAACTGACCGACCTGGACCAAACCGAGCCTAGCCAGCCCAGGCCAAGCCAAAACTGCAGAGGTAGTCCATCACAGTAGTAATAGCAACTCCGACTACGCTTCCGCTTCCGCTGCTGGACCAGCCGTACCGCTTTACGCCGCGCTTCGCTGCGCCGCTTTGAGCTATCACAACTCATACCCATCCAGCACCTCCCCACACGCCGCGTATCCGGCGAGCCAGCTGGATGTCCTTCTGCATGATGGTGACGCGCTTGGCGTGGATGGCGCACAGGTTGGTGTCCTCGAACAGGTGGACGAGAAACGCCTCGGCGGCCTCTTGCAGGGCCAGGATGGCTTGAGACTGCCAGCGCATTTCCTCGTCCATGGGACGGAATTGCATGGCTATTTCGCGGACCTATCGAAAGTAAAAGTTAGCATTGGATCGGGTTGTCTGGGTGGTCCCCCTAACTCGAGGAGGGCAAGGGGAGGCCTAGTAGGTAGGTATAATACATACCAATCGCGCAAAGGGAAGCTTAGCAACCAACAAATCTGTCGTCCTTTGATAGTTACGGATCTCCTTGAGCGCAAGCGTGCCGGGTCTGTAACGCCTCTTTTTGCCCTGGGGAACGGGGTCACCGGCTGGATTTGTTATTGTTAGCCGCGTGTGACCCTAACTAGGGCCGTATGTCACGGATAACCTACGCGCCGCGCCTCCGGTTGCGCTCAGAGATCGACCGTAGATGGGGCTGGAGTAGTAGGACATACGTTGAACACTGCTGGCGCGCGACTTCCTTCTTCCCGGGGGAGTGGCCTTGGCCTTGGGCGCCGCTGCCGCGGCTTTCTTAGGCACCGCCTTTTGCTTGCCTACTCCTTTCGTTTTTGGTGGCATTGTTGTTGTGTATTGATGATCCGTAAAGTTTGGTAGGTGGATAAATCGCTGGTGACGGATTCGGAGACGAAGATTGAGGAGGTTGTGTATCGATGGATCGACCAGATGATGAAGTGGTGGTAGTGAAACATGAACCTAGGTGGTTGGCAAGTCGCAATTGACAAAAAGACCGGAAAGTTGGGTCGTTGTTGTGGTTTGCGACGGGAGCTAGAGTGGATGCGCCGGCGGAGCTTTCTTCAATTGACGAGAGCTTGGGCGCGTCTTGCAAGGCGGCAAGGGATCAGCAATCCGGGGTTGTGTTGCAGCTAGGATTGGAAGGCAAGAAAGAGGACAAAGAAAACTCGAAGTTCCCTTGTCCAAGGTGTCGAGTATAGTGGCTGAGAAGGTGAATGGACAAAACCGGCAATGCCAACTCACTATCCACGATGTTTGTACAAAAGGGGGGTGATTGGGGAAACGTCGACTGGAATGCGGGAACCTTGACGCGCCTGCGTTTCTTTTTTGAACGCGACTGGGCGCGCTCGTCACAGTGGATTTTGTGGGGTTCCACGATGGAGTTCAATCCGCATGCAGGGGTTTTAATGGCAGCGGGGAAATGTGGGGTCCAACGTTCCTATATGTGCATAAATGCATATTCCCTGATATCGTTATATCCTAGCATCCATGCCGTTCGACCCCCGGCCTGGAAAGTTCGACGCACAGCGACCAGCTTCCCACTTGCAGCTGCAGCCTTCCCCAGAGTTCCGCTAGCGATCCCGCCAGCCCGTGGCCCGTCTCGCTTGCCATCTTGACACTTACACCTAACCTGCTTAGAGGACACGACATCATCAACACGGCGGCATCTTGATTTATCAACGTAACCTTCCACGCTCTCTTTCTTCGGGCGAGGCGTTATCACATAGTTCATTTAGACGTATTCCGTCAAGAGATTGTTTCCCATTCCAATCCGAATCCAAGCATCGTCGTCGTTGAACCTGCACCATCGCATTCGCCCCAACCGTACGTACCTGATTGGAATCCGTGCTAGCAACGCCGCTATCGTCTATAACATTCCAGCCCCGGCATACAGGACCCGCCAAGCATCCGATAACGAATCAACACCAACCGAGCAGTCACCATGGACCAGATGATCGATGGCGGCGATGCCGGGCGCTTCCCGCTCGAGACGTGGTTCTGGGAGATGCCCATCTGTACAAGATGGTGGACGACGGCAACGGTGCTCATGAGTGGCTTGGTCCAGTGCGAGCTTATCACTCCCTTCCAGCTCTTCTATAGCTACCGCGCCGTCTTCGTCAAGTCACAGGTTCGTTGCACATGTTTTTTTCCGAGAGAGCAATGGTTCGCTAACAGTTGTTCCTGTTTAGTACTGGCGACTACTCACCACCTTCCTCTACTTCGGGCCCTTCTCCCTCGACCTTCTCTTCCACGTCTACTTCCTGCAACGATATTCGCGGCTCCTCGAAGAGTCCGCAGGCCGATCACCAGCGCACTTTTCATGGCTGCTACTCTACGCCATGGTGTTCCTCCTGATCCTGTCGCCGCTCGTTTCGATGCCATTCCTCGGCCATCCGCTTTCGTCAACGCTGGTTTACATATGGTCTCGTCGTAACCCAGACACCCGGCTTAGCTTTCTCGGGTTGCTGGTGTTCAGCGCACCCTACTTGCCATGGGTCCTTATGGCCTTCAGCTTGACCCTCCACGGCACCGTGCCCAAGGATGAGTTGATGGGCGTGGTGATTGGGCATATCTGGTACTTTTTCACCGACGTGTATCCTCCTCTTCACGGCGGCTCAAGACCCCTTGACCCGCCCATGTGGTGGCGTCGTATCTTTGGTATGTCGGATCATCTTTTCTTTAGAGCGAATATTTGTACTAACGATCATATTAAAGAAGGCCGACCGCGCGAAGAGACCACGGATGGTATCAACAACGAGATCGCAGTCGCTGGCGCCCCCGAAGTTGCGCCGCCCGAGGTCCGCTAAGGCGTATGGTGGAGTGAGGGAGTCGACTGTATCATCAAGAACATGGGCCATAAGGGCATGACGGGTTAGGTCGTGCGAATCTACTGAAATTATATTTTCTATGGAGGATACCAGGCGTTTTTAGGTAAATTTGGGATCAGTACACGAGACAGTCATTCACTTTGGCACAAAAGCAGCGCGCTTCATGCATGCGGTCTTGGGCGTTTCGTTCAGAACAATAGTGTGATTTTCAACAGAAAGAGCAAAACCAAGTCCGGGTTACACCACCATGCCAAGGAGGTCGATTGAAAAAAGCCTAGGTAGCAGCCAGTCGGTATGGCGGAAAAGGAAACAACTGAACGGCCGCTCATATGTACCAAACATTGGTTGATAGGTGTTATAGATATCTTTCATGCATTCGGGTATAGATATGTGTCGCTTAAAGCAAGTAGCAAACTCAGCTAGTGTATGGCTTGCTTCCCTTCTTTCGATTTGTGATGGCTTAAGAGGCTATGTCCACCCCCTTTGGCTCCTCCTACGTCTATCCCGTTTAGGCCTTTAGGAACTGAGTGACATAGTCCTGGCGGTAGGGGTTCTCATCAAGCCCCTCGGTGCGGTTCAGAGGCGTCCACTTGGGCTCCTCCTTGAACAGACGCATAGCCTGGATATACTTTAGCCAGAAAAATGGCATGTCAGTTCTCCAACCCAACTTGCAATAAAGGAACGGGATAAACATACATCGGTATCATCAGTAGTAAACCTATGATAAATGCCAGCAGGGAGGATGATCAGATCATCCTTGACAAGCTTGATGCGAATCCACTCGTCGCCCTCGTTGCGCACGTCAAAGTACCCCGCGCCGTCGCGGATGTACCGGATCTCCTCGTCCTCGTGCAGGTGTTCGTCGAAGAACTGGCGCACTTTGGTCTCGTAGATGGCCCCCATCTTCTCGGGCGAGACGGTGATCTCATCCCGGTTCTTGTAGCCGCGCTCAGAGGCAAGGACGTCCACGCCCGAGACGTCCGGGATCCGGAAGTAAAGGACGCCGACCTTTTCAAGGTCCGAGACGGTCACTTCCTTGCCCGAGTCGTGGGGGAGGCGTTGGTCGCCCTGTTTTTATGATATGTGATGTGGTTAGCAAGCGGCGGGCCAGCTGGTGGTTACCTAGTCAACACTACTGCCCTGGTCGGGGAATGGTGTTTGTTTTTCTGTCATGAACCGGAACCCATGCAGGCAGGCATGGCATGGTAGGCAGACAGACAGGGAAGTGAGTTCGATGGATATCATGGGTAGAGGTAACTTACAGGGAGGTCATCGTAGAAGTAGGCCTTCATTTTGGCTGTTTTACAGTTTTGATAGTGTCTGCTTCTGGAACTGGGTATTAATGAGACGACGCCGCGGGGTTTTGTTATGTAGGTGTCGTTGCAATAAATTGTGGGGCTAGGCAGTTCGGTGGAAACGAGAAATTGGAAGTGGTTCAGGGATGATAGGTTAAATGCGATATGTATAGACTATGTAGAGTTCGTTGGTCCTTCTCAAGAACACTTCAGATGAAGGCTTTTCTAGAACCAGATCTCACGCCGTCACGGACAAATTTTCGGTCGTGGCCGGGTTGCATCACACTATGCCCATGTTTTATGACCAAAAGTGGGTGACGTATGGAGGGGGCTTTTCTTTGGTGAGATGCTGTAGGAAAATTGCGCCATCGCCTCCGATACAACGATTCGGCACTTGATCACCCGGCTCGGCTTCACAACGACACGAATTTCAGGGGTAGTAAACATTGAGATTCTTCATTTGCGAACGGGGTTGCTATGCCAGGGGCGTGCTCTTATCACGACTTGCGCCCGGTCGTTGCGGAGCATCGAGAAGCGCCTTATCGGTGCAGCTGTTGAGGATATCGGTATAGCCACCTTGATGGTAAGAATGAAAAAAAACTAAGAGATACTACTTCAACAAAAGGAAGATAGTCTATGAACATCGTAGCACAAACTTCTTTCAATGGAATCAATCAGCTTGCCACCTGAATCATTTGTATAGCCAATCATTGACAGGCAGCATGTGCAGACGTGAGCATCCCTTTAGAAGGGTGAATGCTCCTACTGGGGCAGGATAGATCTAGCAAATGCATTTACTGGGGTCTGACTAACAACTTCAGTGTTCCGTGAAACCCGCTCATGAACATTGTCCGGGCTGATGCTCCTTCGGGGCTTCATGACACTTCATGTTTTCATCGCCGTATCACGTTTTTTAACTAAGCTTTACCCACGATATCTCAGGCCTTTGGCTCCGTCATTAGATCACCACTTTCCCTTTGGTCGTGACAATGAGCTGAGATCCGACAAAGCGGGCGTCTGCGTATCGCACATTGCACCGCCGGTATTGCCACTTGTCATCACTACGCGTCAATAGCGATCTTCACTTGAGCCTTTGGCGTTTCGAAAGTAGACCAAAATAAAACCAGGGCATCGATACATCCCACCATCGCAATGGAGCAAAGAACCCCAAGCACGACCGGGAGTGAAACCCCTAGTAAAAAGGGGAAGGTCGCACTCCCAGCGAGTTGCGATCCACCACAGCCCGGCGCACCACGGAAGCCCCTAGTTTGGATCGTAAGAAGCTTCCTCATCCTTATACTACTCCCTCAAACCCCCTCATGTAACTGACTCCTACCACAGGTCTTCGGCGGCACCGGCCAAATAGGCCGCTCCCTGGTCAAGAGCTGCCTCAACCACGGCGACTCCGTCACCGTCGTAGGCCGCATCTTCGAGTCCACGCGGGAGCAGATGGCGCAGGCGCACCTGCACCACCCGCAAGCGGAGAACGCCTTCGGGACTTTGTGCGACGTGCGCGACTACGCCTCGGTCAACCGGGTCATCGACCAGACGCTCGACCGGTTCGGGCGCGTCGACTGCATCGCCAACTGCTCCGGCTACGGCGTCATCGGCGCGTGCGAGGACCAGGACGAGCACGAGATCCGCAACCAGTTCGAGACCAACTTCATGGGCACCGTGCACATCATCCAGGCCAGCCTGCCCTACTTCCGCGAGCAAGGGGCGGGGCGGTATATCATCTTTAGTTCCACGTCCGGGGCCCTCGGCGTCCCCGGTCTGGGCCCTTACTGCGCGACCAAGTATGCGGTCGAAGGCCTGATCGAGGCCATGCTGTACGAGGTCGACGCGTTCAATATCAAGGCTACCCTCGTCGAACCGGGCTTGGTAAGGAGAGACGAGGCTGATACCTCCATGGTGCCCCGCTGGGGCCATTTCCTCATCAAGCCGGCCAGCGAGCCGTACTCGCACGCGACGTCGCCGGCGCTGCATGCGAAGAGGATGGTGCAGTGGTTGGGCGATAAGCAGCCGACCAGTGCCCAGAAGTGCGCGGACTTGGTGTGGCAGCTGGGCCACTGCTCGTACCCGCCGCTGAGGCTGCTGCTGGGGAGTTATGCGATTGAAAGCATCCGGGACCGGTTGAGGTCGGTGACGGAGGAGTTGGAGGACTGGAAGCATCTGCATTTTCCGGTGGCGCCGGAGCCGGGGAGTAGCGGGGAGAATAGAGGCGAGGACGGCGAAAACAAGGGGGGCGAGAATGTCGACAGAGAGGGGGACATGGAGATGGAGGTTGAGGAGACGTCCCCTACTAGCAACAAGGAGTGATTACGGTTTTGGTAATGACGGACGCCTTCCCCCAAACATCGGACGACAAGAACCTTCCCGCCCGCCCTAAGCCTGCTGCTGCAGCCTGCAGGCACCATATAAGGTGCCTTATCTGACCCCTCTACCACAACGGGCCCTGTGGTCTTATGGCGCAGTGGTTCCCGTTGATGAAAACATTGCCGAGTGCGTGGTATCTCGTGGTACAGTTTTCGTAGGTCGCAGCTGGGGCGTTGTGCGTTCGTTCCACAAGCTTACTTGGGCGACTGAGCTTTTTGCAACTTTTATCGAATAGCGGAATGGTTGGAGATATGGGAAATGGGCTGTTTGCATTTTTCTTTTGCTGTTTGAGATTAAAAAAGGAGGTTTTTGTTTGTCGCAGCAGGAGGGAAGGTGCGCATCAGGAGCATCCATCACATGATAACAACGGAAACGCGCTACGCAGACGTGGCACTGCAGCAGTTCAGAAAGCCCCAGCACTCAAGGGATCAACAGAGTGCTATATTGAACAAACCTACGCTCTCCTCATGGTCACTTCCCTCATGGAGCGCAAATCGACTCTCAATCCGCTACCTACATCTGGGCGTGAATGAATGCATGCTACCATGTCTCTAAATCCATCACCCCTTTCCCTTATCCTTTCCCTTATCCTTTCCATTTACCCTTTCTCTCCCCCCTACCCTACCGTACCCTATCTACCCACTCCCCAGGGCATCTACCCCCCACCCTCCCTACCAATCCATCGTTGTCATCTCTTAGTACCCTCACTTTTATCATCACTCTTAGTCTTACCCCCCTCACCAGCTTCCACACCGGCTTCCGCAGTGGCTTTATCAGTGTTGGTGGCACTGGTCCTGCCCCTGCTACTGAGTGCCAGTGCCTCTACTTTCTCGGCCGCCTCCTTCATCTTCTGCTGCTCGGCGGCGGTCTCGGCCTCGGCCTTTCTCTCCTCCTCGGCTATCCTCTTCTTCGCGGCCTCCCACTGGTCTTTTTCCATCTTGCTTTTCAGCAGCCTGATAGATTTCTCCATCTGCTCTTCTTGCTTACCGGTGAGCTTTTGGCCGACGGATGGGTGCTTGGGGGGAGGACTGTTGTCCATTTTATGATGGATGGGAGGAGAAGGTTTGAGTTAATTGGTGTTATGTGGTGGTGGTGGTGGTCTTGATATTATCTGAGTATGTGTGGGCTTCGTCGACTGACCCGCTGATCCGATGTTGGAGGAAGAGAGGAGGTGATGAGTGAGGGGGGGTCTTGAGGAGATATTTATGGTTGTTGAGTTGACAGTGCTGGTGTGAACGCGCAAGGTCTGACTATGGTTCCTCATCCGTTTCTGGGTCACTGTTGCTTGTCTTGTTGCTTTGCCGGAGATGACTCCGCTGGAATGGCTTGCAAGTGATGAGTGGGATAGGATAGGCAGGTACGGTGATGTCATTGGATTCTGGTCTGGTTCTTGAAACGAAGTGATTCCAACGATGGGGAAAATGCTTGATTGGTGGTGGCTTTGAGGAGAGAAGAGGAATGGCAGGCCAGGCCGGGTCTAAAATACTGCCAAAACGGATAATCGGGGTGGGATGCACCTTCCACACGTCTCATTATCCATTCACCTTGCGAGTCACAAATATTGGGCTGTTGGATGCTGCGGTGACTCATGGATTCGTAGTTGTGTATGAGCTCTTAGCATGCAGCTAATGCTTTCCTGTTGGCTTTTCGACATCATGTCCATCACCACACTGGTCTACTATGTTCTCTTCCCAACAATCCTTGTACACCTTGTCCCTAGTGCTTCTGGTCTTGCCGGTCTTAAGAATCGGTCTCAGTAGACGTGCCTCGAAGGGCTGACGTGAATCAGTCGTGCAAATGGTATGGACTAGAGCTCTTCGTGTTTCCCTCCCACATCGAAGTGTCCCGTAACATCCAGATCATGAGGTTGAGACCCAATGTTGATGACCCAAAGGGGGTAGCAAATTACACAGGGTTCTCGAGGCAACCACTCCAGGTCTGACATTTCCATTCGTTTGCTCGTCTGAACTTGCCACCTAGTGACTTATGCTCTTGCTGAGCATTTGCTCACGCCGCCATGGAATATCAGCGTCACCCCCAAAAGACTCATCTCCACGCTTCGCTGCGTGTCCTCAGCGAGGCGGATGCTTGAGGGCTTGCCGATAGTGAATCAGTGGGAGAAAGCGCTTAAGATGTATCAGAGCCCTTCAAACCAGCCTAAGTTTTATGTTCCTCAGAGCATTCCGGAACAGACCGGCAAGGGATTCGAACCTGTGGCCGAAACAGCCGCGATACGACGCCGGAATCATGACCCAAACCAGCCATGTCGTCCACGGAGAGAGAACGGGAGAGACGCAAAAGAGGGGGTCCGGCACGGGTTGCCAAAGCCTCGCCCGGCCCAAAAACCAAGAACCCTCATCGACACGCGCCCAAACACGCTCACCTCCTCTTCCTATGCCCGCCCTTAACACCCCTTCCTCCCCTCCCAGCAGGCCCCGAGTTCTCCATACTCCTAATATCCCTCTTACTGATCGTCAACTGCGCGCCCCTCATCTTTCCAATACCAGGCATGTCCACCGGCCTATCCCCACTCCTCTTCTTCCCACCACCACCACCACCACCGTTACCACCCGTCTTTCCCCCCTTGCCCTTGCCGGAGGCCTTCTCAAGAATGATACCATTCTCCCTCGCCTCCCTCCTCCTCTTCTGCTCGTACGTCTCCGCCGCCTTATTGATGCCCTTGCGCATGTTCATGGGCATTTTTTCTTGTTCCAGGACGCTGCCCTTGGCACCAAGCGCTTGCATGCGCATGTCCGTCGTCTTCTTGCGGATGCGGCCCTCGGCGAAGGCGCGCGTGTTCTTTTCGGTTTCGGCGGCCGCGCTGGACAGGTAGTGCGAGGCGTTGCCGCCGGCGGCGGAGAGGATGTGCGACTCGGCGATGAGGCGCTGCAGGGCGAGGTCGTTGGCGAGGAAGGCGGCGCTGTCGTCGCCGTCGGCGCCGTCCTTGTCCTTTTTGGACTTGGTGCCGTTTGTTTGGGAGTCGGAGGAGGAGAGGATGGCGTTGGGGGGTTTGGAGGACTGTTGGTTTTTGGCGATGTGTGTTAATGAAGTTGTCCCGAGTTAGTTAAACGACTGTAGGAATTAGAAGAACGTACCAAATAAGCCTTGAGCTCCTTCTTCGACATCTTTGACGTATCCATCTTTGACGGGTCCTTGGAGTAATCCACTACCATCACCTTGGGAGCCTCCTCTTCCTCTTCATCCTCCTCCTCTTCACTGTCGCTGCCACTGTAATCCTCCTCGTCCTCTTGGCCGGAGAAGTCGTCTTCCGAGCCCGAATCTACCGCATCATCTTCGTCAAGTATTTGGTCCTCGTCGAAATCTTCTTCATCGCCGTCCTTATCTCCCTGGGCTTTCCTTGCCTTCTTCTTGGTCAACTTTGATTTCTCGGCCTTTGTCTTGGTGGTGGTGGTACCAGGAGCAGGAGCAATTGGCTTAAACCGAGCCTCGAAAGCGCGCTGGAAGATGGAAAGCCCGTCGCTGATATCTTGTTCCCCCTCTTCCTCCTTCTTCTCTTTTGTGTCCTCCTTTCCCTCCTTCGCTGGTTTCTCCTCCTTCTTGGCGGTTTTCTGCTTGATCCTCTTGACGACCTCGTCCTCCGCAACTTTCTTTTTCTTCTTCGCCTCGGGCTGAGCAGTTACGCTTTTCCGCTTTCCTAGTAGTGTGGCTGACGGCATTTTGATGGACGACGTTCGACGGCCGTTCGACGACGAGATACGACGGTAGTTGAAATTAAGTTGGGTTGATGTCGCGATTAGGTTCAGTTGCTGCCGGTTGGTTCGCCGCGGTCCAAAATTTTTGGCTTGCAGTGGTCCAATGCCGGACAAAGGGGACCATTTGGGGCTTATCGATAAGGTATTTCTTAGTGTGAATTGCATGCAGCTGTGCCTGCCAGGTGGAGTCGAGGATGGGATCTGCAGCACTGTGCCCACAGGGGGTACCTCTAGCGGGACACCTTCCCGCAGCTTCCCACTGGAGTGCTGGGAACGCATAGGGCTACCCCACTGAAACATAGCGGGCTGCATCCTTGACGGCTTGAACCTCACTTTCCTGCGCGTCACCTCACATCATAAATCAGCCTCATTTTCTCACCACACGACGACGACATTGAGACCTCCACTTACCTCCATCCAAAAATGACGCGCTTCCGCCCCTGCATCGACCTCCACGCCGGCCAAGTCAAGCAAATCGTCGGCGGCACGCTCGACAGCGCCACCTCGGAGCTCAAGACCAACTTTGTTTCTCCCCACCCGCCCGCCTATTTCGCAAAGCTGTACCGCGACAAGGAGTTGACGGGTGCGCATGTCATCATGTTGGGCCCCGGAAATAAAGAAGCGGCGCTGGAGTCCCTGAAGGCGTGGCCGGGGGGGTTGCAGGTCGGAGGCGGGATTACGGATGTGAATGCGAGAGAGTGGGTGGAGGCGGGGGCTGAGAAGGTTTGTTGATTTTTGGCTTGTGGTTTGGTTTTTTTTTTTTTTTTTTTTTCTTTTTTTGGTGTTTTGGTTTTGGTTGTTTTATTTCGGGGGTGGTAATGGTTGAGTTGCTTTTGCTCTTTGGCTTCCTTTTTCTACCCTCTCTTGTTGTAAGGGTGCATGGTTCCTTCTTCTCTTTCACAAGGTGTTGGCGGGGGACATGTTTATTTACTTTCATAAAGGGGTGTTTTGTTGCATACCTCTGACCTTTGAGCTCATCGAGCTACTACTGTCCGGGTCATACCTTCTCCTTCTCAAGATCACTCCGCTAAAAAGTCCACCTCTACTTCTATAGGTCATCATCACCTCCTACCTCTTCCCCAACGGCAAATTCTCCCAATCCCACCTCGACGCCGTCCTCGCCGCCCTCGACGGTGACAAGTCCAAGCTGGTCATCGACCTGAGCTGTCGCCGCCAGGGAGACGACAGGTGGTTCGTCGCCATGAACAAGTGGCAGACTATTACCGACATGGAAGTGAGCGAGGGTAAGTTCCGCCCCGTTCTCACATCTCTTCGTGCCTTTACCGCTTGCTTTTTCTCATTCTTTGTCTGGTTGATGACTCACTTACTCACTCCGTTATCCTTTTCACCCAATCGCACAGAATCCATCAAAGCATTGGAACCCTACTGCTCCGAATTTCTCATCCACGCCGCGGACAACGAAGGGTTGCAAAAGGGCATCGACGAGAAGCTTGTTCAGAAGCTGTCCGAGTGGTGTTCCATTCCTGTGACTTATGCCGGTGGCGGTCGGAACCTTGAGGATTTGGAAACGGTCAAGAGACTCAGTGGTGGCAAGATTGACCTGACTATCGGCAGCGCGCTGGATTGCTTTGGTGGGAAGGGTGTTACGTTGCAGGAATGCGTGAAGTGGAATCGGAGGCAATGAATGGGTCGTGGGATGAGGTGGTGTTTGGGAAGGCGAAATCACGAGAGGGTGGGTGCTGTGTATATAGAGGTGGGCATATACCCTTGAGAGTATTCTGGTCCAAACACAACCTGAAGTGACGGGGTTTGCACAAAAACACTGAGACGAATACGCTCAACACAACCGAGCAATGTTAATGAAACAAATGTATAGCAGGTATGCAAGTTGAACCTACTCTGATAGCTATAATTCAGTCTATGCGCAGACAACTCTCATGACCATTCATAATTCTCAAGTTCGTACACAGAAATTGTATCTCTTTGCTCTCATTTCATTTTTGCTCTTACTACTCTACTAACAAGACATCCAGAAATCGACAGGATTAAGGGGGGCACCAGCCCAAGTAGACAATGAAGAGTAAGTTAGGTACTAAGTAGTATGTGTTACTCGGCAATGTGGTGTGCTTTACTCAAACAATGGCAACATAGAACAGCCGGCAGCAAACAACAACGCGCCAGCAAGCTTCCAGATCCAGATTAGCCCGGCAAGAAGAGAGAGATATGTAAAACAGAGAACTCCTCCGACAAAAAGTAGTATAAGAACCTTGGCCCTTTTGAAGCGAAGAAAGAAAAGAAGTTCAGCGAGGCTATGCGACGCTTGCTATCCACCTGTCAAACATGCCAGAGCCAAAATCAATATACCAGACAGCGCAACGCAACCAAATGCCATGTATGCAGTGTAGTGTGCATCCCGTGAATCCCGCGCTTCGCTAAACAACGGGCTGCAAGAAGCACGATCAAGATCATCATTACCTATGATGTCATACCCCGTGCGGTGCCCCATCACACGGTTTCGAGCACCGGACTTTTCCACCCTAAAAACACACCTCTTCCCAAGCATCATCTGTTTTTTTCCATCTTCTCATATCTCTTCACAACATGTTCTCGTGACTCAACATTATAATAATTGTATGGCGCGAACGCGAGCCAGCCCGACTTATACAAGACTGCTCTTCGTTCTTGAGTGCACCCGTCGGCCCTCGGCACGCTTGCGGATCGTCTCTTCTCTCTTGAGCACCAACTCGCACCACTTGCCCTTCAACTTCGACGGGGTGCCCGTTACCGTATCGTCATCGGAAGCAAGAATGGTGTCACGACCAATAATTTCGCCGAGAACCTTCATCCAGCCCTCCTTCTCCTCAGTGCTGTCGGCGTAAAAGTCGATCAACTCGCCATTATTGAAGCGAATCCGGAACCCTTCTTCGACGAACATATAACCTTCTTCGTCCTCAGCGAACGCAGAACGACGGCGCTTGCCGTTCTTCCCGGTGATTTCCTTCTCTATGAGGGCTCGACGATCATCGATGAGCCGCTTGGCATTCGCGAGGTTGATGGTTGCTCGTGGCTGTCGAGTTGCCTCGTGATAGGCGGTCAGCTTAGTACCAACCAACTTGAAGTAACGGCGACGCCAGTACTAATAAACAGAAAACGTCAGCAAACAGGTCAATGGTCATTATTGGACATTATGGAGGCAAACGTACCGGGCAATCTCCACCCTGCTGGCTGAGAACACCTTCCCAGGATTGGGCCAGGCGCTCCTCAGCAGCCTTCATCTCGCGAATGCACGAGTTCATGCTCTTAGGCATATCCTCATCGGTCGCTCCCTTGGGGCGAGGTACGAAAAGGAGCTGGAGTTCCAGCTTTCCGATCTTATACGGCGCACGGCGAAGAGGCCCGGTACTAGCGCGCTTGCTCTTCACGCTTGAGGCGAAACTGGCCTCTTCGGTAGCCCACTCGTTGAAGGCTGCAACGTCCACTGTATATGGGCGTCCGAAACAGCGGGATTCGTGCTCCTTAAGGTTGACATACGAACGAGCGAAGCTTCCGTCTTCGGCGGCCAAGGGCGAGAGAAGGTCCCATGCGGTGGGCTGAGTCTTCATTTGCCGGGCAGCGGCTTCACGCTGCTGTTGCGCCAGGCGTTCTTCCTCTTCCTTCTGTCGCATCTCCATTTCGCGCCGCTTCTTGGGTGAAGCAAACACTCTACTGAAGGTCGACGTCTTGGCCTTGGTAATCTTGGCAGGAGATGGTATCACCTTTTGCTTAACCGGGGCGGGCTTCTCCAGTTTGACATTGAGAGTCAACTGGAATTCCAGGTCGTTTGGTACGACAAGTTCGAACTCCTGTCCGATGGGTGCATTTCTGGCAAGCTCCAACCAAGCCGTCGTAACACAGTGAACGCCGTTGTCCAAGGTCAAGGCAAACCAAGTCCGTTCGTCTACAGCAAGGTTAGTCAAGCCCCTTTTTGTCCTCATAGCAGGAGACTTACTCTTTGGAATGGGCAGATCAAGATCCTTCACGCCCATTACCTTGACAAACAAACGACCTCTCTCCCCGCTCTCTGGACCCTCCATACCAGCATTGAGGTCGTCTTCGGCTGTTGAGGTAGTTGCTGTGGCATTGCTCTCCTGGCCAGGAAGTGGTGGCACCGGCCCGGTGGTGCTGGGTCGCTTCTTAAGACTCCTCTTTCTCGGTTGAGGATTCCAAGGCTCCACCGTCCACGATTGAGGACGATTCGCCTTGACGGGTGAGCCGCCCGCGGATCGGTAGCCGTTACGAGAATCGTCGCCATCCTTATCACTGGCAGTAACCATTTTGGTGTTCTGTCGCATAAGATAACCGCGCTGTTTACGAGTCGTAACGTTAGCATCGAGGAATACATCTTGTGCACCTGGGTCGGGGTTGGTTTTGGTCTCGGACGCTTGTCCAGAGAAACCAAAGCCTCCGGTTGTGGTGTGAGATTTATTTAGGAAATTGTCAAAAACAACCTTTTGCGCTTCGATCACCCTTTCGAAATCACTTTCGAGGCTGAGGCCCACGTCGATATCTAGGGTGAGGCTGCGGTTCTTAAAGCTGGGATGGCGCATCATGTAATCATCGGCCGAGGCTCTCAAGAGTCCAGGCTCCATGTCCTTCGAGATACGGCTACGGTGGCGTTCTGGAACCTGAGGGATGGCTGGGACTTCACGGCTAACGTGGCGACGAGCCTCACGCATGCTTTCAATGTCGGCAGGTGTCGCCGACGGCCGAGTCTTCAACTTGGAACCAGACGCCGACTTGATGGTCGCAACTTGTTCCGGGATGGCGGGCGATGCGCGAGCTTCTTCGTCTTCATCACTGTCGGGCATGGGGCGGTGGATCACAGACTCTGGGGTACCTGGCTCTTCCTCGTACTCATCTTCCTCATCAGGCTCTCCCCAACCCGAACCATCATACTCAGGCTTTGACAGCACCTTCTTCACCTTGGGCGTCTCTGGTCTCTGTTCGATGTGGATTTCCGGCACGGCCTGCTTCTCAGTTTCTTTGCCCTTTTCAGGCTCAGCGACTGGTTCAGGCTCCTTTTCCTTCTCCGGCTCAGCAGGTTTGCTCATGAGTGACTCCAAGCCCTCGGCGAAGTCTCCATCCTTGTTTTCTTTGGAAAGTTCCAGAGAGCCGCTCATGCTGGAAGAAGAGATATCTCTTACCGCGGGCGGGTCAATTGCAGGGGTAATTGACGCCCTTGGGGTGGACACCTGATCATCCTCATGATCATCCTTCTCGGGATCTGTGCCAACAGAATACTGGCTTTCAGTTTCATCGTCATGGTGTATCTCAGATGCATCCCCCTCGCTGTCGACAGTCTCGGTATGATCGTACGTATCCGCAACCGAATAGTCGTCTTCACTGTCGTAATCATGGTGTGGGCGTTTGATGATAACGCTTCCCTCTTCCTCGCTGTCGGTTTCATCACTGATGTCCGAGTCGTCGTCCTCGGTGCTAGGAATTGGCACATCCGGGTCGTAGGCTCCTGATAGCCTAGGGGGAGACAGGGTTGGAGGGTCAGAGAAGTTATAATCCGACTCTCGTTCACCGTTACCGTTAACCCGACGCAGAATCGATTCGCGCGAGATACGCGGTGGCAGTTGGTAGTCTTCAAGATCTCCAATGGTATCGTTTTCCTCCTCATCCTCCTCGGGATGCGAAAGAGGGCTGCTCAGTGGCTCCCGTTCAGAATTATGGCCCTCACCGCGGTTGTGGGTGCCAGCACGACGCATGCGACGCTCCCGCTGCTGCTCAGCAGCGTGTTTTCCGTCATCGGAAAGCATCATGAGTTTGAGGCGCTCCTCGAGAGACATCTTGCCAGTGCCGATATTTTGCATATCCGCCTTGGTCAAGGGAGCTGGTGGAGGAGTGGGGAGGCTCCTCACAGGAGAAAGGGCGTTGGGAGAGGCAGAATCGCTCCTGCTTGACTGTCCAGGAAGTGGTGGCAATGGCCTGTGGTCACCATTCGAAGTACCCTCCGAGCCGACACTTCTTGAGAATGGGTCGTCATTTTCGCCCTGCCTCCAGTCCTCTGGGCCAACAACGGGGGTCTTGTCTGTGTCCTCGAGCGAGGCATCAAAGCTGTCCCCGCTCTCGCTATGATCATCATCGTGCAACATGTAATGATCATCGTTTTCCTCGTCTTCGTCCGAATCGTCGTAGCTCCCCTCTCTGGAATTACTGCCAATCGAGGATAGATCCGGGGTTGCCATCTCGTACTCGTTCACTTGGGGCGGAGCGGCATCAAAAGTGACACTCTTTGCATGGCGGTGAAGCGCTCTGCCGGTTGGGAGTTCAAGGCCGTTTTCGTCTGTCGTCCATGTGCCGGTTTCGTGGTCAAAGCTGCTCTTGAATCGGCTCGAGAGCGACGACTTCATAGGCGAGGTGGACAGGCTCTGGCTTCCTTGCTCCTTATCCCTATTCGGTGTTTCCGGGCGAGTCTGCGCAGGCAGGGTGACTGGAGGCGCGGTAGGCCGAAGAGGGGGGCTCAAGATGGGGATGCTGGTGCTGCTTTGGCTTCTCCCATGGCCCCGGAAACCGCTGAATCCCATACCACCAAATGCGTTTCCCTGGATCTTGGACAGCGGGCGTTCGACTGGGGGGCGAGGGGGTTCCTGGCCCGGCTTAACTTCGGAGGCGAGGATGTTGCTGTTCTTGACGCGGGACGCCTTCTGCAGACGTTCGATGGAGGAGCGACGGACAGGCGAGGGGGATCCGGTGCGACTATCGAGACTGTTCTCAGAGTTGAAACGGGTTCGCCAAAAGGCATGCGGGGAGGTCGCGTTATCCATGGGCGACATGGGAGACGACTGGAAGGGGGAGGAATCAGTATTTAGAGGCGACATCTTGGACTGTTCCTCGGACGTTAGCATGGTGAATGCAGGTACAACCAGTGGAAGCCAAGGAGAGATGCGACATGCATGGAGCAAGGAGAAGTTGATGGAGCTCTGTTCCTGGCTCTAGCGGCTATGTATTGGCTTACCTTTGCCTGTGCCTGGCTGGAACCGGGCGAATTCCTCCTCTGTTCCGTGGGCGAGATCTCGGATAGCGGCCGAGGGATAGCACTCTGCGTCTTGGACGGGTTAGGCATAGTGTTGCTCTTGGAAAGGCGGAGAGGATGCACCTAGACGCGCCACGTAGTTAGCGGTGAGAGAACCAATGAGGTCATTGCCCCAACAGGGCAGTGGAGAGATGGCGCGCCCTACCGGTTCCTCCGACGCCATGGTGGTGATGGGACGGTTGGGCGTGGCTAGGTAGCAGGCTGGGAGGGAGGAGTGGTGGTCGACAATAAGATTACTTGGTGTTGATGCTGGAGCCGTTTGCTATAGCGATGGCATAGCAAGTACCTAGGTAGGTAAGGGAGAGGCAGTATAATGTCGCAAAAAAGGCACCGCGCACTGAGACAGATTGAAGATCGCGCAAAGCAAGGGCACACACAAGGGAAATGTGTGGTAAGTCGAGGTAAGTAGAGGTAGGCGGCCGCCCCCGTTGTGGTTGTGCACAAGTTGAGTTGTGAAATGGCGGACTCCAGGGACGCGCTTGCAATGCGACGCTTCGCTTGGTGCTGCACTGGCAATCCTCGTGGAAATATCAACAACTGATTGGCGACCCGATCGTATTTAAGTAGTCGGTCAAGCACGCGTTTCTCACACCGCAAATGAGGGCGATAAAATGACGGATGGGTTCAGGTTGCCGACTGCCCTGAGGTGCTGGGGAATCTTCAGTCTGTGGTCGAGCGCAACAATAACAATAACGACGACGACGACGACAACAAGGTCGGGAAGGTTTGGTTTGGGTTGGGTTGACTGCGCAAGTTGGGTTGCGGATTGGGAGATGACGAAGTTGGTCAATGGCCGGCCAGCAGTCAGCTTGGAGCTGAGTCCGTGGGAAAAGTTGGAGACGGGGAGAGAGCAGGTGGGAAGAGCTTCAGAGGCCCCGTCCAGCTCGCTGGGGTTGACCTTGGTCGTGGTGTTTATGGCCTGCCCGGTAACAGGACGAACCGCGGCCGCTGATTGGCCAGACAGCGATAAACACGAACCTTGGTCCCCCTCACTCACTTGAAAAGTGGAGTTGCTGTAGAAACAGGAACGCTAGAACGCTACAAGGTGCACACCACCCGTGCCCTGGTTTGCGACTCTTATTTTTTCCTTGGTTTGCTCGCCGGAATCTGGCACTGCACTTGGAAAGAGTGACCACTGCAACCTCAACAACGCACTTGCAACGGATGATGTGCACAACACCGGGCGGCACCACGCAACAGCCAACTGCCCTGCTGCGGACCACTGCAGGCCAGGGAGGGACGGGACCGCTTTCCACCTGTGCGTGTCTCCTAGCAGCAGATTAGCGTGCCGCCTAGTGCCCCATAATGCACCGAATGCAGCTGCTGCAGGGAGAAAGTCTGTCGAAACCTGGAATTCACCTATGAGGGGCCCGAATCGGAGCTGAAGCCAAAATCTTGTGGCTTGCGTAACCCCACCCGACCAGCCCGACGCGACGATACACCATTGTCTCGACCACTGATAGCCTTCAGCTGCTGGCTTGCCGACTGCCAACGCTTCACAGGAGCCGGTCCTTCCAATCAATCTGTAACACCGCCAGCCCCCTCAAAATCGCCGGGACGGGAGTCAAGGGGGAGTCTAGAAACAATGGAAAGACGAGGCCAAGGGGGGGGATTTTGTTCTTCCAGGGGCAGACAGTTGATCAACAATTCAACATTGATGTTGAACCACCACACCCACAACTTCCAATGTCTCTCGATTCGGTTTCTCAGTCTGCATGTCAGCTTCCACTTGTGATAAGGAGGCACTGCACTAGCAGTTTGTAGCTTGCAGTCAGACTTCAGTCCTGGTCCTGGCACAGTTTGGGGAAGGGAGCGAGGGGAGTCCTCAAGTCTTTGCGAGTTTTCAGCAGGCTAGCTAGGCATTTGCAATGCCGCCATCAAAGTCGCATGATGAATCGTTTGCATATGCCTTGTTCGTTAGCTTGCGGGGGGGAAGGGGGCTTCGAGCTTCCATTCCAACCATGTGAAGTGGCTGGCATACGTTCAAGTATTGGAGCACAAGATGGTTGGATGCAGTGGTCGGGCCACTCAGCAAAAAGTTCCCAGTGTGCCCTGTTACCGATGGTGCCTTGCGAGGTGAGGTCTTGCTTGGTCTTATATATGTTTCAAGTTGACCCCCCAAATTTCCTGCCTTCTCCTTTGTTTACACAGCCATGTTCCCCCCTTTTCCCCTTGCCTGGGTGTGGTTGTCGTGGGACAGCCGGATGAAGCACGGCGGCGGAGTTTGCAGATCTACTACGGAGACACATGCCATCCCTATTCATTACCGCCCTCTTCCGCACACCACCAACACTCACGATACAACACGAGGTTCTTTCGCAACAGCGACTGGAAGGGTTCAAGGGCGGCTCGTAAGTCTGAGCTTTCGGCTCGCATGTTTCTCACGGACAGCCTTACTCATCCCTTGTGGTTCGTCTGATGTGATCTTGTGGTCGAGTGACACAACGAATCCATAATCCGATGTGTTGCTTGACAGCATGCAGATCGTCACCCGTCCACGGAGACAAGGTGTTTCGAGGAGGATGGTTCGGTACACATGAGGGATCTTAATTCTTCTTATGAGTTATCACATGTCGTTTGTGTCCCCCTTCATGTCTGTCGTATGTTGTCTCGAGACTCCACGTCAATGCACCCAGACGTTGACGGCTGGAGTTGGAGATGTCGTTGGAGTGTTTGGAGATAAGAGCCGCGATAAGAGACGTCCGACGTCCAAACAGTATGGAACATTCCTCTGCGGCGATATACGCTTCTAGAAGCAGATCATGTCGGTTTGAACAATGATCGGATACGACTAACAAACAAACAAACAAACAGACAAATCAGGGGTATCGGCATTGGTGTCGTTTGTAAGCGATATCGTGTTTGACCCGAGTCGAGGTTGCCGTCATTCTTGAATCCTTCTTTTTTTGACAAAGGAGAGAGATGTCGGCAATCAGGGGACCACTAGCAGTTATATGATTAGAACTCCCTAGTCAAGATTGGGAGCTGATGTGGCATCTTTGTCTTCGGACCTTGCGGCCTTCTGGAAGACTGGATTCCGGATACATGGACGATGGACAACAAAGCGAAACGGGCAAGTGGTGACGTTATTCGGCTTTGGCGGCATTGGACAGAGTGCCGAGACGGAGAAAGGGAGAGAACGGCGGAGATCCACCGAGTTTGGGGCTACGCTATCCGGTTTCTACTGCCGGGCTGGTTGCATAGTTGCAAAGACAAGAGTTGACAAGATCGGGATATCGCGATCTTGATATATCGAAATCAACATCACCCATACCCCAAATGGCCATGATCCCATTCCCACGCCGACGGGATCGTTAATGCGACAGTGTTCATTGGCATGGCCTGATGTTGACTTCATTCGCGACTTGACAGGTTCCGAGTTCCTAAACCCAAAAAGGTCTAAATTTGGGTTCGGGTCCCAAGATCCAAGTCAGGGCAGTTGGGATCCTCGTCGGAACGATGGAACGCATTGATGCTGCACAGGTCCAATTCCCGAACCGACAAGGGCGGTCCAAGAGCCACACTACATCTGGGAGCCTCAACCTCTGGGACATGTTGGATTCTCATTGGCCAGTCCCGCGCACAAGCCACCGTAGATACCAGAACTTACCGAGTCTTGTGAGTCTTCAGCGCACGGACGCTCCGCGACTCATGTTGACAACCTCGCTCCCAACTCCAACTTCATCTCTTGTCTTTTGATAGACACTCGATCCAGTTGTACCCGGGATGCCGGGCTCTCCCGGTCATGATCTCCTTTGCTGGCGGTCTGTGGCATCCACGAGACCCCCACTACACCACCCTCTCGGCGAATGAACGGGTGAAGTCGCGGACTACCCTTTCACCCTTTTTTACAAAGTTTTCTCGATAATGCTTATCGGCCTGTGTCCGGGGGGTCTCATCCAAAATTTCCATATCCAGAGCCAAACGGTCCACTACGCCTCAGATGAGGATATTTTCAGCAAATGAGCTAAAAAGATACACCTCGATACATTTCTGAAAAACTCTACGCCGGCTGGCTCGGAATCGTACCCAGTCCCTGTCCCTCCCTTCTTCCCATCGACCAGCTCGCCAATGGGTGCCAATGGCTTCTCAGACCGACTCAAGTGATTCTCAGTGACATCACGAAATCAAACAACGTAATTGGCGCACAGGACGGAGGTGCTTCCCCAACAGGTCCCCGTATGTATCCGTACTACCCTATGGATCCCGGACCTCAAGGTTGGGAGGAGGAGGGTAACATACCGGCGTCTACCTTGTTAGCTAGGGCCGACCCGCCGCCGAGGGTATTGAACCTTGACAGCGCAGCTACCGGCCACATGGGATAAAATCGTGATCCGCCCACTGGACGCGGTCCAAAAAGTCTTTTTTTTTTTTTTTCTGGCTATCGGTAATGGAGAGCTTATTGACTCCTACTCGAACACCATAATAGCATCAACGCCAGCCGGCTAAAAGTCTCGGGATGGCTTCCATCACACGCTTCGCGAGGACCTCTTCCTCTTCCCTCCAGGTGTCCACCCGGTCAGCACCACTGGCCTTGACGGCGAGAAATTTTTCCACCGTGAAGTTCAACAGCAAGTTTCCCTCCCGAACTCACCTCGTAGTCCTACCTCGCCAAGAGAGCCTCATTACTGACTACCATTCCTCACAGACAATGACAGAAAGGAGCGGGTCGTCATCCTGGGCTCCGGCTGGGCGGGCTATTCCTTCGCCAAGGACCTCGATCCCGAGAAGTATGAGCGCATTTTCATCTCCCCGCGCTCCTACTTCGTCTTCACCCCCCTTCTCGCCTCTACTGCCGTCGGTACTCTCGAGTTCCGTACCGTCTTGGAGCCCATCCGCCGCCTGAGCCACGGCATCGGCTTCCACCAGGGTTGGGCCCAGGACATCGACTTCGCCAACAAGACCATCCGCGTCGAGGCCAACGCCCAAGCCGACTCTGCCAGCAAGGCTGTTGTCCCCATCGGCCAGGGCGGCCAGCTCAACCAGGCCACCGCCAGGGGCGCTTCCTTCGACGTCCCCTATGACAAGCTTGTCGTTGCTTGCGGTGCCTACTCCCAGACCTTCGGCATCGAGGGCGTCCGTGAGCACGCCAACTTCCTCCGCGATGTTGGTGATGCCCGCCGCATCCGCTTGAGGATCCTTTCCCTCTTCGAGCTGTGCGCCTACCCCGTGGGTTTTGACGTCCTCACCGAGGAGGACCGCGCCAACCTCCTCCACTTCGCCATTGTCGGTGGTGGCCCTACCGGCATCGAGTTCGCTTCCGAGCTGCACGATCTCATCCACGACGATCTTGCCAAGATGTACCCCGACCTCCTCAAGTTCGTCCGCATCACCGTCTACGATGTCTCTCCCAAGGTTCTTCCCATGTTCGACCAGGCTCTCTCCAAGTATGCCATGGATGCCTTCAAGCGTCAGAAGATCGAGATCCGCACCCAGCACAACATCGAGCGCATCCGCCCCGCCGATGGCAAGCTCGGCTCCGAGTACGGTGAGCTGAAGCTCAAGATCAAGCAGTACGGCGACAAGGAGGTCGGAGCCGGTCTCGTCGTCTGGTCCACCGGTCTTATGGCCAACCCCCTCATCAAGCAGCTCGCCTCCCAGGAATTCGCTGTTCCCATCTCCCCTGAGGACCGCGCCGAGGCCCGCCGCCCCAAGGCCAAGCTCGCCACTGATGCCCGCACCGGTGGCATCCTCGTTGACGAGCACCTCCGTGTTCGCATCGAGACCCAGGCCGCCGATGCTGCCAAGGGCTCCGAGATCGTCCCCACCTCCGCCAGCAACAGCCTCCTCCGTGACGTCTTCGTCCTCGGTGACGCCGCCGTCATCGAGAGCCAGCGCACTCTCCCCAAGACCGCCCAGGTTGCCGCTCAGCAGGCCGCCTACCTCGCCAAGGTCCTCAACAAGGCCAACGAGGGCGTCATCGACGTCAAGAACGCCCCCGGCTTCAAGTTCCGCAACTGGGGTGTCATGACCTACCTCGGCAGCTGGAAGGCCATCCACCAGGGCCCCCGCGACGAGCTCCGTGGCTGGGCCGCCTGGGTCCTCTGGCGCTCCGCCTACCTGGCCAAGTCCATGTCCCTGAGGAACAAGTTCCTCGTGCCCGTCTACTGGCTCGTTTCCTGGATCTTCGGCCGTGGTATCTCTCGCTTCTAAACTGGGTTATCTATATCCCCACGTTACCGATGCGTGAGCAATCACATTCATCACACCAGACATACGAATACCCAACTGTATAACTACGATATAACTCTTTAGAAATTGGATACCAAAGGCATAGAAGGCGGCGACGGAGTTACTTCAACCATATAGACGGACGGGCGGCAACATCTGCTTTGATACAAATAGAGAAGGAAGGGAGGGGAGGGGAGGGGAGGGGAGAGAAGGGAAGAGACAGGGGGGAAAAGGGAAACTATGCATTATGGGCAGCAGCATACGGCAAATGGGAGGCATTAAGGGTCGCAAGGGAGCAGCATGAAACGAAAGTAATTTTTCGTGGGTTGCTTCCTTGCAAGGGATTTTGGGGTTGGGCTTAAGCAACAAACAAATACATTTGTTTGTTGCGAACGGACTTCAACACACTTTTTTTTTCTCCTTTGTCATACCAGTTATTTTGCATCATTGCAAGTATGATCCTTTTTTGCTCTTATTGTACACATATAGAGATACCTACCTATACCTACGTTTCTACCTATGACTAAGGTACCCACCCCTATTTCCTTCTTCTTCTCTGGCCTGTATGTACAAAGTAGCTAGCTATAAATCACTGAAGCAATTCACATTGCGCACGTATTACATACAAGCATTCAACCAAGGGCAGCAACTACGTACGGACTTGAACTGAACCCAACCCAAACTTCAAACTCAACCCATGCTAGCTAACCCACCTATTATCCCATAACCACTACCACAAATCCTCCCCTTAAATCTTAACACAGCCCGTTTCAATGATCACGATCTCTTCTTCCTCGCCGTATCACATGTATCATCACAAGTGTTTATTCATTTCCCGTCATCACATGGCCTAGATGTAGGCACATACCGTCAATTTCATCATCACATGTCGTCACTTTGTCTGACGTTGTACGTAGCTGTCCCTTGCACTAGACTAGGTAGTAGCGATCTTCACCCAGGGGTTAAGGCCAGGGTAGGCAGTAGGCTAGAGTGAGTTAGCCAAAATCAGCCGGGGGGTAAGTAAGGCCAGGGTACGCAGCGGGTGATGTCGGAACCTCAAGGGTTGGTTTGGCTTCAGTTGGGAGTTAAATAAAATGACTAATGTAGGTAGGTACAACTCAAGAGACGAAAAGGTGGCTGAATTGGTGTAAAGTCCATCTGCAAATTTGACTTCATTAACTTGGCACGTACGTGTCTTATACAGGTTCCGTTTTAGATTTTGTAAAAGAAGCTGACACTAACTAATAAATCTGAGTACCTAGCCAGGACAGAGTATATCTATGTATCACAGCAATGCCATACCTCACAACAACCACATAGAAGAAGTGGAAGCACACTCGTTTCTCTCACTCCAAACCCTTTCCTGCGCCTACCTACCTACGAGTTCCCACCAACGGCGCCAGTGTGACCACCACCATGACCAAAACCAGGAATACCCGCATTAATGATCTTCAACGCCTCCTTCCCCTTGGGCGCCGTCGTCAGGTTCTCGTACCCGTCCTTGGTGACCAGGATGCAGTCCTCGATGCGCACGCCGCCGATGTCCCAGTACTTGTCTAGCACCTTGGTGTTGATGTACTGGGCGTGGGACGGGTTGGAGAGGAAGTAGGATTGGATGTAGGGGCGGTGGAAGTAGCTTGGTGTTGGGGTTGTTAGCATTGCTCCTGGAAGCAAAAAAAGTGAGGGAAGGGAAGGGGGAGGATGGGAAGGGGAAGTAAACGTACATTCCAGGCTCAATGGTGACGACCATGTTTTCTCTGAGTCTCTGTCTCCCCTTGTAAGGTGGAGGAGGTCCGACGACGTTCTGCTCAACATCGTCCCTGTCCATCATCGCCTCGCGATACATGGCCGCCAAATCCTCGGGGGCGACTTGTTCCCTCTTCATGCGCCTTCTTGATCCCGAAACCCCCGAAACTCCTTGACTGTTCAAGCGTGTGCCGCTTGAAGAAGCGGTAGATGCAGAAGACAACAGCAACAACCTCTCCCTTCCACTGACATCATGTACCTCCAAACCCACATGATGCCCCAACCCATGGGGAAAAAACGCCGCCACCGTTCCCCTAGCCAAAATCTCCGCCCTCGTCCCGTTACACAAAACCCCCAACTTCATCAACTCCTCGACCGCAATCAAACACGCCACTAAATGCAATTTGTAGTACAACCTCCCCGGTCTGATCGCATCAATACACTCTCTCTGCATCCTCTCCACGACTTTATAAATATCCTCCCCTTCCTTCGTCCACTGTCCCCTTATAGGAAAAGTGCGCGTAACATCACTAGCATAACACCCCCACTCACAGCCCGCATCCAACAACATCGTCTGCCTCCCCTCCAACGGCTGGTCATTGGCGTCGTAGTGCAGCGTGCTAGCGTTGGGTCCCGAAGCGGCGATGACCGCGTACGACTGATGCGGCGCGCCCTGCGAGATGCAGAACCCTTCGAACACGGCGTGTGCTTCCCGCTCGTTGGTGAGGTGTTTGATGCGCTGGAGAACCATCTTGTGCGCGGTGGAGGTAAGGCTCACGGCGCGACGGATCAGCGAGATTTCGTGCGGGGTTTTGATCACGCGCGCGGCTTCGATGGCGGGGAGGAGGGAGGTGGTGTCGACTTTTAGTCCTCTAGATCCAGATCCATGGAGGCCCTTGAAGAGGTTGGATTGCGGTGGCGAAGGCGAGAGTTTGGAGAGTTGGTTGGGGTCGAGGAGGTAGAGAGGTCCACCACCGGTTTCGGGGGTCGTCAGGACGGCGTGGAGGTACGCGGTGAGGTCGTCGATGTAGCGGACGTCGGAGACGTCGGATTTGGATTTGGATTCGTCGATGGAGGGGGTGGTGCCGTACCACAGCGACAAACGTGGGTCGTTACGGCGGATCCAGAGGATCAGCTCCTTGCGGGGGATGTCGTAGGTGACGGCGCAACCGGGGAAGTCGGCGCCGCTGAGGTAGAAGAAACTGGTGGGGGGGTGATGGTTAGTGACAGTTACGCAAAACGCATGTCGAGGGCAGGAAATATCAAAACATACTGTCGCTGCTGGCGAAACGGTGGTCCCTGGTCGGAGTATGGATAGAGTGGCTCATCGAAGCCACGGAGGTAGATGATGCCGCTCTTGGGCGCATCGAGCTCTTCGATTACCTTTTGTACATGGGTTTTGGCTACGAACAGCGGGACAATTAGTGGGCTATATCCGAAGAGGGAATCAGTTGAGTTCACCTGGATACTTTCCGAGCTTCTCATGAAGCCACTTTTGGGAAAGAGGGCGCCCTGGAATGCGTGGTTGAGAAGAACTTGGAGACTTCACTTCCATACTAGCGGACACGGATGGTGCGCTGGCGCCAGGGATTCCATCAACTACGATGTTCCTAAATATATCGGTCAGTTAATGTCGATGAGGTTATCTCGAGTTGCTCTTTCAATGAGACGAATGCAATCTTGTGATGATGGGTGGGACACAATAAATGAAAGGATGAACCAACACGATATCGAACTCATCGTCCTCGACGAGATTGTAATGGATTTCGTGTTCTTGACCCGAGTTGGCCATGATGGGCTAAGCGGTTTGCTAATGTCTCAGTCCCTGTTGTCGATGAACTTGAGCAGTAATTCCGTTGTCGGCGATGGGAAACTATCGTAAGATTCGCGGATGAACTCGTTGATGAAGTTGTTGATGGAGAGAGGTCCGACCGACACTTGTCCCTCCAGGTCGTTGCACTCTCCATGCGGAGAAGTGGGGCTATCCGAAGAGTAGTGTAGTCAGCACTCCCGCCAGCATATCCAAGTGCGTGACAGAAAATGTCCAAGTGTGACCTTGAAAAGTAGAAGCCCAAGTAATCATTAGTACCTCTAACGAATTATGGTTCCAATCTTGTTTGAAGAGTTGGTGATCCAGGTGTCTTGGAATCTGCTGGTTTCAAACGACATGTCTGAATTTCCGAGCCATTTTGAACCCCAACCCTGCTGAAGTCTGTCTATACCGTATAGACTCGGGGCATCCGTTTTTAGGTTCCAGGGAAATCAGGCATAATCTCTAAGCATACTGCCCGAATATGTGCATTTTATGCTCGCAAAAAATAGTGGGGGGGGGGGGGGGGGACAGAGGGTAAAAGAACAAGTGGAAGTTACAGCCAAGTTACAGGGCAAAATAGAAGGCACTGGAGGGTGGAGATATTCAAAATCACCGTCTTGCATACAATTTCTGGCGGGCATGAATATTGCAATATGCTTACAGACTATGTTTGATTTCCCTGGAACCTAAAAACGGATGCCCCGAGTCTATACGGTAGCTCACAGCTACCCGATCCGCATGTCTTCCTTTTACCGGTGTTGAAGCGGACAGAGCATAATGTATTTTCAGATCTGTACTTCTTTCTATTTTCTATTCCTGTTCATGTTCCCGACCATGATGACTCCCAACCGAACTCTCTAGATACGAACCCAATCCAGTACCCAAAGAACTCCGTGAGGAAATTTTGTATCAATTATATAGCTTAGTATATGAGAAACCGGGTATCAGAATCGCACCCGTACCGTCGTACCGCCAGGCTATAAATATCACCCACGACAAATTGAAGGTTCTGCTATTTGCCGTCATTCGTCCCTCTTTTATTCTCGTCCCCTGTTTTATTCCTCTCGTGACCATGTAACGGTTCCTTCCGGTCCTCCAACGCCCGCTTTTCTTCTGGCCCCGGTTGTCTAGTGCTGCTTGCCGTATTCCACAATCCCGAGGGTCGGTCAGGTGGAGGGATGGACTTTCAAAAGTAATGACTTGAGAAATCCATCCTCAATACGTTCTGCTCGGTGCTGACACGGCCGGGACTTTGTTGCTCCTCTCCTAATACCAACCTACTTGCATCCACACATGAATTTACTCTTAATCCAGAACTGTAAAGGCGGCGGATGCGGGCCCGGAACGAGACCGCAAAACAAACGGCGTATGTACCATATAGACTCGGCTCGTTGATTTTTAACTTCCAAGGCCTAACTGACAGAATCTATGTATTAGGTGCCTTAGGGTTTGGGTTTTGGAAGAGATTCGAGCAGTCTGCAATGCTAGAGGTGCCTCAAGTGTACTGATTATGCCAGATTTCCCTGGAAGTTGAAAATCAACGAGCCGAGTCTATACGGTATTTGTAGGCGACTCCCAGGTCGACATCCGTGCTCTGTTTCTCGCCAGGTTTCTAGTAAGCTCTCACGGTTTTCCTGAATCGACCAATTGGATATCTGTTAAAGCATGTCTGGCTCGGAGTCGGTATTTGAAGGCGTGTCGGTCTGATCCCAGTGCCGGCAAGTTGTCGTTGACCAAGTCCAGGACTTCATCTGAACGCTTCATCCGTGTAGTTCATCGGCCTAGCCGCCCCTAAAATTCTTCGATAAATCACCGGTACCCTCCAGCCCCCGGCGGCGTTCCTCCACCTCCAAGCATGTCCTCCCATTCACCCCTATAAATCCCGTCCATCATATCACTCTGCTGGTGTCGCTGATGATGAAGCCCCGGATGCTGATGTTGATGTTGTTGATGTGCATGTCGCTGATGCATACCTGGGTGTTGTTGTTGTCCCTGGCCATGCACCGGTCCCCGGCCTGGTCCCGATCCCGGTCTTCCATCTTGCCCGTGTTGTTGCTGCTGCTGCTGCTGCCGTTGTTGGTGCTGCAATTGCAAGTTCAGCATCGTTGTGTAAGACATTTGCGCTGCCGGATCCAAAACCCCAGCGTGCGGCGGCTCGGGTCCGCCGTGTTGCATCAGGTAGGGCGCTACTGGGCCCAGTACTTGTCCTTCGATACTACCGTCGTCGTAGAAGCCGGACATGTATAGCTGCATGTTATCCGGTCCGGCGGTCCCGGGGGTTGGTCCCACAGATCCGGCGGAGATGGGTGGTGGTGGCTGGCCTGATACTGCGTGGTGTCCTCCTCCTCCTGTTTGGTCGAGCAGTGGCGTGGGATAGGCAAATGGGTCACCGGAGGGAAACATCATGGCGTCCAGCTTATAGAGCGCACCGGTTGTAGGCGTTTGTGCTTGTTGGAAACCGCTCTGTTGGCGATGATGCTGCTGTCTGTGCATGTCTGGTGGCGCTCCGGGGTTGGAGCTTGTGTCAGAGCCCGTCATGCTGCTCATGTCTAGTGGCAGCAGGTCTTGAAAAGCCGTAGCCTGCGTCGCAAAGTGGTGACCAGGCATGCCAGGTTGGTGAAGTGCCACAGTGTCGAATGAGGTTGTTCGCTGGGGGTGTCGGTGATGGGTCTCTCTTCGAACGGGGCCGCTTTGTGGACGGACTATTTCATCGGATCTCCGCTGAGGCAAGGTATCGTGTAGTATAGCCTGAGCATGGGTAGGGATGGAGACACTGCCCGCCTTGGATCCAGGAGCGTATGATCTCTTCTTTGTTGGTGCAGGTCGGTGAGTGCCGTTCTTGAGTTGCTCTGGCAATTGGTCGAAGAGTGTCTAAGGACAAGTGATCAATAAAAGCTGTTCATGACAACTTGCTAAGAGTAGGTGTACTTACGTTCAAGGCGTTTGTGACCCGATCTGCTGCCAGGCTCTTCTGGGCAAGATTAGCTATCACATCCCTACCGGCTTTGGCATCCGCGAGGATCTCGGCGGATCCTGTCTTATCTGGATTCTCCAGGACGTAGTAGACCAGAGAGAGGATTGCGAAGAATTCGGTATAGAGACGAAACCAGTATGGTCCGATCAGGTGGGCATGTTTCTGAATTTCCAAGCCAATATGCACAATGTTGCGAGACACACTGATCCCAGCGGCAGCACAGTTGTAGTATCTGTCGTCGATTTTCTTGCCTGCGGTCATGCGAGCGGAGACATAGTGCAAGAACGGTCGGTATAGCATCATTTGCACGTGGCCATATGCGAAGCGCAAGAGTGTTCGAACACTGTTATAACATCGAGTCAGCAAACCATCCGTGATGCACATCTGGATTTTTCTTTTTCTCTTTAAGATTTGTCCACATACCGAATCACCTCCATATCGTCGTCGTCGGAACCAGGCCGCCAATACCGCGGTAATTGATCGAACCACTCGTGTAGTTGTCGCTCAATTTCCTTGATCCGCGCATAGCTGATGGTGTAGGTGGCCATTTCGTTATCGCTCTTCAGAGCACAGTCTTCCACGCCCTTGACTGGATAAATGAACTTGATAAGTCGGGCTAAAATACTCATCAGCCTATGATGGGCATTGAACGCCTGGAAAAAGGATGGGCGTTCGTCCGGATCCGGCGAAAGTATCGTGTCTTTGGTTATATACTTGTCGTCCACCTCCGTCGGCAGTGGTTGGTCGATATCGTCGGCGTGGAGTAAGATTGGGAATCCAAGAATAGCTGAGACGTATATATCGATTTGCCGCACTACGTGGAACACCCTCCGCCTAGTTTGTTCTTCGATAGGGGTAAGCTGGGCATGCCGCAAGTGACGATGAAGCCCCATACGTATACAGGAGCGTAACGCAATTCCCAAGAAAGCATAACAGGCGCTCATATTCGATGAAGCTTGTAAGAAGAGAATCATGAAGACAAGCCCCTGGAGCGAGGTCATGTCTCGGCACTCGGCGATGTCTTGCAGTAGCAATCGCGCAGATGTGTAGTATTTGACCCTGTCAAAATCTTGTCAGACATATCCGGTAACCCGACGATGAATCAGATGATGTAACTTACCCTTCCTCCTGTGCCGCCTGATGAGTCGTAGGATTTCCCGGATTCTCGTCAATGTTGTACATGGTTCCGAGCGCCATAGCAGCATACAGCAGACCCAAGAATCTGTGTTCTTCGACTCCCCAACTATCTTGGGGTTTTTCGTACAACCTGTCGAGCGATTCGTAGAACGTCGGCTTGTGCACAACCCGGAGAAGGCATGTAGCGCAGTTGAGTGCGTAATAGCACAGAGTACGGACCCTATTTTGTGGAGGTAGGTCGTAGACATTTGGTACAGATGATGCTTCCCAAGGCGATCCAGCAGTAGTCTGGGGAGAATTGAGACTGAATAGGCCGGTCTTCTCAGCCTTTCGGGGTAAAAACGGAATACTGTAATCGTTGCTGAGTAGGCCCTTGAAGTGCTCCTTCATGCGTCCGAAGAAGACAGCACCGGAAGAGATGCCGCGGAAGTCGCACTCGCCGTCCTCTTTCATGTCGAGTTGCCCAATCGCATCGATCATGGACATGATTTGGGCATCCTGAACCTCGGGCTCTTTTGGGGCAGCTTCGCCTTTCAGCTTCGCCGCCCGCGCTCTTGCCTGCTCCCTAGCCCGAAACTCTTGCTGAATTGCTGGGTCGAGATTAGGGTCGGCCAAGTCTATGTCCGGGACAAACTTGCGCAGCAGAGACTCGGCACGCTGAAGTCGGCTTTCGAGTGCCTCGATATACTGTGGCGCGGGATTTCTGCGTCGGTTAGACGGCTTGTCATAAGTACAGTCTGGGATTCTTGTCAGCAGGGGTTTGACCGAAGACATCGTGAGTGTTTGTGTTACCATAGCTATAGATTGAACAGTGTGAGCATGGCTGCTTGCCGTCACACTTGATCTTCTTCCTGCGGCACTCATCGCAGGCTCTCGTGACTCTGCGACGTTTCTGTACCGGCAGGGTCGGGGGTTCGGAGGAGGCATGTCCAGTTGCGTCCCCGGGTGTGTCCTCGGATTCTGATTTCAACGGGCCTTGGGCTGGGGTAGACTTTACGCTTTCGGAAGGAGAGGCATGATCGTGCTGGGATAGGTCCATCGAGTCATCTTCGTACATGTCGGGGGACTTTCTAGAGCCACCGGCGCTCAATGATACTTCGTTGGTACTGGTACTGGTTCCAGAAGGATTGGAGGGTTGTGAGGCAGGGCGGGTTTGGCGAGCTCTCGTGGCCTCGCTTGTGCTGGCATCCGAAGAGATCGTGTTGCCTTGGTCGGCCATGACTTGGTCTGTTGTCTTGATTTGCATTTCGGTGTGGTGTTTTAGCTCTGTGTTGTGTCCCTACTTTGGCCTCCGTCTGATTCGTGATCCGTCTCAACAATCCCTTGCCCTGATCAGCATGTTCGTGTGAGGGTTCAAGGGCTTTCAGAAACAGTCAGACCCCACTGGAAAGACACTTCTTGGGCCACAGTTTATCACCAAACAGGCGAAAAAAAAAAATAAGAAGGGTGAAGGAGGTAGTGAGCTGATGTTTAGTCCTCGGTGGTCGGTTTAGGCTGCTTTGCTTGTCGATTTTTTGGACTTGATCGAAGAAACGTCCCAACCAAAAGTAACAGAAAAAGACTGGTGAAAACCCGTGGGAAGCACAAGGTAGTATACTGGTGTCTAACAGAATGTACAAGGTCAGGGGAGTATTTTTTACCGAGCCCGGGGTCAGGGCCGTTGGAGACTTGGGGTGGATCGAAACCAACAGCCGTCCGATGAACTGCGAGAAGTGGACGTCGTCGAAGAACTTTGGGTGTCCTATCCACTTGGCTTGGTCTCACTCCGCTGGAAAAAGAAGGGAAGGCTGCTGATAGGGGAAAGAGTTTGAACACTGTCCTTCTGTTAGTTAGCGTCCAAGAGCCAGTGTAGATCCGCAAGAGGCGACAGGATGCCGCGTGGAGCTGGAACCGCTGGGAAGGCTGGATAGTCCAAGAAGAAGGCCAGAGCTTTTGCTACCTTATAGCGGAGGGGCGTGCCGGTTCCGATACCCAGCAGTACTTCGGACCGGATGTGTCAGCAGAAAGGTAGAAAGGTACGGACCGGCTAGGTTGGAGACTCGTGTGGCTGTTTCGCTTTAGGGAAGGATTTGCCCGTTGAGGAATCAGCAAATCTTGCGGTGTTTGTTCAAGAAACCATTAACGCTCGTGTAGTACTTTTTACAGGTGCTTCGGGCGGAAATAAACCTAGGGAAACAATTAACCCCGAACGAATGGATTAGGCGAGGAACCCAAACACAAGGCGAAGGAGAGCTCCCCTGTCCGCCGACCGTCACAGTGAGTGTCTTCTCATGAGGTCAAAGAAATGCTCGAGACATACAGTACATACTATGTACAAGCATTGAGCGAGTGTGTGGATATGGGACAAAATACGCATACATTTTTTCTGCCAAGTGTTCGTAATCAGGGGGTTGAGGTACCGTGCGGCTAGAGGCACCTGGTGCTGCAGGGAAGGGGGTGAAAGAAACTTGGGAACCGAAGGAGGGAATGGGGAAGGGGTCTTTTGGACGTCCTGGACAGGATGTGCTTCGGTAAGTGGGCGGAAGGGAAGGGGTTTGCTGTTGTCGCTAGACATTTGTTTCAACAGTACAAGTAGATGGGCGAAGGTCAGCGGCCAAGTTGAGGTTCACCGCTACCAAAAAAAAAAAAAAAAAATTAAAAAAAAAAAAAATTCAAGGACGTAAATGAGGAGCCAGACGGGGACCAGGTCTCCAAGCTGTTGGGACACAGGGCAACGCTACCTTACCTTGCTACGTGTTCTGCTACTGGCCACTTGCTACTTGCTACTGCGGGAGCCGCCGACGTATGAGAGTGGGTGGACTTGGAGGATCAGGAAGATGCATAGAATAATGGTTCCAAATTCGATGCTAGAAGGTCCTTGTCGATGCTCCCACCGCATCGTTGACCCAATAGATTGTGTGTCAGAACGTCACGAACCGCCCGGGCCTGTTTCGACACAACATCTGACGACGAGGGTTAAAAAAGTGGGGTCCTGTCCATGTCGGTCCGATCTTTGGGTTTTCCCCGGATGGAAGATAGCGGACTCCAAATTAACCCCAAAAAGGGAACGACGTAATCACCCAGACGAGGGCCCAAGATTTAATCTGTGTATCACAGACAGCCTTGCCGCAGGATCGTGAATTTTGATGGTTAACGACTGACTCAACAACCGCACCAATACCTCCAGACGGTTTACTCACCGTCACAAAATGAAGCAAGTGCATAGCTTTTCGGAACAATTTGTCTCGGGCCAACTGTTATGGCATGCCAAGTCCCTCATGATGCGTGTCGAGGAATGCCAAGAGCAGTTTTCGAGTTGTTGGTGAATGTTCGTTTCCAAGTGGAAGTCGTCAGTGGTCCAAGTGATCCATTCAGAGGCCGCGGAATCCAAAGGAAGTCGGTTTCTCATCCGCCCGCCGCGGCCGGACGCATTACAGGTAGCACCTGCCCAGAGATTCCCTGTGCATTGTTACATGATATTCAGTCATACATATTGATACAGTGCCGACTGTAGCACTTCGAGGCAATGGAACCTGCTCCATTCCATCTTGGCTTCCATCGTCCTCAATGATGCTTGAGGATTTCTACAAACCCACGGCGTACTTGGCCGATCATGGACGAGGTTGGTAAGGTCGACGAAGAGCAAAACCTCCCTCCGCAATGCGCAACCCCCCGTTGGCCGTCAGCGTCTCCAACACGCATGTTAACGTTGCAAGATCCATGCACTGTGCATACGCGATTGTCCTCAATTTTCCCAAACGCAGTCAGAAACGATCCAAGAAGCCCCAAAAGGGAAACCGCCCTTGCGAAGGTCCTCCCCAACGCGGCTTATTGCCAAGCACGGAGCCTTGCGAGTCCGGTGAGACCCGGTCCGGTGCTAGATGCGCTGGACGAAGAGCACGGAAGTCTGCTGGATCCGGCAGCGACCCCGGGTCCACCGTGCCACGCCTAGGACTCGGGTTGAGCGCCATTCGCAGAACCAGTGGGGCGAGTGATGGGGTCCCGAAGCGGTGGAATGGAGTCCTGTTGACTCTGATGCACCGGTGCTGCGATCAGCATTCACAGTTCAAAAATTTGCGACAGGTGGAAAGCCAGGAGGTGCGCGCTAGGAACTTGGGGACTGGAGAAAAGAAGAATTCTTGTGAAAAAAGAACTTTCCGCGTCTCCATCTGCCACGCCGTGCGATTGGCTACTTTTCCACTTGTGATGACTGATGACTGAGAAATTGTCATGTGCGAGACCATCAACCATGGGCAGTCCCTCTCTCAAGAGCCGCGCGCCAGTTTTGGGTGTTGATCGGTCAGCATCCGAACGACCAGTCAACGCCCAATTGTCAGGCCGACCCTCGTTTTTGCTTCTCAGAGGTGCGCTTCCACAGTCGGTCAGAGGTTGGTCAGGTCACTCTGACTTCAACCCCCCGCCGAAATGGAAGCCAAGAAGAGATAGCGCAAGAGACCCGTCACCACATGTCGTCGCAAAAAGAAGAAAATCGAAAAATTGGCTGACTGAAAGAACAGCCGCCAGAATCGCTCGTTGCAGGGAAAGTGGAATTGGCTGAATGGCAGCAATTGACGGCAAGGTGCTGTGAACACGAAATCGGTTTGGGACGGGACGGTTGTCAAAAAAAAAAAAGATGGGGAAGACACAAGGGACCAACAGGGATTCTACGTCAGCCAAGGTTTTCGTGCGTCTGATCCCTGCGGGGGCCAACGTAAAATCAGCCCATCAGTACATATCGATTTGGCTTTCCCTTTCGGATGATCCGAACAAACGGCCAATCACAAATCCCACATTCGCCTTTGGCGTTTCCACGTTTCCCATTCTGCCATCAACACGCTTGCTTGGCTTGTGCCAGAGCAGAGATATCCCCTTGAATCTTGGGCGTAAGGATTCACACATACAGTATCAACGCCGAGTCGCAACCGGGAACACCGCAAATTGAAAACCAAACCGAGTCTTTCGCTGAGACAAAGGGAGAGTTGCGGATGTGATACGGGGCAGCCTCGGCAAGTACAGGTACCTCGGGGGACCTCAGCAGCAAGCTAACATCCAATCTTTTCATGATAGGAACTAACAAGAGGTACGTATGCTACGTTAGAAATCTTTTACCCCTTTTCTTCGACTTCCATGCATCCCAGGGGTGAGTTTTTTCCCTTCTCCATCCAGCAAGTGCAAGCCAAGAAACTATAGCGACTCGCTAAAGTCACGCAGCTCCATGACTCCATTCCCATTGATCCATCCGCATGTTGTAGTGTAGTCAGGCTGCCATGACCGTTTACATAACATCTATGGATACATTGGATACATTGGATACACGATCGATAAGCTGTCCCGTGGCTTGCTTGGAGCCTTGGACTCCTCGACTCTCCACAAGTCAGCCTTGCGCGACCTCCTCCGTCATCGCCGATTCGCCGATTCGGTAGCGAAGGGACCCTCGGAGTCGGTTTCTGACGGGATACGGTAACAGGTACACTACAGAAGCATTGAGTTTCCGTACCTTTTACGGTCAAGCTTCCGCCGCATCCTACCTCGCCTACTCACACCTTTCTGTCCCTCGACCCCCCCTACCTTAGGTATATCTCCCCACCGAAAATGTCAGCACTGCAGTAGCAGCCCCCGTTGCCGGAGGCTCGGACAGGGACATGGCACCATCCAGCATCAGGAATTCACGATCCACGAGAACGCACTACGCGTGGCTTGGCAATGTAGCAGGCTATTCCACTATCGGTAGATGCTCACGATGACACTTTCTCTTTCTGTCCACTGCATCCTCCAAGACTCCAACTTGTTCGTATCGACCCGTATCGCCGCAGGCATTCGGATTTGGTTTGATGTTTCACCATGTTCAAACCACCAAACCGCCCATTCGCAAGTAGTCCACGCTAATGTTTTACCATCCGATGCAGTGAGGTTAGGATGGCAGAGGTGGTAGACCCTTGGTCGAACCTTTAAACGGCTTCACAAGGCCCTAACAAGCAAATAACGACGAGGCTCTGCTTCTCTCAAACTACGTGTGTGGAACGTTTATGTCGCTTGCAAACCTCCGTTTGTGCTGCCCTTTTGATCGTAATCTGTGTCTTCTGAATCTAACACAAAGACTTCAAACTCGACAAATACGAACTCTGTCCAGACCTCAGAAAAGCCAAGGGAATGAATGACTTGGCCGGGCAGATCCATACCAGGGGACGGTGCATCACTAGCACTGACTAGGAGACCACATCGTCGTATACATATCCATGCCGTGGATGCGTGGTTCGTCTGGCTTGTGGCTCGCCTGGAGATATGTGATCTCGAATGGATCTCCCAGGGTGTCGGCTTGCACTAGATAGGAATTTGCCGACAGTTTCGCCGCATAGCATGGCGAGCATGATCCACCACCAGAATATGAACCAAATACCCCCTATTCGGTCCAATTAGTGTAGACCGAAACATCATTGAACGCTAGGATCCCAAAAGGCGAGGATCGAGCTCGCAAGCCCAACAATGCATCTCGCGTTGGGGGTCTTTAGCATCATGGTTTCAAACACAACAGTTCGCACAAGAGAATGCGGACGACGATTAGATGTCGTTTCCTATCTAAGCCCTAGGAGCTATAACTTAGTAGTCTTGAAGAAAGGGTTCCCATAGGGATGTCTGCGATGTTTGCACTATATAACACTCAGCGAACATGACGGCATATAGCTTTGGGAGACTGTAACGGTAGGTAAGCTTGACTGATGAACTTTCTTCCCGAGGACAACCTGTAACTCTACGTTCCTAAATCTGAACAGGAACAAAATTCAAGATCTCCGACCGTCCTGCTTAACGGACCCTTTAGATCCTGAGCATTCTTGCCAGCAGCGGGAAACTGACTGCTTGGTACTTACCTGCTGAAGGTGACAGCATGATAGTTGGAAGCCACCGGCGATGAGCATAAACCACCAACTCCAAACTAGCGAGACCGACAAGAATGGCAACACCCTGTTGCGTTAGATATTTGCTCGAGATGTCTTCATCAGTTGTCCAGATGGCAAAAGACGGCCACAGGAACCAAGAGTGTCGTCCAGCTTCAGCAGTGAACAGATAGCCCTCACAACAAATGTGTCAAAGCAAACATGCATTTCAAAGCGATATAAAGCGTCTTGGATAATCGCAGGGCGGACCGCTATGTTATAGCAGGTAATTGATGCGAGCTGCCCATAGAGTGTATTGAAGTTCGAGGTTCCGTCCCTACAAGTTGTTGACCGGATTGACAGGAGTTATCTTCCGGCGAAGTGTCTGGTGGGTGGAAGTGACCCGAAAGGCTGGGACTAGGAGAGAATTCCAGGTTGTGGGCCCCACCTTGCAGGCAAGCTACCCCGCCCCGTCGTGCCTGCCGGACCATGCCCCTTGGACAACGGTTGGATAACCCCCACCATCCCTGCTTCCCACCCTCACCACCTCGTTCAGCTTGTGTTCACATTCACCAAGCCACTCCACCGCAGGCAACCTAACCTACACGGTACCCTTGTCCCTCCATCAGCCGCGACTGAGTGACAACTTCACGACCACTACACTGCAGCGACAGCATAGCAGCAGCAATCATTTACTGGGTTATTTTGGTAGCTTAGCTTAAATCGTATCAACAACACGTCCAGCTTCACGGCCGAACCTAGCGACATGGACGGCCAGAAATTAGTCTTCTTCACGGCTATCGAGGATCAAGGCGGCGTCATCGTCAAAGGTAATGTTCTTATAACATCCCTCTTCTCATGCTTGTTTTCTGGCACCCATCCCTGTCTCCTGATATGCATTCACCTCCTCCTTCAGTTTTGGTAATATTTACCGATTCTTCGTGTGCTGATTGTATGTTCTATTCACAGAGACACCGAAATTCGACCTTGATCTTTACATCCAGAATTACAAAGGTATACATCCCTCCCCAAAGCACAAGCGTACATATTTGTTCTGACTTGAAACGTCCAGGACGTACACGATTCGAACGTCTATTTCACATTGGTAGGAGCTCGGTACCGCTATGTGTCGATGCACTCAAAGCTGCTGTACAGGAGGCCAAGGCTGGCAGCGACATCCTTAGGTACCAGATGGCAGTCAACTCCCTTTTACAAGCAGCTCCCAACGAGCCCGAGGCCTTCTTGGATAGGGCATGGATGGGAGCCAAGGAGAAGGAGAACCGAGATACTACAACCCATCTGCAAGCCGAACTTCAAGGTTATAAAAACAACCTGATCAAGGAGAGCATTAGGGTACGTTCTTGACGTTCCTGACGTTCCCCAGTACATGAGCGACAACTACGATATTAACCTGATGCACTTTTGCTATTCTATCCAGATGGGCAACGAGGATCTAGGCAAGCACTTTGAAGCTATCGGCGACGTTGAGGCTGCCATGGATAGCTTTTGGAAGATGAGGCCCGACGTTAGCTCAACAGAGCAGCTTGTCGACATTGGGAAGCTCCTTGTCCGAGTGGCGATCGAACGTCACGACTGGAAATCCGTCAGCAATCATCTCAGCAAGCACGTCAATACCGCAAACGACTCGGACCCGAAAGCCAAAGCCCTCAAAACGTACAGCAAGATTGCGAATGGCATCGCGGCGCTAGGTCAGGAACGCTACAAGGAGGCGGCGTTTTCCTTTGTTGAAGCCAGCTCCGACGTGCCTCCAGAGGTTTACAACCAGATTGCCAGCCCGAACGACGTTGCCATCTATGGCGGTCTGCTGGCGCTTGCCACAATGGACAGGCACGAGCTGCAGGCCTTCCTCCTGGACAATGACTCTTTCCGCGAGTTTTTGCAACGAGAACCGCACATCCGCCGAGCCATCACACAGTTTGTTAACGGCAGATATGCGGCGTGTATAGAGATTCTGGAGTCGTACCGACCAGACTACCTCCTCGATATTTACCTGCAAAAGCACGTGCCCAAGTTGTACGCCGACATCCGCACCAAGTCCATCGTCCAGTACCTTAAGCCCTTCTCCTGTGTCAGGCTGGACACGATGCAGAGGGCCTTTAATGGACCGGGACCGTCGATTGAGGATGAGCTGTTCACCATGATCAAAGATGGGAAGCTGAACGCTCGGATCGATGCCATCAGCAAGGTATGTTACCTCGACCTCATTTTCTCAGTACAGTACCGTTATGCTGACCAGACATCTTCTCATAAAGTCGATCACCCCAATCTCCACCGACTCTAGACAGCAAATGCAGTCGTACGCACTCCAGACCTTTGAGAACTACGAAAAGCAAGCCCTTGACAGAATCCGGCGCATGAACATCATGGCCGCCGATCTCGAAGTCAAAGGATCCCGCAAGACTGGAGGAATGAACGACATTCCGCTTAGCATGGCCATGGATGACACTGCGAGCTTGGCCTAGAAACCCGACTTTATAGAGTATGTCCGTCACAAGAACAGCTGGGGAGTTCCCTGGTATTAGGCAGGAATACGTCCGCTGGAGCCGTAAACAGTACTCTTAGGTGGGAAAAGAGAGCCGAAACGCTGCGTGAGATCAGTCGCGATAACAAGTCATAAACGAAGAAGGATTTAGACGGTCTGGGTTGCTGGGTGGCATCACATTGCCGGGATTCTTCCCTCATTATTATGCTGCTGGTGTTCACGAACAGAGGGATGTAGTTAGAAAGTCCTTGAGAATATTTTAAATCGTGCACAATCAAAGAGAAACATTGACTCGAACTCAAAGACACAATTTCACGCCTAAAGTCTGCTTCCCGAGCTCCGTCCGAGTTTTTCAGACTTGGTCAAAGTATCGTCTCCAAAATCGTATGGGTATCATGGTCACTCACTTCTTCCGTTTCCCTTATCCTTTTCCACCTCACCCACTAGAGAGGTACAACAATCATCCCAATCCTTCTACTTCCCACTCACTAACCCATCAACTGTCTGACATCCTCCGGCGGCCACCTCACCTGCGCAAACGTCAAACACCGCTTAATACTCTGCAAATACTTCCTCGTCACCTCTCCACCCATAATATGTCCCCTCTCACCATCATGCAGCTTCTCTCTTGCGCTTCTCTCGTGGATACCCACCATGGTCACACCAATCGGCCACGCCGCCTTTCCGATACTCAACCTCAGATACCCATCATTAGCATCCACATACCTCCTCTCCTGCGCCGCCCGCACAATCTCCACAATCGCCTCCAAAATATCCTTCTCCAAATCGCCCTTTTCAAACTTGCGGAAAAGAGGGCGCATGGTTTCTTTGGATTGCACCATGGCGTTCCGCGCCGCTTGTCCCGCAAACGTGTCCGCGTTGTCTTCTTTGGCCAGAGCAAGGTCCCATTCGCGGAGGACCATGTTGAAGTACGAGGCTAGTTGGCGGAACAAGTAGCGGCGCGCTTTGCGGTCCGTCGGGGGTGGGATGTCGGCCGAGGTGGCGGGGACTTTCATGTCTTTTTCGGCGACGGGGAGCAACGAGGTGGTGATGGGGCCCGTGGGCAGGCCCAGGCCCAAAGCGCCTTTGAGCCCGGCGGCCTTGCGGTACCGCCGCAGGCGGGAGGGGTGCGTTTCGCCGAACAAAAAGGCGGGTTCGCCGAGGGCGCGCAGTTTGGAGGTTAATTCGTCGTCGGGTAGGTCATGGGCATCATCGTCGTCGTCGAGGTCTGAATCATCGATGCCGGATGCGGGGGTTCCTTCCTTTTCAGTGGCATCGGAGGGCGTGGGTGGCAGTTCGGGTAGACCCAGACGTTTACGGAGGGCGCGCTGTTCTTCGGCTTCTTTGGCTAAGCGGCGGGCGCGCGATTCCTCGGCTAGTCGACGTTTCTTCTCCTCGCGCGCTTTGGCTTCTTCGACGGCGTCCTCTTCGCGCTTGCGCTTCAAGGCCGCTTTGGCGGCGCGTTCTTCTTCGAGTCGCTTTTGCTCGGCTAGGTAGGCGGCCTGCCGTTGGGCTTCGGCTTCGCGGCGGGAGATGAATTTCGGGGCTGCGGCGGCGGTGGTGGTGGCGGCGTCGGAACCTCCTGCGGCTGTTGAATGGGGTTTGGTGTTAGTATCTTTTGCTGATGTGCTTGTTGTCGATGTTGGTTTGCTGGAGGTGGTGGTGTTGTTGGTGGTGCCTTTTGCCTTGGCAATCTCTTTGGACATGAGGGCGGCGAAGTCCATTGTCGCGGTGTTGTTGGGGGTTGTGTTCCCTCCTCTTGATAGATATATTGTTTCTTGGGTTTTTACTCCTTGATTCGTGCGTATATTTGAATTTGCGTTGTGAGCTTTGTGTCGAAATCGTGGTGGTAGGCTTCTGGTAGGTGCGTGATGTTGTGGTGAAATGGTCGAGGCAAGCTTGAAGTTCCAGGTTACGGGCGGACGTTGCACTGGAGGTCGGGTGCGACTCCACTAAACTTTTCGGAGCAGTGGAACCGTGGAACCGGCCTTGAGCCGCTAGCGCAAGGATGGAACCAGTCAGCTCCTGCCAGCGACTTCTTTCAGCCCCAGCGGGCATGTGAACTCGCGAACTGTACCTGCCGATTACCGGCCATCAAAAGGGACCGGCCCGGGCAGAGCTGACAACCCCCACTTCCGTTGTCCGATGTCCACGGGTGGGATCGCGGCGCAGACGGGGCTCTTTGATGGAAGCTAGAGCTCCCATCCCGCATCACTACCTATGAGCCGCATCTGCACTCCATATCCTCGAATATGTATGAGAATGCTTGGGAACACAACGTCATGTTTTTGTATTCCAGTCATCACCTGCGTCGCGTTATAATATAGCACCAATCTCAGTCCGTCAATAACCTTGACTATGTCGTAAACAATTCAGCATCTTCATCACAACTTCATCTTGCTTTCGGACAACATTCCCGAACTATTGCACATTTGCATCGCCCGAACGACCTAACTTGAATAGAATATCATATTAATCGATACTCAAAGCCATCATGGATCAAGCTCATTCAGAAGTGCCTGTCGCTTCTGTCAAGCGAGAACCGCCTTTCATCGTCAGACTCTACTATCGCACCGGCGCATTTCATCGGTAGAGCCACACTCCATCCCCTACTCCCTTCAAGGCACCTAAACTGACACCTTCAAAGAATGAACGAATTCACCTCGGACTCACACCTCCCCCTCTACGTCGAAATCCCCGCCTGGCGCTCAACCACCCTAGACGAACTAAGTCTCGACATAGCCAACGAGCAGTCACCCCACCCTTTACTCCCCAGCCCAGCAATCGGCACGCGCCTCGTCTTCCGGCTCATCTACGTCGACACGCGCAAGGACTCCTCCCGGCACGTCTCCAAAGACTTGGGAAGCGTGGTCATCGGCGCCGGCTTACCCGGAGCCGACGTGGACGCGGGGCTCCCCGACGACGACCCTTGCTACGACGATGCCCACAAGACGCTGGCCGACGCCAAGTTCATGCCGGGCGATTTTATTTCTTGTGCGATCCTGCCGCCGAATGACCTGGACGGAGCGGTCGAGCCGGTGAGCGCGGCAAGGACGGGGCGCGGCTCGGGGATTGGGGAGGGGAGGAGCACGGCTGCGTCGCCGCCGCCGCCGGGGCCGAGGGGGAGGGATGGCGGTTGTAGGGATCGGATGGGGACGGGAGATCGGTACGGTGATGAGCTCCCGCCGCAGGCAAGGGGATACCGTGGTGGTAATGGTGGTGGTGGTGGACGGTATGAATCGAACTCTTATGATTGGGGAGGACGGAGGGAATCCAGAGGCGGACGGAATAATCGCCAGAGGGAGCCTGGTATTATGCCACAGGGGGATTGGAGGAGAGGGTTTTGAGTTACAGCAGAGAAAGGATTCCGTACGGCAACGGGTTGGGAAAGGTCGAAATCAGCTGGGTACATACTGGATACTAAGTCAGTATCATGTTTGGTGGATTTATGTGATCACTACGAAAAAACAAGGACACAGACACCAGTTTATGGCAAGTAAATGTCGCCAGAACGGCATCAAAAGCAGGAAGGGGATGTTGGCTCGATATAACAGAGATCAAGACACTTCGGTAAAAAGCAATCGATGGCGGAGTGAAGAGCATCACAAAAGCACTAGCACAACTGGACCATATGTGCTCGCTCTCCACCGCTATTCCGGATGTATGCGCGCAGGAACTCGAGCAATCCAGGAGAGTGATTCTAATAATATGTTCCATGGGCCCAGCATCCCCGGGTTCTGTGTTCCCCTCAGACTCTTCTATGAGCGGCGGCCAGTCTACCACATGTACACATGCTCACAGCTCCCTTGATTCCGCTAATGCCCCATCATCTCTTTAAAACTCCCGCATGTCGTCACCTCTCCGCTTAGCGCGGAAGTCGTACTTGCCCTATGTGTGTGTGTGTCTTTTGTGAGCAATTCACCCTCCCCATACATCATACATATGTTGTCGCGTCCTTCAGATAGATGGATAACTCACATCGGTCTTGTAAGCGATATACCCAACAATAGCGGGAACGACGACCGCGTAGGCGAAAGTAATCCTGGCGGTGCGGGGTGTCCAACGGAAGTACTTGTAGCGGTTGCCGGTCATGTCTGTGAGGAGGCAAATGGTGTTAATGACACTTGACTCCTCCTTTCTTGTGCAATCACCCCCCCCACGGGTTTTCTCCTTGTTTTGAACCATAATTTCGGGTTATATAGCGGGTTGATACGTCCAGCATAGACCAAGCTTGTATTCCAACATTTTGCGCCCGCCTAGATTTGGATGGACGTGGGAGAGGTACGAGATATGGCACAACATGGCGGACATGGATCTTAAATCATCGTTCGTTCGTAGGGAAACCGGAAGTGGAGTAATCGCAAGGAAGGAAAGGAACGGGTTCAGGGTGGGCTACATACTGGACAGGCGAACAAACGCCGGGTCCTGGGCCAGCTCTATACAAATCGCAAAGTGGTTAGCATTTCGGTCTCGAGACATTCGGAGGTAACTATGCGATGCGATGCGATGCGATCAATTACATCACAATCGCAATTGCAATGGTGAAGAGGTGGGGGAAACCAACTGTAATGCTCGAGGCCCGCCATTTTGAATGAGTTCCGCTTGCGCTGTTGCTAACGTGCTGGGATGTCTGTGGTACTTCAGTTGGGTGTGGAATTGCGCCGGGAAGGGTCGTGATGTCGAATGGGTCAGTTCGTTCTCCCCAGGCGAGTCCGGGTGGACGATGGAGGTGGTCTTGGCGGAGTGGTGGTGGTGGTTGTAGCTTGACGTCGTTAAGGTGAGGATGCGTGCTGTATCACGTGCACTGCGCCAAGCCTTGACTTAAAAGGGCTTTCTGGGAACCACCACGCCTTCTCTTTTCCAATGATGGGTTTTTTGTCACTTTTTTATTTCTTTTCAATCGCCAACATCCACGAATAAACCAGTCTTTTCTCGCTCGCATTTGGTCGTCAACCGGTTGCGTTAACATCCCGTCAGTTGTCATGCTCTTGACCGAGTCATGTCTGACATACCCTATGCCCCACCGTTCTCAACCTTCCACTGTATTTCGCACTCATGGACCCTTTGATCCTCTCAACTGGGAGAGCCACTAAACCACTGGCTGCTACACTTTTATGATTGAGCATCCGAACCGCTTAAGAAAGTGTCACGATCATGGTTCGAGTATAGTACGCAGACTCACAAAGGACTGAGGGAGTAAACTCGGAGTTTGTGGCCAAGTGGTATTTGTTTTACCGAGTTTGCTTCTAGCTCGCGTCTTGAGGGAACGAACCTCTTGCGGAACCATGTGTGTCTAACTGTCTATCAACCTGGTTCGCAGGCTATACTAGGAACGATAATTTTCACGCTCGCCGTTCGTCTTTTCACTTTCTGACTCGCCCATGCGTCTCAACCAGAAGGGCATGACTAGTCTATACATCCTGGGTACTCCTTGCCAACACAGCAGAAGACGAGGTCAACAAGAGGTCTTCGAAGTCCGGGGTCACTATGGGTCCCTTCGTACCGTCCTCTTAACACTCGTTCTCTGAACTACAAATTCACAAATGGAAGACGTCGGCCTTAGATAAGCCTAGGAGGTTGTCAAGCCTCGGTGTGGTGACATGGCGTGGGTTACATTGTAGGCGGACGAGGCGGCCTTGGCAAGCTTATCTGGTGCTGGATGGAGTGTGGGGCCTGAATTGTTGAAGCTTTCCGCTTTCGCTCTTTGGGTCCCCTTGCAGGGCAGCTGAGTGCTTCCTCCCTTGTGCAAATCATCAATCATGAAGCAGCAGAGGAGCGGGTTGATTGTCGCCGCCCGCTATAACAGCCACAGCAATGCTGAAGAATTGCACGTTTTCAGCCCTAACAGATTTCATGTCGACTTAGAGTAGTTCGTCCGAAGTGTCTCAGCCCCGGTGCAAGCGTGGCAAGCTAAAAGCCAAGAAACGTGCTGCAAAAGCTTGGTTGAAGAGAGGGATGTTGGCCCCTTCGGGAAACCTGGAACTTCCCCAGATTTTCTTCGATCCCGTCTGTCGTGCATCTCAGATCTATTGCGTACGGCATTGACTCGCTTGCCACGGCGCTGGGACGGCGTGGACGGTTAAATCACCCTTTGCTCCGTCAACGGCGAGATCAACTCGAGATCAGTCACAGTCTCCGGGTGCCATGACGTCAAGACGAAATGAACTACCTTAGTCGATGAAGGGACGGGAGCGAACGACCACCGCCGCTAGCTATTCTGAAGCTGGGATAGCTGAGCAAGGAAACTGAAGTCGAGGCTTATTTCCGCGTATCTTTATGCTTCCATTTCATTGCCGGTTGGAAATGTCATACGCGGAATGGTAGATAAGTAGGAAGGTGACATGGTGATCACTCAGCCTCCGGGCCCAATTGCCTGAAGAGGCATGGACCCAATCTCAAGCATTCCCAGGCTAAACCATGGCTAAAATTGACAGTCGAACAACGAAGCCGCGAAACCGCCAGTTAATCGCGAAGAAGGCCGACGGGATACATGCTGCTTAAATCGAACCACAGATGTATACACATGTGGGATTTACCATGTCCCGTCTGAAGGGAGCAGCAGTTGGCAGGTGCAGTGGCAGAATTGAGTATGTACAGGAAGGAGCGCTGATCAACCAACACAGATGGACCCACAGACCCCAAGATGGGACTCCCTGCAAGCTGCCGCCGTTGGTCCCGTCTTCATTTTCTCTAGTCCCATCGGGTTTAATGGAAACTCCGTGCGTCCCTCGAGCGAAGGATGAACACCATCGAGATGACCGCTCAAGTGAACCGGATGACGGGACTCGGGAGTGGGGATCACGACTTTTCTTTTGAAAAAATACTACGGCCAAGTGGACTTTTCCTATGAACCCTTGACATCTGACTGGGCCTCCCTCGTCGTCCGCTTAATGCTTACCTATAGACCGGACCCTCGCTCTTTTCTCTTCCTAGGCAGACCCTCATAGACCTTGTCTTTTCTCTTTTATTTTTATTTTCGTTCTTCACTAGATTGTTAATACGCGGAACCCAATCTATAAAACCGGCTGCACCACACAAACAATGCAGACTGTATCAGCCTAACTGGGACCACCCGATCACCTACCGCCGCTACCTTCCACCATCTCTCGAGGCCGTCACCCACCCACTTTTCACCTGACCGGAACATCCGGACCAGCACCAAACTTTTTCTTCAGGACGGGACGAGTTAGCTGCGACCAAGTGTTTGCAAGTCATCCATGGCCAACATGAGCATGGGGCTTGGGACGTCTGGGGCGCCATTGGAAGCGGAAGCTGCCCCCGTCAGCGTCAATGGCGGCACAGCTCCCACTCCCACTCCCACTCAATCTCAATCCCCATCTGGTCCGTCTGCTGAGGCTTCAGCGGTACCCCTTAAGCTCGATCTTCCCGAGCCCCAGGTCTTAAGCTCAAACGAGCCCTCCGACGACAATGAAGACGACCTTATCTACGACGATCAAGACGGTGCTCAGTCCTTCATGCAGCCCGCCATTAGCGCAAGAGCGACTCGTCTGACCTTGCCAAACACTCCGGCTGCTGAGAAGGCTGCTGCCATGGACTATCTTCCTAGTCTCTTCGATTTCCCGGATGACGGAGGCAGGGCTCAGTCTTCAGGAAAGGCATCTGGTGATCCCAGCCCGTCTATGAGCCCGAGGAAACCACAGAGACGTGGTCATTTCCGTCAGTCATCGCACTCGGGCCTTCCGGATCTTCCATCACCATGGCGGGCTGAGCCCAAGCAGATGATTGTCGGCCAGCCACATGGCGCCAAGACATCCTCCATGTTCGGCGTGTTTGGGAATGAGACAAGGTCATCTCGTGCGGCTTCAGCCGGAGAGAATGCCTTCAAGAGATTGTCCAAGGCCCTTCCATCCATATCGATACCTACGCCGTCGTTCTTTTCGTCCGGCTCTTCTTCCCACAAGGATTCCACCTCCACTTGGCCGTCAATGCCCCATCTTCCCAAGGCAGCCACGATAGCTGGCATACGCTCTAACCGAGCCCAAACGGGGCCTTCCCTTACCACGCCAGGAGCAGCCCCGGCTCAAGGTCCCGTCCGGTCATCATCTCTGAGAGCCTCGAGGCCTCCTACACTGCGTCACTCTACTTCTAATGATTCACTCTTATATCAGTCTTTAACGCGGGTCTCTTCGCTGGGCGATGATGAGCGTTTCGCCGATGTTCGTGAGCAGGTCAACACCAGGATAAAAGCTATAATCGACAGCTTCGAGCCGTCATTCAAACTTCCTCAACTACCGAAGAGTACGTCACTTACACGACTGATGGCCGTAAGCCGCGGGAGACTAACGGAGGCAGGTATCACATCACCATTGAAGAAGGTGGTTCCTTCGGCAAGTGACTTTCACGGTACAGATGGAACACGCTCAGTGCCAGGGCCAAGTAGCCACCGGCCGTCACGGGAGGCTGTTCATCCTCTTGACGCGATTCTGGAGACTCTGACAGGAGACATTGTGGTCATGGGAGGATATCGAGGGTCGATTTTAAGATCCGCTGAGCCTCCCTACCGACGAGTATGGTTTCCAGTCAAGGTCGGCCTGAATATTCGCAAAGTGAACCTGGAGGTTGGCCTGGAGCCTGAGGACGAGGAAAACATGGAGAAGCACATCTTTGCCTCGGGCATGCTCCAGAATATCGGACCGATAGATATTTCAAGAAACCTCTTGAGGAAATTGAGAGAGTGCGAGAATGCCCGCAACGGCAAACTCAGAGTATGGGACTATGGCTATGACTGGCGACTAAGCCCCCACCGCCTCTCGAAAAAGCTGAACGAATTCATCGAAAAGCTTCCATCCAACCAGCCTCACACACCACCCGAACAGAGAGGCGCCTGGGTCATTGCGCACAGTCTCGGCGGCGTCATCACCCGGCACGCCGTCAACCAGCGCCCGGATCTTTACGCAGGCGTCGTCTACGCCGGTGTCCCCAAAAAATGTATCAACATATTATCGCCGTTTCGGAAAAATGATAGCGTCATGTTCAATGAGAAGGTTTTAAGCGCCCAATCGACGTATTCCTTCCGCTCTTCCTTTGTATTCTTGCCCCACGAGGACGGCTTCTGCTTCGTGGACAAGAACACCAAGGAAGAGTATCCAGTAGACTTCTACAACGTAGACGACTGGATCAGATACCGCCTCTCGCCATGCGTCGGCGAACCTGCCCTGCCGCCTTTGAACCCGTCCAAGAGCACCGGCACGCTCGGCAGTCTTCTGAATCTATCCGACTCCTTATCCAATCTCTCTCCTATCCGCGGCCGGAGCAACAGCGGGAAGAACCGCGCTAGCGAAGACAACAACAGCAACGACAACAACAGCAACGACAACAGCAAACACACCACCGCAAGCAACTACATCCACAACCATAACCCCTTTTCCTCCTCCTCACCCTCAAACCCCGTCTTGAAAGACCGCACCATCGCTCCCCAAATGGGTTCTTCTTCCACCGACAACAACAACAACAACAACTCCTCGGAAAACCAACAGCAACACCCCATCAACCGCACCCCCTCCTCCCAATCCCAAGCCCTGCGCTACCTCACCCGCACCCTCGCCGAAACCAAACAATTCCGCTCCGAACTTTCCCACAACCCTTCCCACCAGCGACGCAACGCCTACCCTCCCTTAGCCGTGATCTACGCTAAGGACATCCCCACCGTGTACGCCGCGCGCGTGTCTTCTCGGGACGCCATCGCCTGCACGGATTGCTACGACGATCTGGTTTTCGCCAGCGGCGATGGCGTCGTGCTGGCAAGAGAGTCGATGTTGCCGGAGGGGTACGAGTTGGTGAGGGATGGGAGGGTGTGTACGGATCGCGGGCATGTGAGTATGTTGGGGGATTTGGTGGCGGTGGGGAGGGCGTTGGAGGCTGTGGTCAGGGGACGGAGGAAGGGGATTGGAAGGGGGCGGTCCGTGGATGGGGATGGGGAGGAGGCGGCGGAGAAGGCGGGGGAGAAGGCGGCGGAGGAGGCGGAGGCGGAGGCGTTGGGTGAAGGTGAAGGTGAAGGTGAGGGAGAGGGGAATGGGAGTGGGAGTGGGAGTGGGTTGCAAAGGACGGAGCAGCAGGCGACGGTAGAGGAGGGGAAGGATTAGGAGTCCCAGTCCCAATCTCTCGGTGAAGAGGAGGTGGATGCCGCCGTCAAAGGGGAAAGAAACTCGCAAGACTCAGGTAGGGAGTTGGTGGTGGGAAAGGGGAAGTGTCAAGAGCAGGGAGAGGAGAAAGGGTTATGGAGAGGAAAAGAAAGAAGTCGTTGAGTGAGTTGAGATACCCCGGAATGAACAACGGAGAGTGAAGGACTTGCATGGGAACGGTACGACTGGATGGTTCAGGCATGGGCAGTGTTGGTTGGGTTGGGTTGGTCGTTGCGAAAACGGTCAGGCGTTATGAAGGAAGGGTCTTGTTTTCATGGTTTTTGGATACAGAAGAAGAAGAGCATTACCTTAGATATACCATCTAGACGGCATTGACGATATCATGAGCATAGAAAGGCAAAGTAGATAGAAGACGAGAGTTTACATACACACCCTACTTCTGATATAAGAAAGCGCCTTTGTTGTCCAACTGGATAGAATGGACTGACTGAAGGGGAGATAAAATATCGTCAACGTTATGTATGTGTCATATGTAGACTATCTCTAGAGAGGGTTAGATCAATCTTTGCTGGGCCGGTGGGAGTGATGTATGACCTATATGGCGAGGATCCAACTGTGAGATACATGGTTGCAATTGACAGTGTTTCATAAGTAGGTTATAGACAGCCCGCCAGCCCGCCAGCCAGCCCGCCAGCGGGTTCTGCGAAACGAAGCCTCTCAATCTCACAATGCCAGTTCGATCTAACTATATTGAAAAAAAAAAAAAAAAAAGGGGGGGGCTGTGCTACGATTCTCACGGACCTACTCAATGCTGGACTGTTAAAAGTTTGAGAACCCTCGATTGATAGAAGCCACCTCCTAATATATCCTGCTTGGCCATGTTTGTTATGTGGTTCTCTTACGGCAATATTTCTGTCCTTCAGTCGCATCATCATCAGTAGGTATGGACAGTTGTGTTCTTTCTCTTTTTCGAATGCTCCAGGTGGAAAGTGAGCTGTTGATGCATGTAAAAAAAAGATAATTAATGGTAAAATGAGCGATGTGGATGTAGGATGTGGAGTATAATATTTGAGATATGACGTTTCTTGACGGCGCTCAATGTAGTTGAGTGTAACTGTTCTCGAACTTGATTGCGTTTACTTGTAGAGAGGTATTTGCAGACCACATATCACAACAACCCACAAGTTGCATACCAACCCTATCTCCTACTATAGTCATGGACACCGACTCAAAATAACATAGAACGCTTAGCGGTTTAGTATTTGACAGTGTCCAAATACAACACTGCACTTGTAGGTACTTTTGACTGTCAGATCCGATTTAACCCGCAACTACACCTGAAGACAGAACACAAAACCCAAACGTACTCTAGCTACAAACGCCATGCAAAAAACAATCCAACGAAATCTAACGGGTGATTAGACCCATTTCTTATTTACAACGAGGGCCAGAGAAGTCTCTAGTCTCCTTAGACATTTTCCTCCTTCCACCTTAGTCCTCTTCTCACCCCGCTCTCTTCGGTAATCCTCATATATGTTACCTCTTCACAAATACTTCTTAGGTCCACCAGCCTTCCTCCTCTTGTAGAAAAAGTACGCCCCCGCCAGCACGACCTGGCTCCCCACAATCGCCACATACAGCTTCGTATGACCCGGCGCGGCATGCTTAACCACATGACCCGCCAAATCCTCGTGCTTATCGGTAACGTGGTACTTGATGCTATGCTCGCTCTCCTTGAGGCGGGCCGTCAGCTCGGAACGCATGCTGCGCACCTCGCGCTCCAGGTTCTCGAGCTTGTTCTCGACGCTGGCGAACCGGTCGAGCTTGGTCAGGAGGCCCTTCATCTCGCCCAACATAACGGACAATTCCTGGTGGTTCTGGTCAGCGATGCCGCCGTACTGGGCCACGGACCGGAAGATGGACGACAGGTGGTGGTTCATGGACTGGATGCGCGTGTGCAAGTCCTCGAACTGCGCCTTGGACGCTGTGATACTGTTGGCCTCGACGTCCGGGATCGCGTTGTCGTACGGGTCCGGGATGGCGGCCTGGCCGGACCGGCCGAAGCTCATGTAGGGCCGCTTCTGGCCGTTTTCGTCGTGCGTCGTGCCGCCGAGGGGCTTCTGGTTCTCGCCGGGTTTCTGTTGATACTGCTGTCGCTGCTGCTGCTGCTGTTGTTGTTGTTGCTGCTGTTGCTGTTGCTGTTGCTGGGGAACGGCACCAATGTCGTCCTCGGACAAAACGACGACCTTGAAGACTTCAAACGAGTCGGGGGTCTCGGCCGAGGCGGCGGAAAGACCAAAGTTGTAGCCGGTGGGGATGTGGATCTTGTCGCTCTCGAAGCACAGGCGGCCGTCGACTTCAACCTTGAAGTTCTGCGAGTTATGGCGCAGCTTGATTTGCGAAGGGCGGCCCAAGTTGCGGTAGGCGAACCAGCAGTGGCCGAAAGCGAGGCTGTCGACGTTGGTGCGCATGCTGTAGTCGAGAGTGCCGTCGTTGAGGAAACCCCTGATCATGCCAGCCGATCCGCCGTGCTGGTTGACCACGAGCACTAGACCCTCGAACTTGCCGACCGTGTAGATGCTCTGCGATCCGATGTTGCGGGCGCCATCCTTGGCAAGCCAGATGTTGAGGAGGCCGCTGCCTCGTTCGGGGCCATTGACGCGAAAGTCGATGTCTGTCGTCCAGGCTGTGTACTCGAGCGGCTTGTCGGCCCAGACAGCACCGCGCTGGTTACCGGGCGCGGGAGGGGTCAGAATGACCTTGTTGGAGAGCAATTCGGGGACATTGGGATTGCCCTGCATAGAGTAATGTGGAATGGTGTTGCGGCCATCGGGGTTTATCCTGAGGTGGGGAAGAGGGGGCAGCTGTTAGTTGATGTGCGCCGGCAGCAGTGCAGTTGACGTTGAACGTACCTCGGGCCAAATCCGAAACTGAGATCATTGACAAGGTACTGGGCAGCCTCAGCGACGCCGCCGAGGGCGACAATGCCCGCCAACAAGCGCATCGTGTTGACTGTAATGCGACGGTGATGTTGACAGTCGTCGGCCTAGTCTAGGGGGCGCGAACCTTGGTGGTTGGCCGAAGAGCTGTTGGCGCGATATGCTCAATCCGAAGGCCAATTCCAGGTGAAAAGGAACTGATAAGCCTGTTGATCTGCAAAAGTCACAAAAAAGTGAAGAGCCGCTTTCCGTTTGTTGATGCGATGAGGACACTTTACACTTTTGCAGGAGTCGGGGTCTCGGTGAAGCGGCACCGGCCAAGACTGAGGAGAGGTCAACAAGGTGTGGACTGTGGATACATGTACGTCGACAGGTACAGAAGGATAGGGCGGCAAGCCAAGCGGCAAGCGAATTCCAGAAGAGATTCACACAAGGTGTAGACGAGATGATGGCTGGTGCTTTATTAGAATGAGAGAGTCAAATGCAAAAGTGACTGTGGAAAAAGGTGTTGGAGAGTATTAGTCGTTCAAGTGCTGCTGTGCCATCTCGGAATGACAGCTTCCAGTTTCCCAATTCCCAAAACTGCAAAGTTTAAAACACCGAACCTTCCCCTGCAAGGAGCTTGATTCACCGCAACAGGGGTTTCCTCTCCGCACGTCCAGCGTGCCTGTCTGCGGGGAACCTCCTGTGGCTAAAAGCTCGCTTCAGTCTCAAAAAGACTGTGGCTGAGTTTAAAGTTTGAGACGGAATGTGGCTTTCCATGATGCCGACGTCCGAGCAGGCAACTTTTAAAACTCAAAAGAGCCTAGCCAGACCGTCAGGGTTCACGAGTGAAACAATTAAAAACGGACCCATCGTAAATTACACGCGACCGACGTCGACGACACCCACGATAGGACCAGGCCACAGTGACACCTTGCACTTCTTCTCATCTCATGACCATCGTCTCCTATCTCACCACTAAATGGAGACATGGCTGAGATATATCCTTCCCTCGTGCAATGCGCGATAGTGGCTGCGGCTTTCAAGATCCTCTTGTTCCCGGCTTAGTATGTCTACCTAGTCGCCTTATCCTTCCATCCTTTCATCCTTTGCCCCGGCGATCTCCAATGGCCGGGCGACGCCTTGAGATGGTGATGCCTAGAGATCACTGACACGATCCTGCCCCTTCAGCAAATCCACCGACTTTGAGGTCCATCGCAACTGGCTGGCCATCACTCACAGTCTCCCGCTCTGGGATTGGTACTACGAAAACACGTCAGAATGGACTCTGGACTATCCACCCTTCTTCGCCTACTTCGAATGGATCATGTCGCAGGTTGCCAAGCTGGCTGATCCGGCCATGATCCGGGTCCATAATCTGGAGTACGACAGTTGGCAGACTGTTTACTTTCAAAGATGGACCGTCATTGTGACAGAGCTGGTCTTGGTTTATGCGCTGCAGATGTATGAGTCAATGTTCCTTTGAAAATAAATACGTGCGCTGCTAACAAAAGGCTCATCAGGTTTGTTGACTCTACACATGGCGTGTCCAAGAGGGCAGCTCAGGCGGCTGCTGTCTCCATCCTCTTGTCGCCCGGTCTCCTCATCATCGACCACATCCATTTCCAGTACAACGGCGTCATGTACGGCATTCTGATTGCCTCTCTGGTCCTGGCCAAGAAAAAGTCATCTCTGCTGGCTAGTGGTCTCGTCTTTGCCGCCCTGTTGTGCATGAAGCACATCTACCTTTACCTGGCACCGGCCTACTTCGTCTACCTTCTCAGGGTGTACTGCCTCTCCCCCAAGTCCATCTTCAGGATCCAGTTCTTCAACTGCGTCAAGCTGGGCGGTGGAATCGCCGCCATTGTCGCGGCTGCCTTTGGCCCCTTTGCGCTCAGAAACCAGATCCCGCAGATCTTCAGCCGCCTGTTCCCCTTCTCGCGAGGTCTATGCCATGCATACTGGGCTCCCAACGTGTGGGCCATGTACTCGTTCATCGACCGACTTCTGATCTCGCTCGCGCCAAGGATTGGGTTACCGATCAAGGCGGATGCACTCAACAGCGTGACCCGCGGTCTGGTCGGAGACACCTCGTTCGCGGTGCTGCCTGACATCACACCTCGCATGTGTTTCGTCTTGACGCTGCTTTTCCAGGCCATCCCCCTCATCAAGCTCTTTATGAGGCCGACTTGGGAGGGTTTCATCGGCGGAGTCACCCTTTGCGGGTACGCCTCGTTTCTGTTCGGCTGGCACGTCCATGAGAAGGCCATTTTGCTGGTCATCATCCCGTTCAGCCTCATTGCGCTCAAGGACCGACGGTACCTGGGCGCCTTCAGACCCTTGGCTGTGGCGGGCCATGTATCGCTCTTCCCATTGATCTTCACGCCGGCCGAGTTCCTTATCAAGACCGTCTATACCATCTTCTGGCTTGTTCTCTTCTTGATGGCGTTCGACCGTCTTGCCCCGGCACCTACCCGCCAAAGACTGTTTCTGTTTGATCGCCTCAGCACGGCGTACATCACCGTCGGCATCCCCCTTATTTTCTACTGCTCTCTGATGCATGGCATCATCTTTGGCAAGAGCTACGAGTTTCTACCGTTGATGTTCACCAGCTCGTACTCAGCGATAGGAGTCGTTGGCAGCTGGTTGGGCTTCATGGTGGTGTATTTTACAGAGTAGAATTTTTGCGTAACAAGCGATCAATTGCAATATTTTTTTTTTGGTTTCTTTTGTTTCCTGTCATCTCCAATCCCGCAGTACTGTGTGTGTACATGACAAAAACAAAGACACGGGTGCACCCGCCAACTGAAGAGTAATGCCAAGACCTGGACCTCCAAAAAAGGTTTGAGGAGGTTTGAAACCCAGCCATGCGGCTGACTAAGACGACTTGAGGTTTCAAAAATTGACACCCAATGAACCGATGAAGTTTGACCAAAAAGGTTGCTGTCTGAACGTTGGCGCTCGTCGATTCGTCGAGACAGAGGTGGTTTTCTACAAGGCTGAGAATTTGCTGTACCATCTGTACGTACCTATCCTGCGAGTTACCTACCCCACATCCCTGCGCCCGCTTGATCCGGCAGGCAACTTTGTTTTCTTCTCTTCTGAGCTTCTTACCCCCAGGACCCCTGGTGATCGCTGGTGAGAGACTCGCTCGCATCGATGCAGTGCGGTTCGCTCGGTGTTGTGCTGTGTTGTACCCAGTACCTAGCCCGGAGCAGCCCCTGTTGTTGTTTTGATGTGCGGTGACCACCGGCCCAAAATTGTTGTTTGGTTGCGCAAACAAACGGGAGGGCCCTGACTCTTTTTTCATCTACCACTCACCGATAGGGGTATCATTCATTTACACAGTACTCTTCCGTGACTCCATCTTGGGCAAGTGGTTCAGGTTCAGGTTTAGGTTCCTTTGCACCTCGTCTACACAGCAAACACCCAACCAGAAGACATATACGTGCAACCATTCCCATTTGGCATAAAGACGGAGCCGATACCTATACATATACCGAAAGGAGGAACAGATAGGCCATAAACGATCCAGGGGTAGAGGTAGGTAAAGGTAGCTGGGTGGAAATGTTACTTGGACATTACATTACCCCTGAACGCGCGAATCTGCCATCCGATATCAGATCTACAAGTACGTATCTTCGATCTGATAATGATAGTAATCTCGTGGCCTGTCTTGGTGCTTCTTAGTCGGACCATATATGGCTTTGGTTTGTTGATTTGGATTGCTCAAAAGATTCTCCCCGTGTTGCCGATGAAGTTTCTGCACGTCAATTGGGGGAGGGGCCAGCGAATGGAGGTGAAAAAGTGGTGGCCGTGGTCCCGTCCTGTCGAGGGGTCGGTACAAAGATCCCTGAGCCTGCTAGCGCGGTACTTTGCTGCGGAGCAAGTGTCATGCACCGCCAGACGCAACACGCGCAACCAGGCGCGTTTTGGCCTTGTCGCTAGGATGGGTTTGCCATTGTTGTTTTTTGGTCTGAGATCATTGATATCGTGCAAACAAGAACCTGGTATTCCATTGCGACTTATATATAAGAAAAGGGGGCTGTTTGATGGATCGACATGCGGGATCGGTGTTGCCATCAAAGTCGCGCTCTATCGCGGCAACCTCCAGAGCGGCCGCCCTGCCTGGAACCTGGCCTGGTCCATGCGGGACCCCTACCCTCGGAAAACAAATTTTGGAGGGTGCATCCGCCAACATATATAATTGAAGAATGGACCAAAATGAACGCTTCAACCGTCAGCAGATAGCCCTCGTCGCGGCGAGCACGGCGAGTAGTTGAACGTTGGGGAGTTGTCGGGTGGGCGGCCGGTAGGGTCTGGGAAGTGGTCCTGGGGGTGCTCGGGGGGGAAGGCCCAGTACGGTGCCAGTACGGGGGACGAGGAGGAGGGCAAAGAGAGGGCCAGGGCTCCCACTACTTATGTAGGCCGCACTGGCATCGGAGCTGAAGCCATCCCTCATCCCGTCCCTCCCTGGCGGGTCCAACAACGGGTCCCGGACGCCAACACGGGCACAGGTTCTCAGGTACATTCACGGCCAGTCAGTCCTACGCTCCCATTTGCCGTCCATCCTCCTCGTTCCACCCGACCATCCCAGCGCCATGGGGCTTCTTCCACTCCCGCCCTCCCACTTCCACTTCTTCTCCTCCCCCCGGGCCCTGGCTCAACTTTTTCCTCCTCACAACTCCCACAACTTGCACCCGCTCCCGCATCGACACAACCCGCCACCACGACGGCCACTTTGTCTTGTCCAAGATATCGGGATATTGAATATCTTGAATCGGCCGGCATCCGAAACCCAACCCACCGTGTTCCCGGCCTCCATTGGATTTGGCGCAAATTCAAACCACCACGATTTAAACGGATGCAGCGCAGCACTGGATCCAAAAAGTCTTCAATCAGCCTTGCAGCAGCATTGAGACCACCTCAAGTGTATACGTATGTACCTCCCTTTGATATTACACCTTTCCACATACCACCTACATGGCACATACCTCATACCTCCTCATACCACCTCTCCTCGAGCCGAAGCCCCCCCCCCCCCCCCCCCCCCCCCCCCCCCCCCCCCCCCCCCCCCCCCCCCCCCCCCCCCCCCCCCCCCCCCCCCCCCCCCCCAACCCCCCCCCCCCCCCCCCCCCCCTAGCACCCTACCCTCAGAGGCACCCACACACCAACACCCGTGACAACCCTGTTCACCCCAACTCCCCTCTCTCCACTCGACCGTCACGGATCGCGACATGAGCCACAACACCGCTCTTTTGGGCGCAATAACGCGTCTCAATTCTCTCAATCACACACTTACTCACCACCACTTTTGCTCTTATAGGTCTGATACATTTAGACTCATCATCTAGACACGTGCAAGGCTGCTCGGCCTTGCTCTCCTCTCAAACTACCCCCGTCATCTTTGGGGTCTACCTTTCCGGCTTTACGTCGGTTCCCTTCCTTCCTCCTCATCGGAAATCCCGAGGAGTGAGCTTTCATCATGGTACTTGATTCCCCAATGGCCCCCATTATCATCTGGTTCAGGTTGCTCACCTATCTTCACCAAGCAGGTCCTCTTCAAACGGAAACCGGTGCAGTTTATAACTGTACCGAATATTGAAGATGACAACCAAGAGGTATGCATCCTTTTGCCCTCTCATGTGTTCGTGCAGTCGCCAGCTTACACGTTACCTTATAGGTTTGGCACATCCCCCAGACGGGAGAGATCTTCGTGACATATGAGGAGTACCTCAATCGGTATGTACAGCAAAGTCAAATCAACCACGTGTGAACCGAGAAGCTAACATCGAGATAGAATGGACTTTTACAATCAGGTGAGCACAGTTGTGCAAGTAAACAAGTCACCTCTGGATGATACATACTCACACATTGGAACAGAAACGGTTCATCTGCACAATCACAGGTCACTCTGGTTTAACCTTCTTCGAAGCCCTATCAAGTGAGGTATGCGAAGCTCAAGAAAGCCTTCTGCGTTTCCATACGGGACTAACCCAACCCTTTCACCTGCAGACTGCTGGGGCAGCTGAGGTTGAGCAGGCGTTTCCTGAGGCCCTCAAGGGTCCTGTTCTTCGACGCGTTCAGTTCCAGACTGTGTCTCGCATTGACACTTTGGTGGATCAGATCTATGACGAGTTCAAGAACGATTACTACCCGGGTGAAACTGTCACCGTCAGCATCGATGGCGAGAAACTACATGGTGTAGTCCGGGACAAGACTCGATTCGGAGGTACAGTCTTACCAGATGGTTCCACAGCTCCTCCGTATTCCCGCTACTTCGTCAGTCTCAAAGAGCGCCAGGAGGAGGTGCCCGTCAACGATTCCCAGATCTTCCGCGATCGCAAGGTCTTCACCAAGTCGGTCCTTCGCTCTTTCATCAAGAAGACAGTAACGCGCGAAGCTTGGAACGGCGCCCCCTGGTTGGTTAAGACCGACATTGCCGAGCGATATCATATCGACACCCGAATTCCGCCACATCTGCGCTACGACAACAAGTTGCTCGAGAGAAAGCAAATTCAGGCGCAGAAGAGGATGTCGCAACCCGGCGGTATGGGTATCGAATTCAACAGCCACACCAGCCATAACACCCCTGCCTCACCCGGACAGTTTAGTCCTACTGGTCCTGTCCGCCTCCCTGAGCTGAAGCCAGCGCCCAAGAGTCACAAGTCAAAGGCTCAGCAAGCCGCTCAGGCCGCTGCTCAGGAGGCACGACAAAATGGAGGCGTGGTTTCCAGGAAACAAAATCTCTTTAACGGTCCCGAGCCGGGCGGGTTCATGCACTTACCACTGCCAGGAAATCCCTTCCAGTTTCCGTTATCGTATCGCAGCCACACCCTACCACCGATATACAGCGCGCCTGAACCTCCCCCACCGCCTCCGCCGCCCAAGTACCCCATCGAGGATCTGCAAGTCGAGTCTCGCGGCCTGGCGCGACCGCAACTCAAGTACCTGTGTGCCGATCCGCCTGTCGATCTGGAACCTAATTTCAAGGCGCCTTTCGATGGCAAGATACTCATGAAGTCGGTAGGACCCCTTCTCGAGACCTGGGACACCCTCAACGTTTACTGCGAGATCTTCAAGCTGGATTCGTTCACTTTCGACGACTTTGTGGAGGCCATGCAGCTCGCCTCCGAGGAGATGCCGGTACAGCTATTCAACGAGATCCACTGCGCCGTCCTCAAGATCCTTGTCAGTTCCGAGGCCGAGGGTGGAAAGGTCCAAATTCAACTACCCGAGCTTGAAGAGGAGGATGAGGAAGAGGATGGAGAAGATAGCGCCGCCGCAACCCCTGAACCCGAGTCGTTACCTACCGCCCGCGCGACCCGCAGCAGCCTGGCTAAGCTCGAGGCTGAACGACTAGCTGCTGAGGCTGCTGCCGCCGAACGGGAAATGCAGGAGGCTGAAGATGCACCCAAGAATCGTGCCGAGGAGGTTCTTAAGGATTACGATTGGATCGAGCACCTGCGGAAGCGCGATTTCAAGGATGGCGGCTGGGAACTTATCATGGTCGGGTTGCTACACCAGCTGAGCAAGAACGAGAGGCTGAACGCAAGCTGCGAGGAGCTTCTGGAGCAGCTTGTTCCCGTCGAGGATGAGGAGCCAAATCGCGAGACGGTGCGCGCGCGGTATGCGAGCCTCGATGTGAATTACCGCGTACAGGCTTTGCAGATTATTTGCATGCTCACTGCGGAGACCAAGGCTATTAGAGGTTACATGGAGGATTGCAGCGAGCAGATGACGGCGTACCGGAAGGAGAAGATTGAGTGGCAACGAAAGAGGAAGCAAGCGTAAGTGCAATTCCATGAGCTGTGATACGGAACGAATCAATGGCTAACGTGTGAATGATAGTGTCGAGGATCTCAAGAACTTGAACGACCAACGCAAGATCCTGCTCCCGGACAACCTTCCCCCCAGTCCACCCTTGGAGCCGAGTAAGGTCAACGGCGTCAACGGAGCGCACACTAACGGTGACGTGAAGATGACGGACGTTGATGAGATCTCCTTGACAGAGATCCCCGACTCCGATGCCGAGGATGCCGACGGCACACCAGTCAACGGCCTCCGCAATCTGCGCCGTGGCAACGACCGTGCCGCCGAGCGCAAGCGCAAGGAGGAAGAGAAGAAGCAGCGCGCAGAAGCGGCGGCGGCCGCTGCCAAGGTGCCCAAGCAATCGAAGCAGTTCCTGAAGGTGCTCAAGGACATCCAGAAGAAGGAGGACGAGATTGCGGAATGCGAAAAGGAGATTGCCATCATCGACAACGACCTTCGCGAAGCCGACTGCCCCCGCACGAGGGTGCTCGGCAAGGACCGGTTCTGGAACAGGTACTATTGGTTCGAGAGAAACGGAATGCCGTACGGTGGTCTGCCCGACAGTTCCACGGCGCATGCGGGGTACGCGAACGGCTGTATCTGGGTGCAAGGGCCGGACGAGCTGGAGCGCGAGGGGTACATCGATATGAAGGAGGAGTGGCAGAACGAATACGTGGCCAAGTTCGGAATCACCGTGCCGGAGAGGAAGAAGAGAGAGGAAGGCGGTACCAGCGTGTTCAAGGCTACGCAGTGGGGCTTCTACGAGCGCGCGGAGGACGTGGATAAGCTCCTCGACTGGCTTGATCCCAGGGGCGTCAACGAGATCAAGCTCAGGAAGGAAATCGTCAATTACCGGGACCGAATCCAAAAGGGCATGGAGAACCGGAAGACATACGTGGGACTCGACAAGCCCACAGAGGAAGAGAAGAAGGAAGAGGACGGTGCTACGGGAGGAGATGCGATGGAGGGTGTTGAAGCCACCACCACGGCTGCTGCCGTCGTTGAGGAGCCGCCCGTCCAGCAGCCAACAACGAAAGGAAGGGGCAAGCGGAGCACAAGAGGCAACAACAACAACAACAACAACAACAACAACAACAACAACAGCAACAACAGCCGTGCGGCCACGACAACCAGACAAGTCACGCCGGAACCACCAGCGTACAGGTGTCTCGCGTGGGTCAACACCACGGCCATTGAAGAAATCGGCCATCTCCACGGAGAGGAACCGCCCCCGGCCAGGAACAGGAAGCAAAGCAAGAAGAAGCAGGAGGCGGCCGCTGCTAAGGAAGAGGTGGAGGTGCAGGCTGCACCGACGACAAGGAGCGGGAAGAAGAAGGGCGCGAGGTGATAAGTGATGGATTGCCCATCATTGTTGGGACGGAGACATAAGGCTCTACTCTACACAACTACGTTTCTGCGCGGCGCGTTTGCATTGTTCATACCTAGCATGTCAAGATATCTTTATACACACTACACTGTATATATACATACATACGTGGGTGAATGGGACAGGCAGGCAGGAAGGAAGGAAGGATAAGGAATGGATGGATGGATGGATGGCATAAGAAAGGAAGGGATATAAAAAGCATTGGTTTTGTTAAGTCTTACACGGGCATTGATTGCAGGTACTTTGTACCATGGCATTATATTTGACACTGAGTTCATGTATACCCCGTTTCTGTCAGTGATGATAAATATGTTGTTGTTTATTGATTATATGACAGAGAAGAAGGTGAAGGGTCCGGGATTTGCAAGGTCTGGTTTTATATCGTGACATCCATATCGATCTTGGGATAGATCGAAAAACTTGCCTGTTTTTAGATCTTGGTGTTTCATGTGGTGAGAACCAAAGAATAGCAGGCCTAATACAGAAAGGTCAACGCCACGTTGGATGGTCAATTGTTTACATACGATTTTCAAGAGAAGTTTTCTTCTCCCCTTTCCCATTTCCGTTCCGTCTACCTTTCTCTTCTCAGTCTTCATGATCTTCAAACGCAATGATCGCCATTTCAATTCTCATTCTACACTTGGCGAGTTTGTTAAGCGCAATCATCCCCAATGCCTACGCTTGGCAACATGAGACTTTTGATGCGACGACGCTTGATGATCTAGCGTCTTCGTCACAGAATACTTTGGTAGCTTGTGAGTCCATAACAGTTGACAACGTAAAAGTAGGAGCTCGTTGCTGATACTCGGGTGAATAGTCGTTTCAGTACGTAATTCCTTTGACAACAGTAGCCATCCGTAGCGCTCAGTTCTGGGGACTGAATATCCATGATTCGACCCACCATCATCCAATATCTATCATAAACCTCCAGCCGAAACTAACCACCTCAATCCCTTAGCCAAACGAGTAAATCCCCTCCCCTTACGTCCTCTCATCCATCCAATGTCTAACTTACTCTCCCTGGCTTTCCTACTGACCATCCACATATTCACAGCCCAAGAACCACACGCCTAGAACCTGAATGGAACAAACTCATCTCACTCAAAACCGACAACCCCAACCTGGGGGTGGAGAAATACCGCCTCCTCAGCATCGACTGCCTCGGAAACAAAGTTGTATGCGATAAGCACGGTGTCACCACCGAGAAGTCTACTTCCATCGTCCTGTACCATTTCGGTAGTGATGGCAGCGATGAAGGGAAGATGAAGATCGAGTATCTAGGGCCGTGGAAGGGAGCTGCGTATGTCATTACCCCCGTACCAATGTTCCGGTTTTATGTTTGATGTATTATGATTGCTGACTGATTTGACTATTATCGTACATGGTAGCATTTTACCATGGTTACAAAGACGAACACGTCGTCCATCACCACCCACGACTTCAATCTCGACTTTGGATGATTTGAGACTACTGGTTCTTCGCTCGCCAAATTGCGGCCAGTCATCATCGTTCGAAGAGGATGATGTCACCTCCTCCTCCACGTCCACTTCCACCGCTAACTCCGACGACTTCGACAAAGAAACCATCTTCCTCTTATTCGATACTTCGTCTCTTCTTCCCACCACCTCTGGCTCTGGCTCCGACTCTTCCTCCTATGCCGCAAACGCAGTCACCCCCAAACAAGCGTTTCAATCCTTCGCCGAAAATTATCGAGATGAACCTTTGCGATTCGGTATCATTGAAGACGTCAAATCCGCTGATGTATTGGGGGAGATGGCCAAGGAGATAGGAATTGGACTTGACCGTTCAGGACCAACAGCAACCGTGGTCTGCTTAAGGTGTGGAGGGGTTGAGGGGCGGGTTGAGACGTGGGTTGTCCCTCAATCGCAATCTGAGGCTAGGCCTGGAGGAGTGGGTGAGGTGGAAGAACACTTGAAAAGATGGATGGAAGAAACGGCCAGGCCGGTAATTGGAGAGCTAACGGGCTGGAATTACGGGAGGATACGAGAGGTCCGTCTTACTTATCCCTTTCGCTCGCGTTGCTTGTCATCGAGTCTCCACTGAAACGGAACAAATCCAGTTGCTAACTTACTACCAGACGGAGAACATCCTCCCAACCGTCTACGTCTTCGCACGCTCCCACCAGCAACGTATCAACCTCCGCCGTACACTCTCCGCGCTCGCTACCAAGTATCACTCCTCATTGCACATCATGGTAGTCGACCCAATCATGTTTCCCGACTTGATGAAGGGGTTGGGCCTCAGTCTCGATTCGGACTCGAATGAGTCTGGTGGTGGTGGTGGTGGTGGTAGTGGTGTAGCAGGAGCGGTTGTGTGGCCTCAGAAAAGCACCAGCGACAGCAACGCTAACAATATCGAAAAACTAATCTACCACTACCCCAAAGACAAACCAATCACCGAAGCAAACATCAAGCAATGGGGTTCAGATCTATGTCTGGGAAGGGTCAAGCCTTGGTTACCACCGTCGTCGTCCAACGACGAGCTCAAGAAGAAGGAAGATAGGAGTGGGAGTGGAAGTGCAAGTGGGAGTGGGAGAGACGAGGTTTTGAGGGATCTGACAAATAGAGTGAGAGTGGTGAAGGGAGGAAAGAAGGCGACGAGGAAGGCGATGAAGAGGACTGGATCTGGATCTGGATCGAGGTCTGGATCGATTCCGGGGGTGAAGATTAGAGTTGCGGGGAGGGATGAGTTGTGAGGTTGGCTGGTTGGATCGTGTTTCTTAACGGGAAGGGACCACCGGGTCTGTGGATATGACTGGGACCTGAGTATGGCCCGGTTTGACATGAGGAGAGTTCGCGGAGTTTGCTGGCCGTATATGCGGCGGAATGAACTCATCTCTGGCGAGTTCACGAGTCCTTCAAGGTCGCTTCGGTTTCGAGAAGTTGGCTAGAAGGCGGCCCAAGGATTCTTCAGTAAGCTCTTTCGCTTATACCTGGAAAAAGCTGCCATAAAAGCAGAAGACTTCACTTCCGCCGTTGAGTAGGTATTCGATGTCTGTGAAGTTGTTCATGGCAAGTGAGGGAGATGGAACACGATGTCAAATTTAGCCCGCTGACAGCTGCAGGGGCTCACACAGCTTAGCCCTAGGCCAAACTTCGAAGCGCACTGCAGACGCTAGCGAGCCACCAATGCTGTTTCAGCCATCCTTTCCACTTGCGCATTTTGATTGGTCTAAACTTTCACGATCTCACTCGTCCGGCTTTTAACCCCCCCTGCCTTCCTCGCCAGTAAGCGCCGGCACATGTTCAACACCAATCCAACCATCAACCGCTCATCACACAAGTTCGCACTGCATGCTCGTCTATCTTACATCTAGCCAATCCCATGGTCAGAGCGCACTATTTCTGGTTCCCTATCTCCTCTTCCATTCCGATCAGAGAGGGATAATTGACCATCAAGAGAAACATGACAACCATCAGAGGCAATGGAAGGGTGGCATCCTCAACCCCTACCTCACAGCACTGCATCGGCGACGCGGATCTCCGGCTATCCAAGTGGATGGCTCATCTATCTGAAGGCGAGATGATGGGCGTTTAGGTGCGCGGGCACGCTACCGGACGGTAGCACCGAGAGATTCAAGAGATCCCAGAATCCCATCCCCGGGTTAACTTGGTGGTATGCCCGGCGCTGTGGTGCAATGCCAATGGCGGTTAGCCGCCCCAGGGATGTAACCATGGTGGCCAAGGAATGGAATATTATACACACCCTTTCTAGTGATGGGTTTGAAATCCGTCAGAGGTATTTGTATCAGAATAGTCCCGCTCTCCCGAGTCCTGACGATCTTCCCTTCCAGAGACAGTCTTTCATCCGTCTCCATCGAACCGTTGAGCTGTTCGTTTCTTTTCTTCCTTTTCGTTTCTCTGGGTTCCTTTTGCAGGTCATATCCTTCCATCAACTAACCTTCCCCCCTATCCCTTCGTCCTGGTTTCATACGCCTTTGCCGTCTTCAAGCCAAGGAGAGAGCAGAGCTCTATATACGGACCAACAACAACAGTCTATATACACTTTAAGCTAAACTTCATATCGGTCACCTCCATCTTCAAAGACTTTCACCATGTCGTCCGAAAAAGCGCCTTCTACCTCCGATCTCTTCGAGGTCGTCTCGCAAGATAAACACCTGCAGAACAAGCTACGCATCGTCCGTATCCTGGACAACGTCCAAACGGCCATCACTCTCCTGGGCCTGCTAATGGGCCTCACCGTGCTCGGTGTCTCCGCCAACACACTCTCGGTTTACAACTACACCAAGCCTCTACCGGGATCTTTCCTCTCCCTCTGGCCTCAGGAGTTCAATATCCAACCAGCCGTGGCCCTAGTTGCCTGCAGCGCCATCATCACTGTCCTCCACATGGTTGCTTTGGTGTTTGCCAATGTGCAATTTGTATGTTGTCTCCCTTTTCCCACACCCACTCTTGTAGAATACTAACATAGCATCATAGCTCCGCACAACCTCAACCGTCCAAGTCTCTCTATCCTTCGCCCTCCCCTTCATCTCCCTCGTCGCCGCTCTCATCGCCGTCATCTTCTTCTACTCCGTCAACGCCTCCGACTCCGTCGACACCTTCCTGTCCTGGACCTGCCGGTGGCATGCGGTCCCCATGTGGACGCAGCCCAACTGGGGTACCCTGTGCAAGCAGAGCAAGGCGGGCATTTACCTGTCCATCCTGCTGATTCCCGTGGAAGCGGGCGCGCTGGCGTTGAGCGGGTGGTTGCTCAAGGAGAGGAACTATGTGGAGAGATATGTCAATGCTAGGAAGAGTCCTGCTCTTTCTTAGGAGAGTTGTGTTGGATAACAGAGAGGATGGAGGGTAAAAGATTGACGATGTTGATGGATGGTACTGTAATATTATGTTATTAATCTGATGGTCAAGGTATGGGTTGGGATAGTCTGGTTACGCAACGGTTACGGATCAAGGGTTTAGTGGGCAGGTTGGGTTTGATGGAAAAGGAGGGCATTGGAAATCTGTAAATCAATACGAACATGCTCAACAGCAATCATTATGGGTTGAAAAGCTTCGAGTGTCAACTCTGAGTCCTCGAAGATCGGTGATGCATGTGGTACTGCATGCGTAACATACAGTATTGCATCAAGCTGCGGTGTAAGTAACGGGAGGTTATCGCACTGTGCAAGCTTCACCACTGACTGGGAAAACATACAATAGTGTTCGATCTCAAATCAAACCTTTAAGAATTGAATCTGTGATGCATCATCGCTAAGATAGTCATCGTGACGAGCGATTGCCAAGTTTAAGTTCTATGGTGTAATGTTGAGTGATATAACCTCCTGTCCAAGTCCACACACAGTAACTTACGATAGCCAAACACTGGACGCATACAAGAAATCACTCGAATCCTTAACCACTCATACCGCAAGTAGTTCAGTCGTAAGAGATTTACTAAACCTGGCAGTGAGAAGCTGCATATGCAAGGCGGCTTTAGTGCATATGAGGCATCAATCCAATAGGGTTATCCCATTCTATCAACTAAGGCCTTTGAGTATTAGCGGGACTTACAGACTCCTCACTTCCACTTTGGAACATTTCTCTACACTACAGGCCCCCCCTTAACCACCACTCGTCCACATCGTCCCTCGCAACGGCAACGCCGTTATTGTCTTCAGGATGGACCGGGACAGCGTCAACTATGCCGTCTACCTAGTAACGGACTCAACCCCCGCCATCCTCGGCGACCGAGATCTCTGCGAGGTCGTCGAGGCCTCGGTCAGGGGCGGCACCACTATCGTCCAGCTCCGCGATAAGACGAGCGATACGGGGGACATGATCGCCATGGGCAAGAAGCTGCACGCCATCACCAAGAAGTACAACGTCCCGCTGCTCATCAACGATCGCATCGACGTTGCTCTGGCTGTTGGGTGCGAGGGTGTTCACATTGGGCAGGATGATATGGGTGGGTTTCTCATCGTCAGCTTTGTCACTTGGATATGCCCAAAGAGGAAGTGAAGAGGAAGCTAACTTCATTACACAGAACTATCCACCGCAAGACGGCTCCTTGGCCCAGATGCCATCATCGGAGTGACGGTCAGCACCAAAGAGGAAGCCATGGTGGCCTGCAAAGGCGGCGCGGATTACCTTGGCATTGGCACTGTCTATGCCACTCCAACGTGAGTAGAGAGAAAGAAACCTTTCCACATGTCACCGTCGTCGTCACCTCATCATCATGTCGAGGCCGAGCTTACATACCGCCATGCTTTCGATTCGCTAATCGCATACATATATGTATACAGAAAAACCAACACCAAGAACATCATCGGCGCCGCCGGCGTCCGCGGCATCCTCCAAGCCATGGCGGATGCCGACTACGACCACGTCAAGACCGTCTGTATCGGTGGCATCAACGCCGAGAACCTCCAGCGGATCGTGTACCAGAGTGAGGCCCCGAGCAAGAAGCTGGATGGTGTCGCGGTGGTGAGCGCCCTCGTGGCTGCTCCGGACCCGGAAGCGGCGGCAAAGAACCTGGTCGGTTTGTTCCACTCGCTGCCGCCTTTTGTGAGGGAGCCACCAAACCCGAGAGCTGAGTTGGTGGGGGAATTCCTTGCGCTTGTGCCGGAGGTGGTGCTGGAGGTTGCTAGGAAGAAGCCTCTTTCACATAATATGACGAATTTGGTAAGGACAAATTCCGTGTTTGTGCCCTTGGAAACTACTGTCTCATGGCACTTTTACTAATTGGGCGTTTTTGTATGCATAGGTGGTGCAAAACTTTGCAGCCAACGTCGCTCTCGCCATCGGGGCATCGCCCATCATGTCCAACTACGCTGAAGAAGCCTTCGACCTGTGCAAGCTAGGGGGTGCACTAGTCGTCAACATGGGCACCGTTGACCCAGACGGGCTGCAGAACTACCTGAAGGCTTTGCGGGCGTACAACTCGGTGGGCCAACCAGTTGTGTACGATCCAGTCGGGTAAGCATGCATTTATTTATTTCCCCTTCCGTGTCTTCTTCCACGAAAAACTGAAGAACTGTCTGTCTTTGTCATTGACGCCTCTAAAAAAAAAAAACACCGGCTAACACATCAATCACCTCCCAGAGCCGGCGCCACCACCCTCCGCCGCGCCACCGTCAAGACCATCCTCTCCCACGGCTACCTCGACGTAATCAAAGGTAACGAAGGCGAGATCCGCACCGTCTACGGCATCGACGGACACGACACCGTCCAGCAGCGGGGCGTCGACTCCTCTTCGGAGCTAGACGTCTCGCAAAAGGCCGAGCTAGTCCGCAACCTTGCCTTGCGCGAGAAGAACGTGGTGATCATGACGGGCGAGGCCGATTACATCAGCGACGGTCAACACACGTTCCGCATCGACAACGGGCACACCTACCTGGAGATGGTTACCGGCACGGGTTGTGTTTTGGGGACCGTCATCTCGGCCTTCGTGGCGGCTTATCCAAATGATAAGTTGGTGGCTACGGTGGCGGCGATGATGCACTTTGAGATTGCGGCGGAGAGGGCGGCTGAACGAAGGGATGTGCAGGGCCCGGGAACGTTTGTGCCGGCGTTTTTGGATGAGTTGTTCAAGATTAGGAAGGAGACGGGGGAGGGGAAGTTGAGGTGGTTGAAGAGTGCTAAGCTTGCGTGCCTAGGTACTTACTTTAATAGGTGATGTGGGGGCAGAGAGGTAGGTGTTGGGAAGGAATAAGAGGCAGCTCGGATGGAAATATACGAACCATCTTGAAATAGGAAGTAATGCTTGAGGGTATCTGAAGATCAGAAGATCCATGCCAAGTCTTGATCGATGCTGTCTGCTGCTCGTTCGTTCGGTGACGCTACAGCGAGCTCGGGATGCGGGGTTACATCGGCATGTCCTCGGCTACCTACCCGCTACTTTAGAGCGACCTCCTCCCGCATATCATATCCCCCGGAACACGGTACCCCTCGTCCATCCCCGCCTCCTTGTGATTGAACATGGGTTTCTCGCTCGCCGTAAGACCTTGCTTATCCTTTTTATATAGGAATGTAATTCTTAAGACGTCTTGCAAACCATCGATCATCACGACATCTACATCGACGATATCTTGCACTCCACCTCTTTCACAAGAGCGACGTTCATCCATCATGACTGAACCAACTCCGCAGAGAGGCTTCGGTACGTATTTGTGCGGCAGCTCCGAGTCTCTTCACTCTTCACTGTTCACTTCGAATTTCAACAAAACTGACCACTCCTTAATCTAATCCAGAAAAGCCAGCTCTCTTGTACGTAAAAACACACAACATCCACTCCTCTTTCCAAAATTCCAACTCTTCCACTAACCCCATTCTCTTTTCTCAGTGTCTGTGACATCCAAGAGAAATTCCGCACCGCGATCCACGAGTTCGACAAAGTGTAAGTCTTATTTCATCCCTTGCCCATCCTTCTTTTATCCATTCCATCCACTCCAACAACACCTCACTTACACCACCCTTTTTCCCACCTCCAGCGTCTCAACAACAACCAAACTCCTCCGCTTCGCCCACGTCCTCCGCATCCCCATCTACATCACAACCCAGACCCGGGCCAAACTAGGCGAGACCGTCTCCGAACTGCAGCCCCTTCTCACCAAAGACGGTGGTGGTGGTGGTCCCCACCCCCTCGTCGCCGCCGACCTCGACAAAACCCTCTTCGGGATGTACACCCCCGCCCTCGCCTCCTTATTCTCCTCTTCGCCCTCCAGCGTTCCCTCGCATATAGCGTTGGTGGGGATCGAATCGCACATCTGCGTGACGCAGACCTGCTTGGCTTTGCTGAAGAAGCATCCCGAGACAAGGATCTATGTGATTGCGGATGGGGTTTCCAGTTGTAATAAAGAAGAAATTCCCGTGGCGCTGGCGAGGCTGAGGCAGGAAGGGGTGACGGTTACGACGAGCGAGGGGTGGATGTATGAGTGCATGGGGGATGCGGGGATTCCGGAGTTTCGGGAGGTGGTGAGGATTGTGAAGGAGACGGGGGAGGGGACGAGGGAGGCGTTGAGGGCGCTGGGGCCTTTGGGGGCGAAGATTTAGTTCTTGCTTGGGGGGTGGTGGATAATGAATGGGTGATAGGGAGGGGATGGGATACGGGATGTTGGTGTTGTCAGTAGTTTCCCTGGTAACCAACAGGGGTTTTGATACGAGAAAGTTGGTGAAACATATGTAATGGCTTGTGAAATTAAACATACGGTCTTTCACACAAAGAGGTCAAATACTCTGTCCCATTTTCCCATCCCCAAAGGTTTAACGCCATAGGGCCCCAATAGTCCGCCAAAGGAGGAAATAGAGAAAAGAAAAGAAGACCCATCAGCGATGTCCTGATTGACAAACAAACGAAAACAGACTGAAAAAGGGGGTTTAGGCTAACAAACCTTCAACCCGCAAACTTCAACACCCTTATTCTCCACGTACGCCCTCCTCCTCAAGTACCTCTTTGTCAACTCGCTCACAAAATCCGCGTCACTCTTGCTCCACACGTCCAGGCCCATGTGTGCCAGCGCTTCGCTATCGACTCTTACCCACCCCTGCAAACTGCCTTCGTACTCCGCTTCTTCTTCTTCTTCTTCTTCTTCTTCTTCTTCTTCTTCTTCGCCTTCACCCTCACGATGACTTCCCTGAATTCCGGACTGCTCTTGACCATATAGCAATCCAGTCTGATCGTCGTCATCGTTATAATCATCCCTGTACTCCTCCTCACCGACCGCATTAGGGTCGATGTCGAGGTCGAGCAGATCATCATCGTCCGCACTGTTGACGAGATCTGCCAAAACAGAGAGCATGGATGTCGTCAGGCGATGGAAGTAGGCAATAATAGCCAGCTCAATGCGGGCTTGCTCGTCATCGGATGTCTCCTGTGCTCCGTCTCGCTGGGCGGTGAGTGACAAGACTGATTCCATTATACCCCTCTCTCCGATGTTGTTGCCGGTTGAAGAGGCAGCGCCGAAACTTGTCTTCCTAGGTGTGCGTCCGGTCATCTTTGGGGTGTTGCCTGTAAGATCGGCAAGCAACGCGCTGTCGTGCGCCAACTCGTCTACCTCGTCACTGTGGCCTTGCTCGCCTGCTGATGCCCACCATATGAACCCGGAGTATGCTAGCGCCGCCCACGTAGTCGGCTCCACGACTCTCTCGGCGTCATCGTCTGAATTGGCTCGTGTCCGCAGAGGTGTTTGAGATGTTGCAGTGCCCGGTCGAGCGGTCTCGGTTGGTCTGGAAAGGGAGATTTTCGGCGTTCTGTTGGCTGCAAGAGGTGTTGATACCGACCGCTGCCCTGTTCTGTCAGATAATGGACTGCGAGGAATGTGGGGTGTCGTCATTGATGTTGGGTCAATCCGAGCAAGGCTCATTTTCAGCCACTTGAACCTCCTCAGGTCTCGTTGTGTCGCCTTCACTGGCACGCCCTTGGGACACTCAACGGTTGGCCACATGCGCTCCTTGGCGTTGCCCGAGTGTGGTGGCGGTAATGTAATAAGCATATCCCATAGACTATCCTTGATCGTGAGGATGGTGTCCGTTGTACAAGCAACCCATCCAGACCCTGCCTCCTCCGCAGCAATGCTAGACGCAAAGTCATTGTCGGTTTCATGGTTGTCGCCTCTGAAATGACGCTTCATTGCCGCGTGGTGCTCTAGAAGGTACCCAATATCGTGAACACCAATGTTGAACAGCGGCCGTAGACGTTGGGTCGATGCTGCAGGATCCACCAAATCGGAGACTGACAAAGAGATGTTGGATAAGACAGAGAGATCGTACACTAGCAAAGTATGTAAGCAAGATTTTCCAGTAGGATCCCAAGGTTCCACATAACGTACCGAAATTACAGGCTTCATGTACAGGAGCATGAGTAGAAATCAGTATACGCTTGCGTAATAGAGCAGCACGGTGAATCGGAAAGATAAGGGGTCCAAAGGTATCAAGAAGCGAAGTTAAACTCCAAGCAGGGTGGTAAGGTGAGAGTCTGTGAGATGAGGACATCAGGACGGTGCCGTCTGATTCGGACCTGTTCCTCGAGTGGCCTTTTGCGGGACCGGGACGGCCCCCCTTGTAGCTCAGGGCGGGCGAGTCCAGCGCGGCTTCGGCCAGTGGCGGCGGGTGAGCGCCATCCCGTATTCCATTCTGGGCCCAGTAGTCCTCCAGCAGATGTGTTTGTTGGCGGTCGACAACAAGCTGACTATATGTCGGGATCCAGTGTTAGCGCCTGATGTTGAAAGCCAAAGCACACAGCACCGTCGTTTACCTAGCAATATCCTTGAGCCGGTCGGCATGGCGCCATGACCTCCCCAGTCGTCCATATGCCAATGGAACCAAAACACCAACAGCAATCATACGGGCATGGCGGTTTTCCTCCTCGTCCGTCCTGGCGTTGACGAAGGCGCTCAAGCCAGCATGCCCCCCCTCGTGGACAAAGTAAACCAAGTCGTCGGTGACGGTGTGAAGGCCGGAGGGCAGACTCTTGTACTCAACAACGCCATCGAGTTCCAGCCCGGGCACTGATTGTTTCCATACAATGGTATATCCAGCCTTGACATCGAAGTCGATCAGAAACAGGGCCGATATGGGAGGCAGGTCGGGAAGGACAGCCGAGGCCGAAGGTTGGGGCAATCGCACGGAGAGGGACGGTTGTCCCCGTCGGTAGGCGGCCATGGCGGCTGTCTGGCAATTGGAGGTAGGGCTGTGTCGGCGGTCTTTGGGAAAACGGATGGTTGATTATCGCAGTCGCATGTGCTGGACTGAGACCATGATATCATGTGGACCCCCCACCAAGTGACCAGATAGTTGGTCCTGTTAGTGGTCAATCGCAATCGCAGTTGTTTGACACGTGAGGTTATCGTGTAATATGTTGTATGACAAAGGTGTTACTGGACAGAATCCGGCCGGTGAAAATGGATACAAGCGGCGACGGGAGTGATATGCGGTCGGCGGCGGTGTTGAAGTCGGGGGTTGAAACGCCGGGGCGGTAGCTGTTTGTTAGTTAGGTGGTTCTAGGTAGTGACCGACTGTGAGACCGCGACCGTGACGGTAAGGGGAACGAACAGTGGAGGACTGGCGGGCCGAAATGATCTGATGCGGGCATGGCGGAAAGAACACCAGGAGAGCGAGGGGAGCGTCTGTATCAAACTTACAATACACCGCCCCTACAGCCGTAAATCTCGTATTGGTGTAACGCCTTCCCTGCCAAAATGGTACGTATCATGCTAACCCAATTGATCAGATTGGGCGCGGTCGAGCACCCGAAGAAGGATTGGCCTGATCGAATCTGGGGCACCACTGGTACCTGCCTGGCATCATGTCATCAGATCCCCAAAGATTTGTTGAAGACCCAACTCCGCTCGTAGTGACACTAACGCCCGCAAACGCTAACATGTGAAGACAAGCTCGTCCTCAGTCTGGTAGGTTGGATGGAGGGTTGGCCCTGTGGCAGCTGATCGAGCGCAATACGATTGGTGTTGGTAGAGTGGTCGTTCAGCCGTTGCAAAGAATAAAGTCTTCGATGTACTTGTACAGCTGATCAAAGAGATTCCAAGGGGTTCTGAAGAGAGAATGGAAAATCTACACTAGCCTCAACAGACACGGTCTTTGACAGGCCGCAACCTGGGAAGCCGCGGCTGTGACGACAGTGCACAGGAATGAAGTTCTGTGGGGATTTTAGCATGAGGAACCAATCAAACACCATGAACGGCAGTCATCCCACGGTTCAGGTTCATTCGGGAACCCCACACTCTTGGCATCCCATCGGTTTGCGACCTGCTTCTGCTTCTGCTTCTGCCTCTGCGTCTTGTTGCTTGTGCCGTGTGTCATCAGCCTCTCCCGTGCCGTCGTCTTGTATCTCTTTTGTCGGTGAAGGTGAAGACAACTTCTCTCTACTTCCACACAAGACATATCCCAACTGAAACCACCTCTTACTGTGTACACCAGATCCTCCAGCTACGCCGCCAGCCTTTCCCTCTCCTCTTCCACCAGCACCAAAGTCCTTGATACTTTTCTCCCAACAACATTTTGCTTCCAACGCTGCAAGGCTAGAACTTCTGCACACTTTGCGCCGCTGTAAGTCTGCTCACTAGCTGTTGCTACTTCTGCTTGTGCCTTTCCGTCGTGCTTCAGAAGCAGACCATAGTCTCGTCTCTCTCCAAAACTAACCACTTAAACCATTGACCCAGGCTTGGATTCTACCACCCCCCGAACCTGTCCAGCGCCCCCGTCTTGCCTGCGTCATACTTCCAACCACACGCGAAGTACCCATCTTCCGCAGGGCAGACCCCGTTTTAGCGGCATCCCAAACCGCTTCCGAGTCCCACTTGCGGAATAAAAACATACCTCTTGGGGTGTCTAGTCACCGCTGTCATGGCCAGTCTTCTCTACTACCCGGTCTACTTCCTCCAAGGCTGCGTCGCCCTCACAATCGGCTTCTACATGCTGTCCCTCGTCCTCCCCAAGGCGGCCTTCGTGGCCCGCTCACTCGCCAGCTACCTCTCGCTGCTCCTTTGCGCCGGTCTCGGCGTCTTCACCTCCATCGCCCTCTCCCTGCTCGGCCACGGCCAGAGCGCGCAATGGGCCGTCGGCCGCTCCTTCAAGTACGTCATGGCGCTGACCACGGGCGTCCGCTTCAAGATCGAAGACCCCAAGAACATCCTCGGCAAGACCCGCCCTGCCGTCTTCATCGGCAACCATCAGACCGAGCTAGACGTGCTCATGCTGGGCTGCATGTTCCCCAAGTACTGCTCCGTGACGGCCAAGAGCTCGCTGCGCAAGACCCCCTTCCTCGGCTGGTTCATGTCCCTTTCGGGTTCCATCTTCATCGATCGCGCTAGCAAGACCGACGCGCGCGCCGCTATGGCCGGCGCCGCCAACCAGATCCAGAAGAAGCAGCAGAGCGTTTACATGTTCCCCGAGGGAACCAGGAGCTACTCCAAGGAGCCCGAGCTGTTGCCCTTCAAAAAGGGCGCGTTCCACTTGGCTGTGCAGGCTCAGGTCCCTATTGTGCCGGTTGTCGTTGCCAACTATAGCCATATCCTTAACGTGAAGGACCTGGTCTTTAACGCCGGAGTTATTCCTATCAAGGGTAAGCATTGGCCTCAGCCACTCTTTCTTGCTCTCCCTTCCCTTATGCTGCCCAGACACTAACCACCCCATCTCCCCCATAGTCCTCGACCCCATCGATACCACCGGCCTCACCACCGCCGACGTCGACGAGCTCTGCAAGAACACGCGCGACCTCATGCTCAAGGAACTCACCGCCCTCACCGCCAAGGCCCGTGGCCAGTCCGTCTCCGAAGTCCCCGTGGCCAACAACCACCCGAGCGTGGCCAAGACGTCCGGAACTGACATGAAGGTCGCTGCCTAAACCGAAGAACTTGCCTGCGATATAATGCCTTGTTGGCAAAAGAACCAAGACCAGTGCTCTACCTAGGGTGGACAGGCCAGGCGAACAATACGCTAGCGAAGAGCCGTTTCGCTGCGAAGCAAGATGGCGGAAGAAGCCCAGGACGGCGTTAAAAAGCTGCCAGTTAGCCTGCGAGGCTGAGCTGAACTGGGATTAGTACCTATCCCCCAATAGAGCGTGGGGAGAGGAAGAAGAGGAGCATCGAAGAAGAGGACAGAAATAGTGGAGCCGAGCATTGCATATTTAGCGGATCATTGTCCATGGCTCAGAACTACCACATTTGAATTTGCGCGGAGCCGAGGAGTTATGGGTAGGGAGAGAGGGAAAAAGAAGGAAATGGATGCCGCTGCGAGAAGGGGGGGATAAAGCTATAGTCATACAAAGACAGAGTTACTAGAACTAGACTAGCGTACCTTTTTATAAAGGATGGGATACACAGTTACTAGGTCATACCTCTCTTAATCCTTTCTCGTGGTTGGATTGGTGGACGGGTGGCGGACGATCTGAGAAGAAGTGGAAGGGGGGCTGATGGGAAGGAAGAGAGAAACTGGAGAGGAATTCAAAAAGGAACTGAATAGAGATTATGATACCCCCATGTAGTTGCTTGCGTTGCGACACACAGCATTCCTATCAATGACTTACGCGCTTGGCATCCGCTTCAATAAATCGCGACAAGATATTCATGTACACAAAACTTGTAAAAGCCTAAACAGCCCAGCAGTTGTGACAACCAGGCTGTCTCAATTAGTGATGAAATTTTGTCTTTCGCTGTATAAGCCACCTCATCACTTTCAAGGAAGCTACTACACACCCACCCTATCCTGCCAACCAACCAACCGAACCCATACACCCATTCTTAAGAATAGAAAAAAGAAAGGTTACAAAACATGAAGAAGAACGACAAGCGAGGAGAGACCAAAAAACTAAACTTAGTTTTCAGGCTCCGTATCCGTGTTAGTATCGCTCGTGTCGTCGTCCTCATCATCATCCGTCCCACTTTCCTCATCCGAGTCCTCCTCGTCCTTGACAACCCTCTGCTTTGTCGGCGCACCCTTTGCTGCGTTCATGATGCCGGCGATAGAATCTGTAGTAGCTGTGGTTAGCATTTTTGTTGCACCATGTGTATTCGTGGATTGTGGGGACGCAAAAACTCACCCTCCTCAGGCTCACTAATTTCCTCCTCAACCTTCATCTCCGCCGCCTGGCTCGCGTCCTCCACCACGAGCGTCACCTCCATCTTGGTGTCGAACCCGACATAGCTGTCGCACACGACGTGCATGACGAACGTGTAATGGCCGGCCTGTGGCGGCGCCTGGAACTGCGCTTTCAGGGTTTGCATGGCGAACGTCGGCGTCTTGCCGTCCGACTCGTAAATGGGCCTGTCGAAGCTGACGAAAGTAAAAGGCGGCACGGCCACGCGGCCCTGCTTGGAGTCCGTGAGGAAGACGTGCCACCTGGGGCTGTGGTCGCGGGCAAAGTAAGGGGAAGAAGCAAGCGGCGGGTAAACGTCCTCGCTTTCGGTCGACTCCTCGTAGATGGGCTTGCCCTTTTCGTCCTTGCCGACGAGCTTCTTGGTCTTCTTGCGACCGAGGATGGCGTCGAGATCGTCTTCGGCGGGGTCAATGTCCTCGAGATCGATAGGGGTGACGTCGGGCACCTTCTCGCTACCGGGAGGAACGAAGCGGCCCTTGACAACGAGGGTGACGAGGGAAGAGGGGATGATGAACTTCTCGCCGGTGACCTTGAAGAAAGCCTTGGCGACGCGGAGATAGGGGAGCTGCTTGGCATAGGCGATGGATTCCTTGTACTGAGCATCGGTCAAGAGGCCCTTTCCAACAACGAGGCTGCGGCGCTTAGCATCGGGCTGGTCCATGAAGGCCTGGACAGTGGTGTGGACACGGGAGTCGCCCTCAACAGCTTGCACAACGGCCGAGTTGAAGTGTGGGAGCTGGTACAGAGGAGAAGCCTTGGGTGGGATGGCCTGAATGAGACGCTGGCTGGCAAAGTATGAGGCGAGGAGGGGAGCGGTGTTCATGTAGGCGAGAGCAATGGCGTTGAAGGACTTGTTCAGAGCATGGGCAATGGGCGCGACCTGGAACTTGGCCTTTTCGAGAGCATCATCGCCGAGCTCAATGCGGCCAAGGTAAGCCCAGAGAAGGGCAAGAGCCTTTCTCCGGGGGCCGCTCTCAACGTCCTCGAGCTTCTTCTTCTCCTTGGGCGGAAGTTCGTCGGATGCCATAACCTTGGACTCGATCTTGGAGAGGCCAGCGTCTGCCTTGTCACCCTTGAACAGGTCTTCGAATTCCTGGCCGCTGCTGAGAGCCGCCACCACACCACCCTCGTCAATGTTGTCCTGGTACTCCTTAAACAAGCGGTTGGCGCTCTCCATGAGAACACCCTCCTTGGAGCGTCGAAGTGTGCCGTACCACCAAGAGCCGACCAGGTAAGGGAGGAGGACACCAAATAGGGCGAAGTAGATCAGGACAATGTACTTGCCATTGCCGTCGGAGACAATGGCCTTGGGAAGCGCGATGTTGATGCTGAAGCCTTGCTTGCCATCGGGGTTGCCGAACTGGATAAAGTTGTTGCGCACCTCCTCATCCGTCAGAGCCTGGTATGCCTTGGAGATCTCGACGTAGCGGCGGTTCAGGTCGTCAATGGTCTCGTTCTTGGAGGCGTCGGGGCGGGCCTTGTCGGGATGGAACTTGAGGGAGAGCATCTTGTACGTCTTCTTGATCACCTTCTCGGTGGCGCTCTCAGAGATGCCGAGAATATCATACGGGTTCCAGAGGTTCTGTACCGGGGCGTCGGTGGTCTTGATGAGGTAGAGCATGTAGCCCATGACAGCCCATCCGGCGATGACGAGGGCGATCAGCCATGGCTTGCTGCCGTCCTTGCGCTTCTTCGACTTGCGTAGCGTGTCGACTACCGACGACTGGTCGTGCTTGTAGTCTGTATGGATGCGCTTAAGAGCGGCGGCCGGGTCGTTCCGCGACGATTTTATTAGCGAGTACGTGATGGGCACGGTGACGATGGACGTGAGGGTGAACACGAAGAAGGGCCAGAGGTGGCCCTCCTCGTCGTAGGCGTAATCAGTACTCATGGTGAGTACCTATCGTGGCGAGAGGCTGCTGCTCTCTGTGGTGGTGGACTAAAAAAGATGTCGAGGACAAGTTGCAGCTAGGAAGAGGCCGAGCAAGGCGCTTTTGTTGGAGCTGCCGCGGGGATCCTCTGTCTAGTAGTGGATCGTGGGAGAAAGGAGTGGAAGTTGTTCCCAGTTTGCTGGAGATGGTTGGGAACAAAGGTGGTGCGACTGTGTCAAGTGAGGTGTGGCGGCTTCCACAGAGTTCGTCGGTTTGGACAGATGGATACTTGTCGGATTGGTGATGGGGGATGTTGTCAAGTTAGGTGTCTTTCTGCGGATGGCGGATTGGCAACTGCGGATCGGGGACTCTGGCACCGAATGTGAATCGTGGCCTCCAAATTTGGGGCAGGGGGTCCAAGCTCCCCGCTAGCCGCTACGTAGTGTACCTCGCTCCCTCCCAACGCCTCCGTACCTGCCCCTTCGGCTCGACTGCCACGGTTCCTTGTCCTCCATTCTGACCCCGGAACGGGCACGCGAGATCTTGTTAGTGGCTTTGTGAACCAATCACGGCATTGGGCTCGCCTCCTGTTGTATGTCGCCTTTGATCTGAACAGATCTCTCCCTGTTTCCCTTTCTTTTTTTCTCTCCCTGGATGCATCTCACCTCTGATTTCGATCAGAGAGATGCCTTTCAAGAAAATGGCCACTAATCACCCGCACTCATTAAAAAGTGGACCTTGGTGCCTCTGCTGAACTTGGGGAGATGCACAGGTAACAAAGATGGCAACTACAGAAAAGAAATTTCAACCGAAGCAAACTATAACACAAGAACGGTAATCTGTATTCAAAGCTTATTCAAAAGCTTATGATAATGTTTATACCCCTTGTTCAAGACGCAGAGGCGCCACACCACATGTTATCATAGTAGATTCTGATACTAAAGAGGCGTCACAATGTGAGCCATGTTCGGGTCCTTCCGCCGAATGCCGGGCATCGCTAAAATAATGTTGATATCGCGGGACATGAGCCGCCAAAGTATAGCGAAAATGATCGAACTAACTGTAGGAATCGCTACACAGATTGTGTATGATAACCTTGGATACTGCAAAGTCCAACGGGGTGGGTGGTGTGAATGATAATGTCGAAATCTGTTGTAAGAAAGTTAGGATATGGGTGGGTATCTCAGATACCGCAAACTAGATAGCGAAAGTGCAAGATCACCTGAAGTGCCTTAAGTATTCGCTGCCATTCAAAAGCTTTATCCTAACTATACCAGGCTTCTTCTGCTTCGTCTTCTGGCAGACCCAGGGAATCAGGCCCCAATACGGCGCTATACATCAGGCTTCTATCTGGAGTTGTAAGTAGCGCTCGTTGTAAGTCTATGTGCAATCTGTTGTCCCATATGTACAATCGTTATATCCTCAACCGGGGAACCCAAACACATACAACGCCGCTACCTTTTATATCACCTCAGAATGCCGGATAACGGTTCAGCATGTGAGTATGTGCATGAGTGTGGTAACTGACAGCCCAAACGGTCATGACAGTTGGGCGAGACGATAACAAGACAATGACGGATGACGGATGACGAAGGGTAAGCGTGGCGCAACTTTCGGGGAAAAGGTATGTGAGGTTATGAACCAATGAAAAGAGTCTATGCCTTGCCCAATATGTAAAAGAAAACATCCGAGTCTTTTTTTTCTGCTCCTTCGCTTCTTACACGCTCAGGTATCTTTCCTGAACTTTGCCCGGGCCAAGGGGTTTCTTACTCCAGACGTGTTCCCAGTCACTCTTTGACCGAGACGCCGGAAGTGCGCTAGGCGCGTCTGACGGCAGCCATGAGCTTTCTGAACAGCCCTAGGCATATGTACCACACAACGAGCAAAGCCAAGAGATGTGGAGGCAAAAGCACAACGGCAGCGACCAGCCAGATACCCCATGATCTAAGCCATGCCACTCGGCTGTCCATCTCGTTGCCTGCTTTTCGTTTTCCCCAAGCTCTGTGGGTCCGTTCTTGCTCGTCGGCATGCTCGGCAGCGTCGTCTTCGGAAAGGTACCCCTCGTTATCATCGTCAGAGTCGTCCTCGTACCCATTACCATCTTCTTGGGGTTGTCATTGGTAGTGGAAGCCGCCGCCGCCGAAACCTCCCCTGCCGCGGGAGCGACCGCCTCCAGGGAAGCCGCCACCGCCGAAGCCACCACCACCAAAGCCACCACCACCAAAGCCATGGCCACCCTGACCACCCATCATCTGGATAATGATCTCGGGATCAATACCACCCATGCCACCACCCATGCCACCACCAAACATATCAGAGGGGTCCACTAGGTCGTCACCACTATCGTACCTAGCACGCTTCCTGTTCGGGGCGTTAGCAAAATCATCACACATTAGCCCATAACGTGGGGGGCAACTTACTGAGGGTCACTAAGCGTCTCATAAGCTTCACCGACATCTTTGAATTTGGCTTCGGCGGAGGCATCGCCGGGGTTCTTGTCGGGATGATGGACGATGGCGAGCTTACGGTACGCCTTCTTGATCTGGGTCTCATCTGCGTTCTTGTCAATCCCAAGGATCTTGTAGTAGTCTTTCCTCTGCGACTTCTTGAGCTCAAGCTCGGCCCGCTTGACTTCCTGAGCAATGGTCCTGTCCTCAGGCTCGAGCTCCTGAAGTGCCTTCCACTCCTTGACACATTCCTCCCACCTTTCAGCCAAGCCAAGCGCGTTGGCCTTGCTCTTGCGGGCCTTGAGGTAAGAAGGGTCGAGGCTGATGGCTCTTTCGCAGTCGGCGATGGCCTCGTCGAACTGCTTCAGCTTGGTGTAGCACAAGGCGCGGTTCTGGAGAATCTTGGAGTTGGTGCCCTTGTTTGCCGGGTCAATCTCCAACGCAGCAGTGTACTTTTCCAGGGCGTTTTGCCAACGGCCAGCCTTGTACTCGTCGTTACCCTCTCCCTTCATACGGTCCAACCTCTGGACGGTACGCAACCACTTGATAGCATCTTTGAAGTCGGGATCGCAGCTGAGAGCCTTACGGAAGTGTTGAATCGCCTTGTCGTTCTCACCCGAAGCATACAGCGCACGGCCACGAATCACGAGAGCCTCGGGGTCTTGGCTGTTGTTCCTGAGGAGCGACATGGCAAGATTCTGAGCCTCGCCGAGAGAGTTGATATCACCCAACCTGAGGAGGGCTTCGCCACGCATCAGAACCCACTTTCTGGGCCGGGTAGCGCCGATACCCAGGAGCCTTTCGGCCATATCGAGGGGGTGCAGAACCATGGAAGCGGCCGTGCCCTCCTGAAGAGCCTTCTGGGCGGCCTGGATGTAGTTCAACATGTCCCTAGCGGGAGCCATGTCCTTTGCCGAAGGAGGCGGTTGGATGCGGCCGAAGGTGGCGATGGCCTCTTCGGGCCTGCCGAGGCTGGTGTAGATACGGGCCAGACGCAACAGAATCTTGGGGTTGGTCGGGTCAAGCTCCGCTGCCCGAGAGCAGGCCTCGAGAGCATCCTTGTACTTGCCGGCGGACATGTAGGCTGCCGCAAGGTTTCCTAGATATGTCGAGGATTCGGGCTGCAAGACGATGGCTGTAGTTTTTATGCCCAAGTTAGTTTCTGCCTCAATATCTTTTTTCTTCGAGCCTGGTCGCCTTCTCACCCTTGGTATAGTACGCAATCGCTTGGGTATAATCCTTTGCCTTGAAGAACTTGTTGCCCTCATTCTTGAAGCCCTCTGCCTGCTCGGCAGCGCTCTGCACAGGGGTAGTGGGCTGCGAGCGATGGGGAGGAGGGGTAGGAACTTCGCCGTCATTGTTCTGAGCAGCATCGGCACCGTTGGACACGGGAACGGTAAAGGTGCTTCCGTGAGCGGGCGGTGTGGGCTTGCGCTGCGCTTGCTGGTCCTGCGGTTGCTGCTTGTGCGGCGGCGGCGGGGGCGAGGCTGCGGAAGCCGCGCCGTTCTCCTTGTTGTCGAACTCCATTGAATCTCGAACACTAAAACTGGAGAGTTCGGAAAAGCGTTTGCGCTGCTCGGGGGGCAGGTTCAACGGGTGGATGTCTGTGTCGACCTTTTTTCGACGGAAGGAAGTTGACCTGGAACGGCTGTCAGACGCAGCGGCGGGATCGATTGGGTGGCGGCCGAAACTGCTGCGGGAACTGGTCGAGGAGCGCGGCTGATGCGACGACGACGACGACGAGTATTTTGTGGGATCGCGCGCACTCGCAGATCTAGAGGTCGAGCCCGACGGTGGTGTTGAGGGAAGGTTGTGGTGCGGAGGTGGTGTCGGGGGAGAATGGTCCCGGCGTGGTTGACTCTCGCGAGTTTTTTTGGTGGACGGCGAGCGGGTGCCCGAGGGGAACGAAAACACGGGTTTGGTGGGGGACAATCGGTGTTGCTGCGTCTGCGTGTGCTGCGTCTGCGTGTGCTGCGTCTGCGCGGGCGGCTTTGGACTCTTTGGAGGCGGCGGCGGCGGCGACTGTGAGGAGTAGGGACTTCCTGGACCTGAAGCGCCAAAAGGCTGCGTCGACTCGTAACGTTCGGCGCGCGTGTCTGCGTCCACTCTGGCCGTGGAGATGGAGCTCTTGGACGATTTTTTGCCGAAAAACCTCATTGAGACTGCCGGACTGCTATGTCCCCAATTTCCGGACCGCAAACCGTTGCAAAAGGGCGTTTTCCTGACACCGGGATGCCGATGGTTTGTTAAGGTCGCCGGATGGCAATGCGGGCTGGGGCCGCCAAAATGTCAAAGTTTCCCAGTGTGCGTGCCGAGCGAGCGGTGACTTCCAACCAGAGCCGGATCTTGTATCGCGGCATCCGCATCCAGGCAAAAATAGGTGGGGGCTTCCTGTGCTGGTACCCTGCGACTATCTGTGCCAAGTACTTGTGCGTATCCGAGTCAGAAGTGGGAACTCGGACCTTGATATTCACGGTCTTCCGTCTACTAGTAGGGGGTCGACTGTGAACTGTGGGGAGCTCATAGAAGTTCAACGCCTATAAAACCTTCCACTTCTTTTCACTATGGAACAGGAGATGCCGAGTAGGTCAGGTTGATGGAAACCGCGTGCGGGAAGCAAGCAAATAGCTATCTCAGCTCATTTGCCCGGGATCCTGGCCGTGAATCTCTGAAGTCTTTTATGTGCGGCGAAGGCAGGGTAGCGTTCGTTATGTCGAATTGGAACGGAGAAGCTTGCAGAAATCCGCGGTTTTGAGGAGGTTGGGATGGAGATGAAAGCGGGACGACATGGGACGATTGATGCAAATGACACAAAGCATACTGGATGAACAGATTCAACAAGACGAGACAGGCGTCAGTTTCGACACAAGAGAGGGAAAAGAGAAGCCAACGAAAGGCAGCAGCGGAAGCTAGGCACGGTCGATCCATCCCATCACATCCGACGCTATAAAAGAATGGTTGGATACCGTCTTGGTACATTGGAAGGGTTTAGGACGATTTTCTCGGCTTCCGGGATTGCGATTCGGAGGAATATCAGTTGGCTGGGGGGTCCCGCTTACACCCTTCCTTACATGGACCAACACTTCACTTCGACCAAAGAGAAAACCGACAGTCATCCGTTACGAGCTATTCAACGATGAGGGCGAAAGAAAGAAAAAAAATTAAACCCCAGACACCTCAAGAGACACCAACTGGATGGCAGTGTATAAAGGCATCAGGGTAGCAGTGGTCGGTAGTCATAGGTACATGCGACCCAAGCAATATCAACGCCACGCTGCAGGTCGCTTCGACCTTGTTGGTACGGGAACGGAATTGGAGCGTTGGAAGGGCCTCCAACGTCCATTTGGCTTTACTGACACTTCACTAACCAGTTGGCACTTCACCAAGAACATTGTTGAAGATTATTAATGGCTAACTGGTAGGGATACAAAACTCCCCAGATTCTTCAGAATCGAACAAATCGGTTCACCATGTCACCACCTACGACGAGAACGGCCATGCCAGACATCACACGGCATATCATCCTGACATCCCCGGCCCCCGGCCCCCGGCCCGGCTGTTGGAAACTGAACCCAGCACTAAAAAGAGGGCTGTGATGGATGGCTTGACAACCATTGTTGCCCAATCAATGGTCTTGACAACGTTGGTTTGTTTGAGTACGACTAATCGTGCAACGAGCCGGCCAGTGAAAAAAGCCACTCCTTTGTCTGTTCATTGGGAGACTTTCCACTCGGGGATGTCAACTTTGTCTCTCCGGCCCCCTATTTTTTCTCAAAAAAAAAAAAAAAAAAAAAAAAAAAAAAAAAAAAAAAAAAAAAAAAAAAAAAAAAAAAAACAAATGTGACCAAATTAAGATCGAGACATTGAAGAGAACGACAACAGCAAGGGAAGAAGATATTGGAGGGTTGCAAGACATTTGGATATCGAATCTGAAGAACATCAAATTGCCCTGCCGCGGTCGATATTTAAAAAAGACGGGAAGCGGATAACACTGCCCACGCACGGGTGCATCCGTTGCCGGGTGTATCAGTGGCTTTGCCCAACCGCTCACCCGCTGTGCACTAGTCTACTTGTCCACACACAGTTCACGCATCATAATCCCTTTTCGTCTGTCTGGGTATGTCGTTGTTGTCCAATATGATCACTCATAAAGGTGAAGGAAAGTTGAAAACGGAGACTACGGACAAGTGCCCCCTAGCTTTTTTCCCTAGCTCTTCGCCCTGTCACTTGTCACTGTCACCCCTCGTTTAATGAATGAGCAATTCAAGAGAGAAACCTATGTGTTAAACAGGGAGACAGGGTAGACTAAGCTAGAAGGTTCTATGGGTCACCTAACCACCAACACCTTGTTTGACTCCTACAAAAAAATGACATGCCGCCCAGTGTAGGGTTACAAGGCTGATAACCGAATGCTTGCTCAAGCCTCATCAAATTGTCTGTCCTACTATTCCCATTGATTCCCATCCTTCACCATCTTTTAAAATGACCCAACCAACCAACTTCTTCTGTGACAAGCAATATTCCTTCGTTGGACTCTCTCTCCACGTTGCTCACACTAACATCCATCGGCAGAACATCCCGAAGACAGCGGCATCGAGATCAAGTTCTGCAGCCGAGGTCAATCAACCACCCTGTACGGTTGCAACGCAACCTCTTTTGGGGATTCCCATTTTACAATCCAAGGTTCAAAGTGATATCCATTACCCGACTCGACAACGCCGATGCAACCTGCCTGCCCGTCCTAAATCTAAACTACAATATTATCAAACCCACCATTACAAAGTCCAGCCCACAATAATAAACCAGACTTATTAGCCCATCGTCATCGTCGTCATCATAATCACCCATCACCCGGCGTAATTAACAGTTTCCCGGTTCGGTTTCCCTTTTTGATATCCCATCGCGCTAGCCTTCCATCCATCATCCCATTATCACGGGGGGTTCTTGACACCACGCTCTCCCTCCTGAATTCAACCACGTCCCGAGTCTTCAGAACCCTGTTCACCACCATTCCCCGTCCCCTGAATCAACTTGACAAACTCCTGGTATCTGAACACCTCCCCACGCTTGTTCGCGCCTCCGCCTCCCACGCCTCCCAGCCCAGTCGTCCTTTGGCTGTTCTGAGCAAACGCCCTGCGGCCCGTGAACCCAGCCATGACCTTGTCGACTTCGAGCGACGTTAGCGGCCTCTCGCCTGGTTCGGGCGCCGTGTTGAGCAGGGCGTCTCGCAGTTCGGCCACGTCGATCTGGCCGCTGTCGTCGTCGTCAAAGGCCGAGAAGGCGGAAAGAAGCTCGCCGCTGGGAGAGAGGCTGGAGAGGGCGGTGGCGATGGAGTTGAGGAAGACGGCCATGGTCATGGACTGGGGGCCGTTGGGAGGGAAGAATTGGGAGACATCGGAGGCGTTGTTGGGTAGACCTAGATGTTCAAAGAGCCCGGTGTTAGTTGAGATATCAGACAAGGTAAGGAGTAGATAGACATGAGGTAGTCTAGGAAACGTACCTAGTTGGTTCAACATGTCGATGACATCCTCCCTGACCACCACGCCGTCGCTGTCGCGGTCCAGGATCTGGAAGCCCTCCCGCAGGGTGCGAACCTGCGAGGGCTGCAGCTGGGACATGGCATTGCCTCCGGTTCCCATACTCATGGTAGAGGCCGAGGTAGTCGTTCGTGGTATTGAGGGCGAAGGCAAGGGGGAAATGCGATGCTGGGGAGGCCGCGGCGGCGGCGCGTCGCCGTTAAGAAACATTGGGTTAGGCGGCGGCGGGTTGACTACGGTCGGTGCCGATGCCGAAGCTCTAGGTGTCCAGCTGGCCTGGGACTGGGTCTGGCTGGTCGGTGTAGCTCCAAGTCCAGCTCCGGGCGTGGTCGGCGGGCCGCTGCTGTTGGCAATGTTATTGGCGAACCGGGACGTCAACTCGCTTACACTGGCTCCCCCTGGCAGACCCGATTGTTGCTGTTGCTTGACAGGCGGTGTCGCCAATGGAGATGTCGCTGCTTGTCGGAGTGGGGACGGGGACACTGGGGACACGGCTCTGCGTTGGAATGGGGAATTCCTGGTGGCAGTTGGGGCACCAAGGGAGCCCGATCCCATTGGGGAGGCGTACGATCCCAGTGGGGATGGTTTGTACGGCCCTGCTGTTGGCGTCGCCTGTTACGATGACACGCGAGACGGGACGGGGTTAGCGATTGGGCTCTGGAAATCGTGCATTGGACTCTTTGACGGGGCATCGCGTACCATGTTTCTGGTTCCCACTTATATAAAGTGACGTAGGTCGTACTTGATAGCAGCCGGGACTGTCCTGCTGGGCTGGCGGATGATGGCCGAACGAATGCGCCCTGTACTGTACGATCCCCCGGATTTCTTGTTGGTGATGGCTGCTTGCCAAATGGACCCTGAGCGTGCCAGGTAGATGAATGTTTGCTTCTATCCAGCTATGCGAGTACTAGGAGAGCTTCTGGTGTTACCAAGTGAAGCAATGGGCTGGTTCGCGATGTCAATCAGTGTTCGGTTTACAGCCGGCGACGATGGAAGAAGAGTGGAGTTGGAAGTAAACAAAAGCGACCAGACAACGGTTCGACTTCCAGGGAAAGCGGCCGCACTTGGATCTTAAAATGGCTGGTGCGTCCCGTGCTACAGCGCGGTTGTTCGGGGTGCTTTGAGGTTTGTTCAGGACTTCAGGCAGCTGAGCCTTGGCGGGGTCCATGATTCAAAGCTCTGATTGGCTCGGGCGCGTATTTAAGCCTTCAACTTTATTTGCGGTAGGAAGCAGTGAACAGCAACTGCAACAGGGGCCAGGCCATAAAACCCCTCCAGTGACCTCCACCATCAGCGGGTTGCAGAGATGCGGCCCCCTGAATGACTACAGGGGTGGCCTCTTAACAGTTCTCGGGAATTCCAAGAAGTTAGGTAGGTTGTAGGGATGAAGGTACCTTATCATGCAGTGCCCTGGCTCGTATGTTGTTATCATTTAAGCAATGTATCATACAGAAGCCGTTTTGGTAAGATTCAGATACCTGAGATACCGGTATACGGTATAAGTAAAATGGACGACCGAATCGCTCCCGCCCGCACTCCACCAACAATGTCGATGCTGGGGTCGTTTGAATGCAGGTCCCTGAATCTCCACCACCGTTGGGCTCACCTTCCTGGCCTCCATCTTCATCTAATTCCACTTACTGCTTCGAGCTAAGGCCGTTGGGCTCTTATGCCCCTTCGTCTTGTCGCCTTCGAGTTTCACCTCGAGTACCTTTACTTACCTTACCGCCAGCTGCCACAACCACGAAGGCGCATCTTTCCCCCGTGTTGGGAACCCACAGAAAACAACATTGACCCGACAGCCTATCCGAGCCGCGATCGCCAGACAACATCAAATACCCCACGATACCGGACTGCGTGTAATATTTGCCGGAATATCGAAGCTGGTCGATAGGCGTATTCGCGTGGTGACTGGCACGATTAGGACCACGATCTTGACTCGGCCGGTGTTACCCAAGGGACATCATCCCGAAACAGCGACCGGCGCAATCGACTACATCCATCTACCTCGGATCGCGGGTGGTCCAACGACGGACAGGTATCGGATATCTGGTAGCACAGCATATAGGACCTCGTTTCACATAAGCTACCATATGCCGCAAAGCAGACGGACAAAGTAAAGCATGGCATCTCCTCAGCCGGCGCGGCCTTCGTTTTCACGAAACAACAGTCACGGAGCGATTGGAACAGCTCACGATCGAAAACCGTCTCTGTCTTCCTTTCCGCCCCAGTCGCGATCGGTATCTCAAATGTCGCATCATGGCCCAGCGCGCTCCCCGCAGCCGCCTCACGCCGAACCTGATCGAACCTCCAACCAAAGCTCCAAAGGCAAGACTGCCTCCACTGGTACCGGCTTCTCCTCGCAACATAGCTCGCTCCAGTACAACAACGCCATTGGCCATCCTCGCCGCAAGTTGCGCTCGCAGTACCCCCGTGGGAGCACCGAAAACCATGTCGAGTACATCTTGGTCGCTTCCTTCGATATCGACCGTGGTCCGGTCATGGAGCATCAATATCCAGTCGCTATTACCGGGGATGAGCACATGTTAGCTGAGCTCATGCTTCCAGACCAGGCCCACGCACGAAATCAAGATTGGACCATATTCTTTTTGCACAAGGATTCTAGCCGCGAGGAAGACGAGGCAGAACGTCAGGCAAAGGAGGAGAGGCGTCGACGGAGGAAACGCAGACTGGATCGCGAACAGGGTATCATACATGAGTCGGATGATGAAGATGACGACCTGGACGACGACGACGATTGGGATGACGATGAGTCCACCGACGACGATGAGCCTGAAGGTGGTGAGGGACCTCCGTTAGTATACGTTCTCAACCTTGTCAACACAAAACACGACAAAACGGTCAAGAGAGGTGCAGTGGTAAAGGCCATGGCCATCTGCACCCGGCATCCGTTTCTTCACATATACAAGGTATTTCCGCCCTACACGCAGCTCTCACTCGGCCAAGCGCTAACTTGTCTTTTAGCCCCTTTTATTATTGGCTTTGGAAGAATACTTTAAGTCTCCTGTTCCAGAGACACTGTCCATGCTGTTCGATGCGGTCAACGAGATGGACCTGTCGCTCATGCCCAAGCTAAGCCTCCTGGAGAGGCATTTGCTACAAATGAGCAATAACAAGGACCTTTTCGTTGAAAAGTTTGAACAAATGATTCAAATGCGGATTTCAAGAGATCGAGATGGCCTTGCTGACCAGCCGTTTGATGCCAGCAGGAGTCCGCCTAGAAGGCCTGGCATCTTCCGACATGGGACGAAAGCGCACCTCGTGGGACAGTCAACATACGCAGTACCTCGCGACACTCACGAGTTCGAGAGCAGGGTTATGTATAAGGGCATCCCTATCCCGATCAAGGTGCCAACGGCAATCATGCCGGAGACTGTCGGGGATTTCTCCCTGATCAAACTCATACAAAACTTCTCGGAACCACATGCGAAATCACCACATCCCTTTCCTCTGCATGCCCACCTGACCACGAACGGCCCCAACACACACCCCATAATAGTGTTGGTCAACGGTCTGCTTACCCAAAAGCGAGTCATCTTCCTAGGCCACAACATGCCTTCGGGTGAGGTTGCCGAAGCGGTCCTCGCCGCCTGCGCGCTTGCATCTGGCGGTATTCTTAGAGGGTTTACCCGCCACGCCTTTCCCTATACGGATTTGACCAAGGTCGACGACCTTTTACGGGTTCCTGGCTTCATTGCTGGTGTCACTAATCCGACATTCGAACATCATCCTGAATGGTGGGATGTCTTGTGTGATCTGCCCAGCGGGAGAATCAAGATCAGTAGTAGAATCGAGCAGCCGGCAATTACGGAGGGCCTCGTCTACTTCCAGCAGCAGAATCCATCCTGTGCTTCACTCGTACACCAGAGTCACTCAAGCAGTGCAGCGGACTTGACAGGCGACCAGGCCTTCATGGCTGACATGTTAAAGAGCATAGCCACGAGAGCCGGGGAGCGAGTGATTCGTGCCAAGTGGCGGGATTGGGTTCTCAAGTTCACACGCGTTGCCGCTGCCTTTGAGGAAAGCGTATACGGCGCCAGCGCTCTCTACATCGGCAGTGATGAGCACGACAACTACCCGCACACGACCAACTCTACGGGACACGGCTACGTGTGGGCCGACGACGAGAAAAAGAGCAAGGAGCTAGCAGGGAACGTCACGAGGATAGAAGGCTGGAGGAATACTAGGAGTTACTACAGCTTTATCCAGGTTCGCGGTCACCTTTTCTCGCCCCTTTCATTCCTATTTCAGTTCAGGGTTGAGTTTGCCTAAGTTTCCTAGTTTGCGCGTCATCACATTCTCCGGAGTCAAGTCATTCATTGCATTGCAAGGCGAGGGGGAATTGATGGTAACAGAACATCCAAGCATGCTAACTGTTTTCACAAGGACGTCGCTCAGCTATACACGGTCCGTCCGCTCAAAGGCCTGGATCTCCATCACATGCACGATCGACTGCGCACGCAACGCTTGACGGCTATGCAGAGCCGCGAAATTTACCTGACGTTCGCCAAGTACGTCCGCAGCTACGACGAAATCTGCTTGCTCCTCAGTGTCGCCCCCGAGGCGCACGCCGGCTTGTTCTACATCGCCCTTGGACTTTTCCATAAGGATAGAGAAGTCAGGGTGAAGACAGCGGACTTGCTGGAGAGGATCTCGCAGCACGAGGCAGGCCAACATTGGTGGAGAGGTCTCAGTCGGTTTGAGAAGCTGGCATACGATAGGATTAAGAAGGAGGTCCAGATGGCTGAGGCTCAAGCTGGGATGCAGGGGTTGACGATAATGCCAGGGTCAAGTGAAGACCCTATGAGAAGGATTAGCCGAGAGGGATAAATACCCTCATGTATGCGATACCTATTTGATGTTAAGTCGGGGTAGGAGAATGAGTAATTGTACATGGACGGCGAGCAGGAGCAATCCGTGCTGCCGGGGAGTCTCTCTTGATCATCACTTCAATGTTTGCTGGCATTTCCGTGGCATATATAGCAGGCTTTTCAATTCTTGCACGAAGCGGTTCTATCATAGAACTCCGTTAAACCGTTTCTGTTCAGAGAATTCCCAGGTACTTGGCCGCATGGTCAACGTGCTCATCGCTGAAAGATGCCATGAAGTAGTACGAGTGGTCGTAGTCCTGTTCACTCTTGTCAGCCATTTTTTCCCCACAGCTTACCGCAAGCATCATCACCCCAAAGATCAACAAAACTCACCTCTTGATACCTCACCGTCACCCCCTCCACGCCCGCCTCCTTAACCGCCTTCTCAAAGTTCTCCGGCAACAACTGCCCCTGCTTATAAAAGTTATCCGCGGTGCCGACATCAACCAGCACCCTCGCATCCTTCCTGCCCCTCCATGCTTCCCCCTTAATCAACTCGGTCGCATCATGCTTCTTCCACTCCTCCTTGCTCTCCTCACCAAGATACCCCCCAAACGCCTTCTTGCCCCACGCACACTCACACGGGTTCGCAATCGGCGCGAAAGCGCTGACGCTCTTGTACATGCCCGGGTTCTTGAGATACAAACTCAACGCGCCGTGGCCGCCCATGCTGTGGCCCGTGATACTGACCCGCTCGGCATCCAAGTACTTTCCAAATTCGGAGTCGTCCCCAAACAAAACAGAGGGAAGCTCGCGCGTGATGTACGTATCCATCTTGTACCCCTTGCTGAAAGGTTCCTGCGTGGCATCCACGTAAAATCCGGCCCCTTCGCCGAAATCCCACGAGTCCTTCTCGCCGGGGAGGTTCAACCCGCGAGGAGAAGTGTCAGGGTAGATGATTGCGACACCGCGCTTGGAGGCGCCGTGCTGGAAGAAACCCTTTTCGGAACAGTTGTCGGGGGTGCAGGTTAGGCCGGAGAGGTAGATGAGTACGGGGACCTTTTGGGAAGACTTGAGGGCCTGGGGAGGCAGGTACAGGTTTACGGCCATGTCGGTGCCGGTGGAGGTGGAGGGGTGGGAGAGCTTGAAGAGCTTGCCGCCGAAGGAGGCGATGGTTGCTTTGACGGTGAGACCCATTTTGGCTGCGGTTGTTGCTGTTGTGGACTTTTGTCTGGTTGTGATGTGTGTTGTTGTTGGCGTTGCTGGTGTTGTTGAGTGGTAACAGCGAGGAAAGGTGATGACGAAGCTCAGTTGGCGGCGAGCTTGACTTTTGAAGATTGGAAAAAGCAGAGAAGATGATAAGAAGTTTCTCCTTGAACAGTTGTAAAATGGACTTCCGGCTGTTATCATTATCAAAACTAAAATATAAAAGACTAATCAGGTCACACCCCGCTTGGGAATAAAGCCTATCTTGACACTATATCGGCTTGTCCTTCATTATTCCGAAAGTCAATTAGTAAAGCTGTCAAGGTACCTACCCCACCTGAAGCTTAGGCGGGGTAAACACCGTCATCTGTGCATGGAAATGGTTGCCAAGAGACATGGGGCGCAGTGGGTAAATGGGGGCATGTCTCCGAATTGCCGACCCTAACCCGAACATCTACTTCAAGGGTTATACAGTTGTCATAGTTCCGACTATATCCTTCACAACAGTCCCGCCTCTTTCGGTTTTCGAACATTTGCTATGTCCGGTGTGTATTCGATATGTGAAGCAGCAAAGAACAGCTCTCCATGGGAGCGGTGGCTGATAGGCCGAGAAGATGGCGGAAGCAAATGTACGTCTCGGAATCACAATTCACCAACACGTGTTGGGTGGTATCTTTTTTCCTTTTGCGAGAATACCACACATCATCCACCACGCCACTGCTCAACTCGCCAAAGGGATGTTCAATAATCGTCAATCATCAATCTCTTCCCATTTCCTTTGTGCCAGTTATGGAACCTCATCACCCAAGTCCGGGCTCTACCTATGGGGTTGACAACTACGGTACAGACGGAGCAACGCCCAAGTGACACTCAAACGAAGAGATAAAATGGTCCCATCCCACCGCGCTGAGGTTGAACTTGTGCTCGTACTGGGACGACACGCCGCCGAGAGTACAGCCTTCAGGTGAGGTGCAGATTTCTCCGCAAGACATGCTGTTGACCGATCGGGTTGAAGCTCGTGGTTAGTATGCACTTATGCAGATCGTATATGTGATGCAGTACCACGAGGGAGTGTCCGAAAATGAAGTGTATGGATCGATGATAGGCAATGGAATGGGCTCAGGTATGTCGTGTACCATTCGGCTTTGGGAAGAAGGTGACTAGTTCGGGTTGCAATGATGGGTGGTAGTTAAGTGTTTTGTGATATGATCTTCAATGACTCTCGAAAGATTTAACGAGGGAGGAGATTAAGAATGATGTGGATGGCTCATAAGCTCCGTATACATCTCTCGCACATTTCTCGGTGCTCAAGGTCTACCACAACACACGGAGACAAAACAAGGCAACAACGCAACCGAACCAGGAAACATCACTCACATATAAGGATAACAATACCAACCCCCCTCATCCAGCGCAAACGTGCTCGCATTCCGAAAGAACTGTTCCGGCAGGTTGTAGCAAGTCTCCATTTCGTAAACGTTATAGGCACATGCTTGCGAGGCGTTGGGGCCGTTGCAGATGAGGATCTAGTAGATGTTTTCAATGTCAGATATGCATGTTATCAACTAAACAGGGCCAAAGAAAGATAGATCTACTAACGCCGCCGAGAGTTCTCGCTTGCAGGGTATGGTCGATCTTGTCGGAGTGGGAATAATACGTGGGCATGGCGACGATGGGAGGAGGCCAGTAGGTTAGAAGTATGGTGAGGAGTGTTGTTGGCCACTTCATTTTGTTATTAGGATCTTGTTGATGGGGCCAGATGTTAGACTAGGTAAGTAGTGTACAGGGGATAGAATATCCGAGTGACTCCTGGAGGCGTGAAAATAATCGACCGACATGCACAAAAAGTTTGTAGTTTAATATTTTTCATGTTTTCCGCCCCAAATGTAGCAGGCACAAAGATGGAAAGTCTGACTTACAGCTCGAACCGATAACCATCGCTCCTTCCTCGCTGAACTCAACAAGCAGAAAATTCAATCCCAAAGAATTGACTATCACGGTTTGAATGAGGGAAGGCACGGCCGAGTACATGCACTTTGATTGACTGCCCTGACGGGATGATGTCCAAGTTTGGAATGAAGGAAATGGGATGAGGAGTTTGCGGTTTGGTAGTATTTCCATCCTTGACCTTCAATTCCGAACTGGAGATACAGGCATCCATCTCCAGCGCCAATTTTCTGGCTCTATGCGGCTACCTTAAGTTCTTGAATGGTGACAGATTGTCCCATCTCTACGCCGGATACCAAACATCTCCCAAGTCCGAGCACCCTACCGCCAGGACACATTGGGATCAAACGGCCGTGCTCTTTCATGTCCTCTTGCGCAGGTACCTGATTTCATGTTGATTCACGTTTGTTTTTATGTCAAATTTAGCTCGTCAGTGGAGCTTTAAACCACGGTGAAACAGGAACAACGGACGAACGAACGAAGGAAGACGACAACAGATAGGTAGTTTGGTATCCTCTTTTCAATTATCATCTCCGAAATAAACCCCGAAGAGGGATTCTAATTTATATGTACATTCGAATGGTATCTTTCATTATATCCTTTTCGCAGCCAGCCCAGCCAACCTCTTTCAGTTCTGTCTTTCAGGAGAGTCCGATTCGATAGTGACCTGGCCGTGAATTCATCATGTAAACATTTCCCTCTAACTCCTCCATCCATAGCTCCTCGCATATCATCAAAAAGCCAAGAGGTATCCTCCCGCCATTGCCTTTTCCCCCAAAAAAAATGTAAATGCTGGACATGAAATCGTGTCCCCGTACATTATATGAATAGAAGGGTATCGTCATAAAGGAGCGTCATTTATACCATTAACCGTTTTCTCATCCCATCTTCCAAGACTAAACTCGTCTAGTTTAGAGAAGAGCAATAGCGCCAAAGAGACCAGCAATAAGGGCCACGACAGGGCTCTTCTGCATGACGACGTTGGCGGCGCCCGGTACAGCAGGGGCAGCAGCGCTGGTCGAGCCGATGGGCGAAGATCCCACGGTCGAGGTGGTGGGGAGGATGACGGTGGTTGGGGGAGGAGCGATGGGAGTGTAGATAGTGTTGTTCGCAGAGACGACGACGGTCGAGTACTTGGTCTCAGTGACACCCGCGCTCTTGGTGATAGGGATGGTGACATCGACAGCCTTGGTGATGGTCTGAGGGATCACGGTGGTGTAGGTGTGCACCTCGGTGACGGCAGTGGTGATGGTGTCGGTCTTGGTGATGTAGACGGTCTCGCCCTTGGAGACTGTGGTGATGGTTGTCTCGGGGCATACGACCGTCTCGTAGACGTTAGTGTGTTCGTACTCAGTTGCGACTGAGGTGGTGTAGACAGTCTCGGTATGAGGGACCTTGGTATAAAGGGTGGAGGTGGACGTCCAGACAACCTCAACGGTAGAGCCGCCGACTACCTTGGTCTCAGTAACGGGGCATAGCTCAGTGATAGTGGTGTAGACGACTATTTTCTTGGTAAGCATGTGATATCAAACTTGGGCAGTCAAGTCAGACACATACCGGCTTCATCCGTCTTGGTTACTGGGGGAGCAACATCGGTAACGGTGATGACGGTGGGAACCTTGGTCTCCACGGTGCTGGTGGTAGTGTACGTCTTGGTGATAGTCTCACCACCCTTGGTGATCGTGGTGGTCTCCGGGCAGACCTAACTTTTGTTAGCATTGAGAATTTTTAAGATGGAGAAAAGAACAGGAGATCCACATACAGTTGTGTAAGTAACAATCACCTCAGTAGTATAGCTAACGTGATCACCACCATGACCCCAACCTCTGGGGATGTTGGCTCCAAGGGCCGAGGAGGCCAAGGCAACGAGGGATAGAGCGGCCTTCATCTTGTTGATTAAGGGTTGTTGATGTATAAGCTATGTAACGAGAGTCTGATATGTTCAGATATCGTGAGGATAGGTCGAGGAAGCGAGAGGCTTAAGTAACCTTAGCGAAGGAGTCACTTGAGGAGGTTGACTGGGAGATGCTTGACCGAGAGGGCTGGGAAAAAGAAAGAAGGACAGAGACCTGCAGTAAGAACGGGATGGTGGCTTGTTATACATGTGCAAGACGGGAGCAGAGGGACAGGAAAACCACCAGGGCCCTGTAACCTGGTAGAGGTAGGTAGAGAACCCAACAGAAGAGGTGGATATGTTTGCAATGACATGGTTGGCTGCCATCTTACTTGGACTGCAGGGTACCCAAAAAACCGAGAGGGATGTGCCCCTTGGTGACGGCGTTGCAACAACGGGAGATGGGTCCGCAGGAAATCCAGAGAAGGGCCGCGAGGTTGGGCAGCCACCAAGCCGTGTAAGCTAGGTACCAGGGAGAGCTCCATCAAGGATAGACGGAGACAGTTGCTGGATCCGGCTGATTTTTGGTTGGCCATACAATATGTGCGGTCTGTAGTTGTGTTGCAATGTATCTTTACTTCCGGATGATGGAGCCTTGTTGTGAGAGGCCTTCACATCCGGGGTAACAACCTCCCTGGTGTAACGCACAGTCAGATAGCGCCGATCCAAAGTCCAGGACTTGAATTTGCTGGCAAGTGTGCCTGTGGATGTTTACACCCCTGACCATAGCCTTATCCCTCGAGGTAGCCTCACCATCCAAATTCGGTAGGGGAGAGCTGGTTGGTCATATCCCTTCTGGTTGCTTTGTTCCAACAGCATTTATCGGTCCGTAGTTTTCGTGTGGCGTTCCCTAGCATTGTGAGGAGACTGTCGAACACGATATCTGGGCTTACAGAGACACTCGAAAGTCAACTGTATATGGTTAGTCGAAGGGTATCACCGGGCTTGAGAACCGGGAGTGGCATAAAGCCACATCGTAGGTTGGACTAATCAGCGAGCCAAGAACTTTCTCGTGTTCCCCCGCGTTACGGTTTGAAAGTCGTAGGGTGGGATTGACCCTCCCTGGGCCCCTGGACCAGAGCGATCAGAACCCCTGCCAATGATGTCGTTGCGGGTGTGAGATGACGTTAAAAAACATGGCAGACCTTTGGGTTTCTCTGTCTGTTCATATGGCTTCTCCAGCATTGGACGCTCTGCTATAGCTGCTATAATTCTCGAAAAATAAGCCCGTTGTTGACTGTCAAGATGTTTCTCGTGTGAAGGGTAGGACAAAAGTTGGCTGGTGGTTTAGACAACAGAGGTTTCCCTTGCTTCCGTATGTACTCCTGCTGATCGCATGGCAGGACGCTTGCTTTTTCGACTGCGTCAAGCTGCAAATCCATGCGCGGCGACTGTCAAGAGCACATCACAGCTGCTACTAGTGGAGATACGGTAGAGGCTGGTGAGTTGGAGTCCGGATTTGGCGATGCAATCGGGAGTTTTTCTGTTCTGAAGAGCTGCCGGGCGTGTGGCTGGCCCTGGCGAGGAACTACTGCAAAATCTGACCACCCGCCAGATCCAGGTCGCCCTGCAGTGACCGCCCTGACTGGTTCCTGGTTGGCTGGGTTGGGTGTTCGGACGGTTGTGGTGCGGATGATCTTGTCGCAACACGAAGGTTCGTGCAGGACCCAAAGAAATTCTTTAGAAATTCTCGTGCCCATGGGGAGCTTTGGCTGCAGCCAACGGGATCTGCAGGTCTCACAACTTGGCCATAGGAAGCAAAACCTGCTGGGTTAGCCGAATATCCAGACAGGAAGAATCCCGTTGACCCCTCTTCAGTATTCCGTGGCCGTTCAAATAGCCGTAGTCCGTGCCGAGCTCTTGCCGGACTATCCAGAGGGTTTCTTTGAAGCCTATACATAGTACACGGCGTTGTTAAGACTTGTCCCAGATGAGTTCCGAATAGTAACATGGCGTCATCTCAACCGTTGATTTCCGACCAGAAGGAAATCAACGGCGAAGTGGGACCGTGGGCAACGATGAATGGGTTGACCGAAATGTCGGAGCGAGGGAGGTGTGAATACCGGGTGACCACCACCTGTCCCTCTAGTATAGCGCTTCTTGTTGGCACCACTGACTGGTACATGATATCTTGCTGATATGCGAGGTGACCTGAGGAGCTGTGATTACTGGTGAGTTGAACACTGCAGTGCAGGACATTGGATGTCGCCATTGGGCTTTGAGGCGATTCGACTCTCTGATATCAAGCAAGATGCTCTTTTGGCCCATGTCTTTACGGGTTCCGTCTCAACTCTCGTGAATACACCCATGATGAGCTGGTGTTGACCGAGCCATGGTGTCCGATACGCAGCAAGAGGAGGCAATCACGGTAGCATCGTCGAGAGCATTTCATCTAGTTTCCTGCGCATAGTCGCGAATGGGATGACAAGTCATCCGGTTGGTTTGTATCCCGGACTCCAGACGAAAGGCTGACTGGCTGGCTGTTGATGAAAGGCTGCAATGGAACTTGATCATCAGTTGAAAAGAGTGGAAGATGGACGGAAGGACGGGAAGCAAGGACCAGCCATTTTTCTTGGCAGACACCGCCGTTGCCCAGAGGTTGGAAGATCAGGCACTATCAAGCAAGAGTCGTCGAGCACCTGCAGCGTCCCTTCAACCGTTTCTCGAGAGACCTTATTTCTGACGGGCAACTTCCAGGTGAGCTTGGTTCACACTGATGTGAACGTTACATTTGACGTCTCTTGTAGTCGCTAAGACGGTATCTTGAGTACCACCAGATTCTGCAGCCGGGTGAGATAGGTGACTAACAAGCTGTGCCTTGAAAACACGGTATCAGTCCCCACTTTTGCATTGAGCCGCCAGATACACACACATCGTAAATCCTTCGATACGTAACAATAGTAAACTCTTTAAACGCCTATATTATTACTAATCTTGAGGGTATTTACAATCTGATTATTACTCTATACTCGCATAAATCTCCCTAATCAATTAAAGTTAATATTAAAAGGTCCTAGTCAATAGGCTAATCTATACTATATACGCTTCGCACTAGACACCGCCGCGCCCGCTCCTGCTTTAGTTATGTTTCCTAAGCGCTCTCTTCCTAATGATAGAAATGAACTCTAACGATTGAAGCGGCTTTTAAAATATAATGCCCGTATAATTCGTATAAACGCCAGCTTAAAGAACGGGGATAGAAATAATAAGAGAACTCTTATTCGAACGGTACGTACTATAAGCGGTATAATTATTATAGAGACCCAATTAATTTAATTGCTAACCTAATTAATTAAACTTAATCTACGTATTATTATTCAAAGTTCTATATTAAATAGCAGTAATACTTCGAAACCGAAAAAAGCTAGTATTATTAGTAAATAATATACAATTTTTACTATAATTTCTATCGCTTCCTCGAATAGTTTAAGAATTATACTTAAATTTCTAATTTCTTCTTTATCGACCGCTTTTCCTCCTCTAATTCCTTCGACCTCTCGAGCTCCTTCGACTTTTCAAACTCCCGCTGTTACTTCGTCCTTTCGAATTCCCGCCTCCCTATTATGGAGCGCGAGCAAACACTAAGGTAAGACTTTAATTATTGTGCGAAGAATAAGAAGAGAGTCCTGTGGGCATACGAGAACTATATAGGGCATAGGGTGTGGCGCTATAGATATAAACCCACCTAAAATAGCTATGCCGTTATAATTATATATAATATAGCTAAGTAGCTATATTCAACTAACTGTATTAAATGTAGCACGTATTATATATAGGAATAAGGTAGTAATGCTTATAATATTACCCTCTCTTAAAACAAAGCTCTCGCTTCAAAATCGTTATTATTAACAAAATAAGCCTCTTCTCGGGCGCTTATAAATACGCCCAATTAAGGGGCTGCGAATCTGTATATTAAGACGGGAAACCGCTTAATACCCAAATTTCTATTTAAAGGCTAAATACTAGCCAAAATATCGCCCGATATATCCTTTCTATCGAAACATCTATTATTATCCCAAATAATCCCAAATAATCCTAAATATCGTTCCAATTGCCTTTATAACCGCTAACCCCCTCCCTTTACTATTATTAGCCGTTTGGGGTACTATAGGGACGTTCGTAATTTAGCGGTTTACGTAAACGTATATAGTTTACTATTAATATCATAAATTTTATAGATATTATACGTTCGATTCCTATTTATAATTGCTTATAATTATCTTTTTTAGTTTCTTATAATTTCTGTTAATTCTAATTTAAAATTTCTATCCAGCTAGCTCTTATCCGTTCCAAGGTTATCCGTTCTAAAGGTTCTTCTAAAGGTTAAGGAAATATAAGACCGCCGTAAAACGTACTATTTTTCGGGGGTTAATAATAAATATTTTTAAAAAAAAAAAGTACGCTATAAAGCCTTTTAATTAGGGTATATAGAATAAATTAAATAAATAAAAGTTTTTTATTACGTAAATAGAATAATCTTCTATCTTTTATTAATTTTATCGTTCTCTTATTTATTATTTAATTTCGTATTTCGTCGAATTTATTAATTATTTACCGGTGGGGTTATTATAGCTGGGACTGGCGGAGTCTCCTCCCTTAGCGTTATTTTTATTTTTTATTGGGCTTTCTACCCTTTCTTAAAATCCGGGTAGGGAGGGCTAAATTCTAGGTATTTATTGTAAAATTCCCAAACTAATTCGTAATAATTATTAAGGTTCTTAGCCGGCTACTAATCGGGTAAGTGTAAGGGGTACAGCACAGTTAGCACAAATACTAGCCTTAAGAATCAATAAGGTTCTACGAAGAAGAAAAGAAGAAAAAAGAGTGCTCTGTAAAGTAGGCACGGGCAGCTATCCTTTTAAAGGATATACGTACGCACGGGCTAGAGTGTTACTAATACAGTAAGGCATTTAATTGGTTGTACCTGCCGCACTAGCTAGGGGCTCAATTTAGCAATTTAATTAATAAGTCTACTAAATATATTAATTACGAGTACTAATTCTATAATATTAACCCTCCCCTTCTCCTCTAATTAGAAAGTTAGTTATATACGCGTAACCTTATACATAAGTCCTAAATATTAGGTAATAAACCTCCTTTCTACTATTTACTATTCGTATTAATAAACTTATTTTTTAAATTCTCCTTTCTTTCTCTCTCCTCTTCTCCTTCTTCAACCCTTAACCTAACTATTACCCTAATTTAAACCCCCTAATTATAAATATTTCTTTTAATACTAATGCTTACATTGTTAATTTTATTTTTACTTCTTATTTTATTACTATTTTTATATTCTTACGTATTCAACGTTTTTATTTTCGCTATTATTCTCGCTAACCTTCCGTATTATAGTCTAATTAAAATTAAAATATTTACGACCTTTAATAAGGGCCTCTTCAATTAATTCTTATTATTCTAACGGTTTTAATAATAATAATCGCCCTCGCTATTACCGCCCTAAATTCCTACTCCGGCCTCTAAGAAAGCTAAAATCTCTAACTTAGTTTAAACCCAACCTAGTACTGTCACGGCGACGCATTTCACCACTACGCTATAACGTTCCGTGTTTCCGCAAAAGGATACAAGTAACCGAAGCTGGCAATTCRGTTGCTCAAGTGGTCTTATATAGTTGCGACGGAGGAATGCAAGCCCTTATGCATCAACCGTCNTCACGGCGACGCATTTCACCACTACGCTATAACGTTCCGTGTTTCCGCAAAAGGATACAAGTAACCGAAGCTGGCAATTCGGTTGCTCAAGTGGTCTTATATAGTTGCGACGGAGGAATGCAAGCCCTTATGCATCAACCGTCACAGTAATACCCTTATATAGTATAAACCTCCTACCTTATTACTCGCGTTACCCTCCCTAAGAAACTCTTAAATTCGCTTTCTTTTAATTGGTTACTGCTAGCTTATTAGTATTATCGCTTTATATATACCTTTACATTACTAAAGTATACTTTAATAAAATTAAAGTTTGGTAAGTATAGTAGTAAAAATTAAAGTAATATATTCCTATTATTATACGTATTTTTAATAGAAAAGTATTTATATTACGATGCGTTATTTATTATTAAAATGCTATACCGGGCGGAGAAAGGATTTATTCTAAAGAATACCTCCTCCTTTAATTATATAACGAAATTATTAATATCCGTTGCTCCTTTATAATATATTATATCGATAAGACTATTTATAGTTAAGACTAGCAATAAATAGGACCGTTTACCCTTAATTAATATATTCTCTAATTATAAAGATATACCCTTTAGCGCTTATTCTATACGACGAGTACTATCCTTTTTATTAATACTAAATTTATTATAAAAGATATATATTTTTATAGAAAATTTTGAATTTTTTTTTAACTAATGTAAACGTAATAATTCGTTACGCTAGGACGCTTTATAAGCTATTCTCTTATTACTCTGATTGGAAGATTTTAACTACTTTGATATAGTGTTTATTAATACGTATATATTTAGTTCGCTAGTTAAAAAGTGCTATATTTTATCGAGGTATAGATCGGGTTTTTATTGAAGGAGTTCGAGGATTTCCTATATAGCGGTAAATTGAATATAGCTTTAAACTTTCGTTTGTAATTAATTATATTAACTTCTATAACTTAAAGTATTAATATAATTGCGTTAAACAATACACGAGGCTAAGGATATAATTACCTAATCGTATTATAATTCTTCTTCAATCTCTAAATTTACTATTTATTAATACTAATAGTATACGCGATTTTACAAAGATATTCACCAACAATTAGCATTACGTATATCGTTTAGCACTATTGGTTATTTGTATAGTGCCTTATCATTATAGCTATTTTAGATTTTATCACTTTTAAAATCCGGTTAGAATCGTCAAATTTGAATGCAAATCGAATATAAAATGACGGAGTTATAGATCTTGAAGTTCTGGTATGTCGATATTGATGCATGTGTTTGTATCTGGCGGCTCAATGTAAAAGTGGGGACTGACACCGTGTTTTCAAGGCACAGAGTAAGCCAAAAGCGCCGATCTCTAACAGCAGCCCGGTACCTGTCCATCAACCCTATTGCGCTTTGCTTTTTCAGCCACGACGGAACGGAATCGACATGAAGGACGCTCACTCATATTCGCTCCGTTGAACCGCAAGAAGTGACTTGATCTCTACATCGGTCTTGCAACGGTGTCGAACGGCTTTGAGATTTTCCTCTCGCCTTCCCTCAACTGATGTTGGAAGCGAATGCAACCTTAGTCGATTGGCAGCCCGACATGAAGTCATTTTCAAGCTCATCGAGATCTCTCGCTGGCATTCAGCATCAAGTTCTCCATGTCTGTTGGATGTCCAACTGTCTCCAGTGATCACCTCTTCTGTCGATCGCGGCTCTCAGATTTGCTATCAAAGATGGACGGCGGATGCCAGCGACCAGATTCTTGTTTTGCCAACCTCTTACTCCATCTCAGAGAAATCTCCTAGTACCGCGAACCACGAGACATCTGAGTAGGTACTTAATCAATCTGCCCCGCGCCAACTTCATGGGAAGTATGGACACTTGGTAGGTGGGCGCCCGTCCCCTTTCTCCCTCATCGAGGTTGCCTTGCTGTCGGCAGCACGCATTGGACGACAAATCTGTGTTTCGAAAAAGGTTTCTCTTTTTCGACTTGTTCCAACAGAATAAGCTCCTTTTGTCTCACGCAGTCAGCCACGCTTCTTGAACCCGAAAGCCCGGACCCGAAGGTTTCACGATGCTCTGGAGTCTTCATGCGCAAGATGTTTGGGACCCGAGCTGGTACGTTCAACATTGTCAGACTCGACATATGCGGTTTGCAAACTGGGCATCCTATAGCAGTGAAACGCTCTCGTCCGCTCCGCGCGAACTAAGTACGCTGTCACGGAACTTGCCAGAGGAAAATGTATCTCTATCAGAACGCCTGGGACATCATGAGAGCTTGTCTTTTGAGGTTTTCCCTACGTGAGGTCCGAGTCGTGAACCCGAGATGGTCTTCGTGGCCTGGTGTCATCGTGGTAGGTAACACAGGTTGGGGTGACCATGCGACGGTATCACTATCATATGGCACCACCCCAGGTGCCCAGGTCTCCGCTTGTTGATATACTAGCCCATCACCCCAGCTACGAGCTTGTGAACCTCTTTGGCCAACATGCTCGAGAATGGTTTGTTCTCAAAACCTCCCAAAACCACTCGGCGGGATATCGGAAACTGGCCTTGAACACCAGCTCCAGTCATCAGGTTCTCCAGGTGGAACAGTTTGCTTAGCCTACTGCAACAAAGGAAGCTCAATGTCCCATAGGATCCAATGCTGATAAAATGCATCCATCACCATGTTCTGGACAGATGGGGCATGTCGATAAGAGAAAATTTGAAAGATGGGAGATAGCGTCCTAACATCGCATGCAACTGAGACTGCGGTCCGATGCTCAGCAGCCGCTAAGCTTTTATCAGCTAGTGACCAGCGTGAAACAGCAATGGGCGAATTTTTTTTTTTTTTTAATTTTTTTTTTTTTTTCCTATTTCGGAGCGATCTGGCAATGACTCTCAAAGTGACTCGGGATTGGCCAATTCGTGTGACTCTTCGTTTCGTCGCTTAAAAAACCAGTCAGCGCGCGTGCGATTGCGGGGGAGGGGCTTCGAGGGGTAAATTGAAATTTCTCGTCGCCAACCTTCCGTCTCCCTTTTTTTCCTCCGGTGCTGATGGAAATGGAGGCCAAGAGGATTTGGTGTCGCCGAATTCTCATCGACCCAGACCCCTAACAACAACACATATCACAATGTCGTCACTACGCATTCTCCTCATCGGCAGCGGCGGCCGCGAGCACGCCCTGGCTTGGAAGCTCAGCCAGTCGCCCAGCGTTGAGTCAATCATTGCGGTCCCCGGCAACGGTGGTACTGCCGGCCTCCCCAAGGTCACCAACAACACCGTCTCCGAGAACGACTTTGTTGCCCTTGTCAACCTCGCCAAGAAGGAGCGCATCAACCTCGTCGTCCCTGGCCCCGAGCAGCCGCTTGTCGATGGCGTCGAGAACGTCTTCCGCGAGGTCGGCATCCCCGTCTTCGGCCCTTCCAAGGATGCCGCTCGCATGGAGGGCAGCAAGACCTTCTCCAAGGACTTCATGAAGAAGCACAACATTCCCACCGCCGCCTACGAGAACTTCTCCGACTACGAAAAAGCCAGCGAGTACCTCAAGAAGGTGGGCCACAATGTCGTCATCAAGGCTACCGGTCTGGCTGCTGGCAAGGGTGTCATCATCCCCGAGTCTCAGGAGGAAGCCCAGCAGGCCCTCAAGGACATCATGCTGGAGAAGCAGTTCGGCAATGCCGGCGACGAGGTCGTTATCGAGGAGTTCATGACGGGCGACGAGCTCAGCATCCTCTCCTTCTGCGACGGTACTACCATCAAGTCTCTGCCTGCCGCCCAGGATCACAAGCGCATTGGTGAGGGCGATACTGGCTTGAACACGGGCGGTATGGGATGCTATGCGCCCACCAAGATTGCTACCCCTGCTCTGCTTGCTCAGGTTGAGCGCGAGATCCTCCAGCCGACCGTTGACGGCATGCGCAAGGATGGCTTCCCCTTCAAGGGCTGCCTCTTCACCGGCTTGATGATCACCCCCAACGGCCCCAAGGTCCTCGAGTACAACGTCCGCTTCGGCGACCCCGAGACCCAGACCGTCCTTCCTCTGCTCAAGTCCGACCTCGCCGAGATCATGGTGGCCTGCTCAGGCCCCCTTCCCCTCCTGAAGTACGTGCCCGTCGAGGTCGAGCAGAAGTTCAGCGCCACTGTGGTGGTTGCTGCCCCCGGATACCCCAACTCCTACCCCAAGAACATCCCCATGCAGGTATATACACCTCCTGCTGGTACCAACATTTTCCACGCGGGAACCAAGCTATCTGGCGATTCCCTCGTCTCCTCCGGTGGTCGTGTTATCGCTGCTGAGGCCGTTGGCGAGACTCTGCGCGCCGCTGTCGACAAGGCTTACGAGGGTGTTAAGCTCATCCAGTTCGACGGCATGTACTACCGCAAGGATATTGCTCACCGTGCTTTCCGTGACGAAAAGGCTTCGTCTGACAAGCTTACCTATGCCCAATCTGGCGTCAGCATTGACGCCGGTAACGAGCTTGTTGACCGCATCAAGGCTGCTGTCGCTACTACTCGCCGCCCTGGTGCCGATGCTATCATCGGTGGATTCGGAGGCGAGGTCGACCTTTCTCAAGCTGGATACCCTGGGGCTCCCATCATTGTTGGCGCCATCGATGGTGTTGGCACCAAGCTCATTATTGCCCAGAAGATGAACAAGCACGACACCGTCGGTATCGACCTGGTCGCCATGAACGTCAACGACTTGGTCGTTCAGGGTGCTGAGCCTTTCATGTTCCTCGACTACTACGGCTGCAGCAGGCTCGACGTCTCGGTTGCCGCCGCTTTCGTCGAAGGTGTCGCTCAAGGATGCAAGGATGCCGGCTGCGCGCTGGTTGGTGGAGAGACCGCTGAGATGCCCGACCTCTACACTGGTGATGACTACGATGCTGCCGGTGCTGCCATTGGTGTCATGAAGGCTGCCCAGCGTCTTCCCAGGAAGGAGGCTATGGCTGAGGGTGACGTGCTCATTGCTCTTGCCTCTTCCGGCGTCCACTCGAACGGCTTCTCTCTTGTCCGCAAGGTAGTCGACAAGTGCGGCTTGTCCTACACCGACAAGGCACCCTGGGACAGCTCTGCCACCGTTGGCGAGAGCCTCCTCACCCCCACTCGCATCTACGTCAAGCCTCTGCTCAAGGTTCTTGCTCAAACTGGTGAGGCGGTCAAGGGTATGGCGCACATCACCGGTGGTGGTCTGACTGAGAACGTTCCTCGCATGCTCCCCAAGCACCTCGCCGCCGAGATCGACGTTGCTACCTGGGAGCACCCTCCTGTGTTCAAGTGGCTCAGAGAGTCCGTGATCCCTACTGAGATGGCGAGAACGTTCAACAACGGTATCGGTATGGTCTTGGCTGTCGCTCCTGAGGCTGCGGATGCCGTGGTCAAGGGCCTGGAGGCTGAGGGCGAGAAGGTCTACACCATTGGCAAGCTGGTCAACAGAGAGGGTGGCGAGAAGGGCGAGTGGTGTGTTCTGAGGAACTTGGAGAGCTGGGCTGCTTAAATTCGGAAAAGGGCGTAGATAATTGGTCACATATGGATGGGGAAAAATGGGTTTACAAAAGGGTTCAGGGTTGAGGTGTTGGGGACTGGAACGGGTTACATGAACCGGATTAAGGATATCTAGATGACAGGATCCAACTCTCTTGAGTACAGGGTAGCATGTCAAATGCCAATGGTTTTGTTTGATTTGATATTGGGTATCCGTGGAGTGCTCAAAATGTGATAGTGTCGTGAGATGAAGATAAGTAAACCGAAGCTAGGTCCGGCCTTTACTCCTTCGCGGCTGTGATTCCGTAGCATCCTCCATCTCCAACCATACGCTATCTGCAACCCATCCTCCTCACATGTCCTTCTCAAAAGCATCATTCAAATATCCAACAAAGCTCTCCCTCAACCTCCCCGCCGCCAACGTCCCCACCGCCTCCAACCCAATTCCACCTCTATTCAGCGCCACAAACGCCCTCCTATACCTCTGCAACTGCGGCAGTCCAACCTTTTTCCCGGGCAACTCCACCTCCAACATCTCCTCCTCCTCTTTTCCTCCACTCCTCGACAACCTCACAACCCCGCCCTCCCCCACCTCAGCCTGCTGCTCCAAAATCCTCTTGACAATATCCTGCGTCTCTTTTTCGAGTACATACAAGTAATCCCCGCCCGGATCCTTATCCCGCTGCACCGTCGACTTATTCGCCCGGATCAGTTTCTGGGGTTTGTTGACGATTACTTCGTCCCAGATCTGGTCAAACACTTTTTGGGTGTCGGTGGGCGTGTCGTCCCAGGTCAAGATGAAGAGGGGGGAGTCCCACCGGGACATGGGGTTGGGTTCCTCGTAGCGGAACACGAGGTTTTCCCAATTGGAGCGGGGGAGGTATGGCTCTTGAGAATCGGTGGGGGAAAGGGCGATGTCTTCGAAGTCGGGGCCGGTGGACTCTTCTTCGAATTGTTTGTGTTGCCAGTTTTGGTGGGATTGTTGGTAGGTTTCTGGGTGGAGGTCGCCGGATTTTGGGGGTGCTCCTGCTGTTGCTGTTGTTGTTGTGGTTGTTGATGGTGTTTTTGATGGCTCGTCTTTTGTGTCGTTTTGTTCCTGCTGCTCCTGCCTCCGTATCCTAGCCTCATTAACCCCCCTCGCCCTCGCCACGGGACAGCCGATTTGCACCAGACCAAACGGCGTCTGCACGTTCTTGGCCTCGCAGTACAGCTGGTACCGCCACCCCTTGATGTAGTTCAGCGTGTCGAGAATGACAATGTCCCTGGGAGACAACACGCGCTTGACGGCGCCGTAGAGCGCGGCGCGCGCATCTTTCTCCGAGGCATTGGCGGAACGGACGTGTGCGGGTGTGTGGGCTGGGTCGAGGTCGTAGACGGAACGCGAGATGGACAGGCTCTGGTCGGAGATCAGGTGCAGGCGGAATTTGGAACTCGAAGATGTGGAGGACTCGGCGGCAATGCGCTCGGTCAGGTAGTCGTAGAGTTGCGCGGCGCGTGTGGATTTGCCCGAGGTGGGTAGGCCTGTTATGAGGATGAGCTGGAGGAGGAGGAGGGAAGGGATGGTTAGCGATGCGACGGAGCAAAAGAAGAGAGATGAGCTGGTCGTGGACTTACCGGCATGTTGATAGACTATTCATGGGACTTTGGGTAGTCGGATGATGTCTAAACACTCAATACTTCGTGGAAGAGATGGTAATCGTCTTTTAGTAAACGATGTTCGGAGATCCGTCATCGCGGGGTATGGCTTTGCGATTTCTCGATAGTAACTTTCGGAAGATGCCCCACCAAGCTGCTATCAGAGTGCCATGTCTTGGCATTGCTGGACTGCCAGAATCCCTGGGACGGCTTTCCGCCTTGTGGGCTTTCTTACATCCGGATTTAATAACTATTCAGTATTTTTTCGAAACTCAGATCATTGTCATTCTGACAGACTGTCAAGTCAGTCTTATTTTCTTATATTTTTGGGAGCTGGTCACGGGCAAGTTGCGATACCGTCTTTAAGCGGCAGCTGTACGCTACTGTTTAACATGTGAGTCTCACTCTATGTTGAAAAAAGAATGCTTAAACATTCGGAAGCGTAATGAAGTAGCGAGCTTGAGAAAGAAGGAAACAACCAGATTCTAACAAGCCATTCAGAAGCGGCCAGTCACTGCGCCGGGCTCCTCTTTTGTGTCCGGCCGGGAATCCGGACGGGACTGCGGAGATATGGGGCCGGTTTTGTGGAGAACACCGGACATCAACGCCGAATCGGTATGACAAGGTGTCTGACACTGAAAAATCACAATGCAATCATTTTTGATTGAGAAAACTGGAAAGCTGGTGGTGTATCCATGCTTCGAGATTATTTGCAGACATGGATGGCAAGGAGACATCACATGGCGAGATCTGAGAAGCCGCTGCACCGCACCAGCCGATGCGGCGATGCCCCGTCGCTTCGCTTTAGCTGCTTTCGCACGAACTGAGCTGTACCGTGGCTGATCTGTTTGGTTATCTTGCCGGTCACGTCATCTGAGTTCTGTTGAAAGACATCGAAATGATGGTAACTAGTCGACTGTAGATTAGTTTTGGATAGATCTGGTTGCTATTTGGTCGGAAGTCGAAAGAACAAGTTTTCGGAATGTTTGGATCGCAGACGTCTCATCATAGGATCACCAGATAAAGGCAACGAGACAAAGCCTCGGTGAAGGTTTAGGGTCACCGATATCAACCAAGCAGGTCGAAGGACCATCATAGTCCTTTTCGGTTACCGAGACCACTGTTTTGTAGCGTCATACTGTGTTATCGAAAACCTCCGCGCCAGGCTAGATTTCGAAGGCAGACTAAACTGTACACTATTTTGATACTATCGACCTTTTCCGGTTGGTGTTTATGACGGACCGCAAAAAAAAGAAGATAGAGTTACAGCCACAGACATACCTTCACACCATCTCCACTGAATGTGTGGTGCCCATTAAAGGGTGACACTGAGGTGGGTGTGCAATCTCGAAAGTTGGCTGGAGGCCAAGCCTGCCAAATGGGCGCTCCCGGAGCTTTTGTATGACCATAAGAACACCCAGGTGAGGCGTTCTAGCTCACCAGCGACAATGATTGGTTAGTTGAAGCGAAGATTTGCCCTTGAATGGCAACGAAAGCCTTCTGTATGTGGGTATGGTTTATGGAAGTACATAGGACCCTTGTGGCTTCAGTCCCTTTGGTGACGGGAACCACAAGCCCGGCAATATGGAAACGTATATGTCCTTTCATGACGGTGGTCGATTTCTCCGTTCGACTCTGTGCTGCTTGAAGCTTGAGCACCCGCCGCAGCCATGCTTTATGGTATCGTGAATTATTGCGGAATGATAAATTCGTAAGGCATGTTCCTAAAAGCTTGCCATTGATATTTGACCGTAGCAGCCCATGACATTCGCGGTTTTGATGTCATCCACATCAAGTCGTCCGTCTGTTGGTGCCATAGAGATAGCAACTAATTCATCTTGCCCATCTACAATACGTAGGGTAGTATCTTGCCAATGATGGAGATCAAGAGAGAGGCCAAAGTCTTGATGGACAACGATAACGGATCCCAGCCGGAGTAAGCAGGGTCCAGCCCACACCATGGCCCAAGTTGTGTTGTGTAACAGCTGGCGTTCCGGCAAGGGCCTGGGTTCATTCGTAAATGGCTCGATTTTAGACTTCGTTTTTGGGTCAATGAGAGGAGAGCTCCAATATCTCACGTTGACTGGTGGCGCATACAGAACTGTTGCCATTGCGGGCTGGACACGGGCTCAGAGACGGGAAAAGTAAGGCATATTCAACCTGAAATGGTCGACGATATGCAATGACGGGACGGTTCCAGGTAAATTTAGCTCAATCTTGCAGATGACGGAGATTGAAAGTGTTGGTGAAACCATTCCAGAAGGCTTCCGCGCATGAGTAACATCACCACTGCAGAGTCGATAGGAGGCGGTGCTCAAGCTTTCAACATGCAATGTCATCATTGTGAAGGGAAGTGGTGTACGGAGCGATCCGACTTTCCGTTGCGGGGGATCAATTAAGCTTTTTGATGCCCCCTGATCCCATGGGATAACTGGTGGGTCTTCGGTGGCTCGAGTGGGTCAATATTGCTCTCGCACAGGTAGCCCAAATAGGAAAAGGCAGGCGAGACAAACCAATGAGGTGACTCCGACCTCGACAACATCACGGCAGCTTCAACTTCTCTCCCCAACTTCACCAACTTCACACCCGCCCAATCGACAACCATGCTCTTTTCCCTCGCCACGACTCCCACGGCGGATTGGGTTAACCTTGCTCGAAGATATCGGCGTGAAATGATACCCTACCAGTCCACCGTGTCATGAGCCGAGTGCGGAACTCACTCATCGTCCACGGGGGCGCTCGCGGATGAGGCTTGTAGCCATGTCTCGCTCTCTTTTCGACTTTATGAATCCGCCATCGTCCTGACATTCCATGTCCCTGCCAAGTCTTCGGTGAGGCTGTGCGTACTGCTACCGAGCAGGTAAGGCAAACCAGCCCAGTGGTCCTCTCTTCACGTCCTCCGCACACCTGGAGCACCAGTCACAGACTGCCGTCACCTCCTAGGAATCTGCGCATCGCCATAGCCATAGCCCTATGCACAACCGATCGAACGGACAGGCTCAGGCTCGGCATGGCTCATCATACTGGCATCATCACCAAATCCATGTAAAAGGCTGCCAGTCTCGAGACAAGACTTCTCATTATACATATCCTTCTTCGTCGCCTCCTGCGAAACCCACCTTGACCTATCTCATCAAGTTAAGTAAGGCCTGCCCGTTGACCGGATCCCTTCTTGCATCGGCAGGTCCGTCTTGTCCCACCTTATTCGACAGTCAGCGAACCAGGACGAGTTGCTCGACATATCGACCTTCCTCTTTGATACAGACCACATTCACAATCTTCAGTACGCCTACTTGAACGCCTCGGATGTGCTCCGGTCTACCTTCGAGCAACCATACAGGCCATAGTACCTTACCAGATCCGGACACAACCGTGGCGTCGAGCTGCCTCTGGCTATTGCTACCATTTGCGCCCTACGCAAGCTGAACACCAAGGCCCCGGTCCATTCGTCACTTGATTGATCAAACTCACTGAACTCGGTGCGGCACTTCGGAAGTCGTGAACATGGTATTCTGCGGGAAGCCAAGCAAAGGGTGCTCTGTGTGCCGGAAACGTAAGATTCGCGTAAGTCACCACTTTTGGTAGCTCCTTCACACCTTGTCTGTTATCCATATTCCCGGATCATATCATACATACCCAAGAGATGACCACCGCCCCCACTCCTCCCAGCGGATGAGCAGCCAGATGTTTGAAGGCGGCGCCCTAAGACCTCCCCCACAACTCCCCCATCCCATATCATTCGTCACGCCCTCCGGCTTGCTCTAGTCTCATGTAATGCACATGTACAGAACATATTGGTTAACATGCAGCTAGTGCGATCAGAGATCACCGGGCTGTGGCCAGTGTGAAAAGAGAAAAGAGGAATGCCCTGGTTACCGGAATTTAGTTGATTTGATGTTTCGAGATGAGAGTCACCATGTCGAGTACAAAGCCAAGGAAAAGGCTCGAAGACGTCGCCGTCTCACCGTCAAAACGCCGAGATCTCCCAGTTCCACGAGTAGATGCTCAACAACACCGGAGCCTCGGCAAAAATCACTCTCGCTACTCGTTCCAAGCCCCAGCAGGCCCACGAGCTCGACACCCGAAGCGGCTTGGTCGGAAGATGATGACAGTGTACCGATGTCTCCCGATTCGGGAAGCTGGCCAGTCACCCCAGCAGTTGCCCTATTGTATGACGTTTCCCCAAGTTGTCAGCAGCAAGGCATCGCCTATTTCTTTTCACGATATGTATCTGTCGAAGAGACGACATGCCACCACAACTTCAGTTTTGTCTTTGACGTATGGAAGCCCACCTCAGTGGCGCAGGACCGGCATGTTGACAGCGTCCTTGCCAGTATGACGGCTGTGGGGCTGGTTGGTCTCGCGGGCGTCACTCGATCACAAGATATGATGGAAGCCGCTTGGAAGTCCTATGGGACCGCTCTTCGCTTGACTAACCACGCTTTAGAGACGCCTATCGAAGCCGTCAAAGACACCACGATGCTCTCGGTACTAATCCTCGGCCTTTTTGAGCTGATAGCTGAACATCCATCCCGCATGCGGACAGTCGAAGCTTTTCAAGAACACATCAACGGCGCAGTAGCTCTCGCAAAACTGCGAGGAACTGCACAGTTTGAGACAAAAGCAGGGGTCAAAATGTTCTCGATGCTTTGCCAACGGGTTATGCTGAGCTGTCTCCAGTCCAGAGAGCCCATGCCAATGCCGCAACCACTAATCGACTTATGGCATACAATGCCTCAACCAATCCAACTCAAGGGATTCGGAGGCCTTACGCTCTCTGCGTTACCACTCATGCACGACTTCCTACAACTGCGTGCCGGCATCCTGAGCGGAGTTTTGGTAGACTCGGATAACATCCTGGCGCAACTTTTTAGAATTGACGAGGGATTCGAACAACTATCCGCCCAATTCTCCCCAGACCTGCCGTACAAAACCTTCCGACTGACGAGACACCATCCGGCGGTGCTGAACGGAGTCTGCAATGTCTACTCCACGCTATGGGACACCACATTGTGGAACAGTCTTCGTATGCTCAGGATGCTTCTGTTGGAGACGATTATCTGTGAGATCCAACAGCTTTCACGGGGGTTCTGCCTAAAGCCAACATCCGGCCCTTACGCAGACCAATTCACAGGCGCAAAACGCAAGTTGAAGGAAATCCTAGAGGCAATATGCGGCAGTGTGCCCCAATTGCTTGGGCTCGTGGATCCCACAGACGGCAGTGTCGACAACTCATGCTCAACACCAATATCGAGTGTCGAAGTCCGCGAAACCCCCAGTCCACCAACGTCCCCATCAGCCCGGTCATCCGATTCCGGCGGTAGCAGCCAGAGCCCCATGGACCCCGCTGGGATTCAATGTGCGAAGCTCACCATCCTTCACCCGGTAACACCCGCTTCAGCAGACGCAGAAGAGGAGGCCAACCGCTTTGTGCTTTTGGTATCAGCGACGAGCCCAGTGGTTTGGACGTTGTACATGGTCGGCATGTCATCGGTATGCACCGGGCAGGTGAAGAGTTACGTTGTGGGCAGGCTACGAACACTATATATGGAGACGGGGGTTAAGCAAGCTGATGCTGTGGCCAACCTTCTTGAGGAGCATGATACCGTCGATGAGGATGACAATGGACAGGGACATGAGCCAGAAGAACAGACACTATGGTTGCCTGGACTGGGCATTGGATACGATTGGATGAATACGGGTGAAATGGAGGATATGCCGCTGCATCTGCGGGTGGTTCAGCAACAGCATGAGCTATTCCATGAGCGCCTTCGACATGAACAGGTGTATCATGGCGGGCCGGTAATGATGGAGGATGGTGGGAAAGGAATGATAGATCCCCAGCTGATCTGACATTTGGAGACCTGCGAATTTGGGTGCAAATGTACATTCCAATACTGGTTTGTTTATTGACTCGAGACCTCGGGTCAACCTCCCTAGGCGTTTCTATATTCAATCCATTCGTTTCGTTCTATGGTCAAAGCGTGATCTTACCTTGAATTTACTATTTCCGAAATTCAATATGACATATTAAATCTTCTTAACAGCTTTAAAAATTCTACCTAGCCATTCAATTTGTCCTTAGAAATTTTGTCCTTGTGAGGTTTGGGACAATTCGGGATGGATCTCGTCCAATATACCAGGAGTACCAAGCTAACAAATAAACTAAGTAGCATTAGATTGTACAAAGTCAAGAATATGGTACCAAAGACAAACATGGGAGAACATAGAAGGACTATTGGTGACCTGATGGGGGTGTCTGTTTTCTGGTGCGCAATTTTCCCATATACTTGATGCAATATTTTTCTCTCTCTATCAACCCCTGATGTAAACAAACAAACAAATTATGCCCATGAACCTTTTAGGACCAGTACCAACCGAGGCCCAACCGAACTCCAAAGCTACCATGATACCTATATACCTGACCTGTCTGTCGCGAAATCACCATCCATCGAAATTCCCAAACCCTCCCATCTTGGCCTTTTTCCTCACCGGCTCTTCCCACGTATCAACCTCTTCTTCCTCTGCAGCAGCAACTGCTGCTTTCGTCGTATTCGACGCCGCAGCAGCTTTCTTCGCAGCCCCCACATCCAAATACTTACCCACCTTTGGCCCTCCTCCTCCCCCCTCTCCCATCCCTTGCCCCTCCACCGTCCCATCAGCCCGAATCCTCTTACCCGTCCACGTCGTCCGATCATCCTCCGTACCTCCCTGTCTCGCCACCTCCCGCTTCCTTTCCTCCTCCCCTTCTTTCTCTTTTTTCTGCTTCATCCACTCCGCAAATGGGTCGATTAGTACAACTACATCCTTGATAACAATCTTGTTCAACGGTCGATCCGATCCATCGGTGGGAACATTCTCCATGGCCGTCAGCGTCGTCTCTTGCCCTTCAATCACCTTGGCGAAAATGGTATGCTTTCGGTCTAGGTGGGAGGCGGGGCGGTAGGTGATGAAGAATTGTGAGGAGTTAGTATTTTTGCCCTTGTTGGCCATTGAGACGATCCCGCGGGTGGAATGCGTGTTGGGCCCCTCGAATTCATCCTCAAAGTTCTTGCCCCATATCGATTGCCCGCCGCGGCCAGTGCCGGAGGGGTCGCCGCCTTGGATCATGAAGTTCCTGATGGACCGGTGGAAGGCGACGTCGCGGTAGTAGCCTTTTTCCGAGAGGCGGAGGAAGTTCCAGACGGCTTTGGGGGCGAATTCGGGGAGGAGTTCGAGGGTTAAGGGGCCGAGATTGGTCTCCATGCGGACGTAGCCCTTTGTTTTGATGCGGTGGGAGGGTTTGAGGAGGTATTGCTCGTCGGACAGGAGGGCGAGGGCGCCCGAGGTGGAAGGGGTCAGACCGGTCGAGGTGAAGGAGGCGGCGCTTAGACCGGTTGTGTAGGTCGCTGCGTTGGCGGGGCGTTTGCGCTCTTGTATTAGGGATTGGCGGGCCACGGTGAGTTTGTTGTTCGTGCCGGCGGAAGTGGTGAGGGCTTGGGTGAGACGGTTGACGTCGGCGCCGCCGGCTTGTCGGGCTGCGCGGGCGCGCTCGACGGCTTCCTTGGCGCGGAGAACCTTCTCGCCTACGCGGCCGAGGGCTTCGATGTTGACGCTGCCGCCCTTGCGCTCTTCTTCCTGTTCCTTGGTGAGAATGGCGTCCTGGCCGTCTTGGAGGTATTTGAACTGGCTGAGGTCGCGGCTGGCGGAGACGTTTTGGGGATCTTGGAGGGTGATGATGTCTTTGCGGCCGAACTCTTCGTCGTCAACTAGATCGCGCCACATCTTGGCCTTGATGTTCATGCGCTCGACCGTTTCCCAGGCGAAGACGTTTGCGTAGGAGCCATGGCGGATGGCGACGATGTGGGTATTGTCGGTGAAGACCTTGAAGGTAACGGGGTCGATGAGGTCGCCCTTGTTCTCGTCCGAGTCGGTGGTGTCGCCGTTGCGCGCAAAGTTGAGCTTGATCAGATCCTTAGCCGAGAGCGGTTCGCCGTTGACGGGGTTCGTCTTGTGCTTTTCGAGCCATGAGCCGATGACTTCGACGTCGAAGATGGTGCCGTCGGGGGTGCAGACGGGGTTCTTGAAGGGTTGGAGACTGGCGGCGCAGAAGTTGAAGGGAAGTTTCTTGAAGTTGGCACCGCGTCGTTGGGCACGCGCACCGGCATTGGCACCGGTACTGGCGCCGTACGCGTCCGAGGACGACCACTCGGAGTGGGTGATGTATAGTTTATCGGTTCCTTTGCCCATCTTGTCGAGCCGGAGTGTGGTGTTTGCGACAAAGTTTAGTCTAGAACTTGGGAACAAGTCCAGATCCCGGTCCCTTAGCTTTCAACGGTCTTATCTTATCCGCCTGCATGACATGACATGAGCTTCGTCAGCCGCCCCCACAACCCGCACTGTACCAAGAAGCTGGAACAGCCCTGACGTCGGCCGCTGAGGTGCCCGTCTTGGCCCAGTTTTTAGAAGCAACAGGGGACTCGGCCAGTGTGAGCGGTACTGTGTTTATATTAATTGCAAGGCTGTGCTGGTGCGGAACGACACAACTGCCCGGGAGTTCCATGACAGAAGTGAAGTGCCTGTACAAGTACACTACACTTGGAGGGACACGGATCAGCCAAAAAGGTACAGCATCTTGGATTGATCGACTCCCAAGCTCCACGACAACTGTTTCAACTCAACTTGTCATTTTCCCGTCCGCCTCCTCGACTCTCCCTCACTTCCTTCCTTCCTACACCTTTCGAGTTTCGACCATCGACGCCTAATCCGTCCCACGAGCTACTGTCGAATCGTAGCCAAGGGATCCCGCATACCTACGTAACCGAGAATAGCGAACCCCATGTTTCGCGACCGAACCCCGTCCTCCCCTTGATCCATCTCTTCCGGAGACACCAGGACAGCAGCCACCTCGGGGGCACTGCTAAACGAACGAACGAACGATCTATACAAACCGCCACGATATACCCTACCCTATACGACGGCTGAGAACCGGCATTCTCTCGAGCAGCTACGATGAGGAGCTGGGCGTATGCCTTCTTCCTCCTGGTGCTGTCCGCATGGACGGCACAGGCCCTGGAGGTCAAGCTAGTAAGTAGAGGTAGTAGTCCTACGATAGACAACACAAAAGTGCTGACAAGTCATCCTCAATGGCAGGACGAAACCGAAGAGAACCGGCAACGATGCGCAGGCATGTACAGTAAAGAGACATGGACTGGCCCGGTCAATCCCTTCATCAGTGTCAAGTTTACGGACTTTGGCTCCGACGCTGGCGATGATCCTATTGTCAGTCTCCTTATCTTTGAGTGGCAGGACGCGGATCTCGTCGGTGCCCTTCCCGAGGGCGCGGACCGTAGGATTGGCATCTGCGAGCCCCAGTATGTCGACGCCGGATACTGCAACGCCACCAACGTGGGCGAGTACATCCTCGCACCCAACGCCACTGCGCTATCCAAGAATATCGTCTTCACCGACGCCATCCATCTCAAGAAATCGGCCCCGGTCAAGTATCAGATCAAGAACACGGGTTACTACTGCGTGCTCACGGACAAGTATACGGCCGATAGGTACGAGGCGCTTGTCGAGTTCCGGAATGCCTATGGAGAGCTCCCCGCTACACAGATCCCCAAGCTGCCATTCTATGGCGGCATCACCATCTTGTACGCCCTGGTGTTGGCCCTGTGGGGTTTCCTCTACTTCCAGCATCGTTCGGATATCTTGGCTGTGCAGAATTACATTACAGCTATCCTCATTTTCCTCGTCATTGAAATGCTGATGACATGGGGTTTCTATGGTACGTTCTGCTAGCAGCTCGGCCCTTCTTCCTCGATAATCGCTAACCACCGTCAACCTCCAGACTTCCTCAACCGCCACGGCTCGAACGTCGGCTCCCGTGTACTACTCATCGTGGTAGCCGTCCTTAACGCCGCGCGCAATTCCTTCTCCTTCTTCCTCCTCCTAATTGTGTGCATGGGCTACGGCGTCGTCAAGCACACACTCGGCCGCACCATGATCTACGTCCGTTGGCTCGCCATTGCACACTTCGTCTTCGGTATCGTCTACGCCATGACCGGTCTTCTTGTCAACCCAGACAGCGCCGGCCCCTTCGTTCTACTCATCATTCTCCCTCTGGCGGGTACCCTGACTGCCTTTTATGTGTGGACGCTCAACTCGCTTAGCTGGACGCTCAAGGACCTCAAGGAGCGCAAGCAGCACGTCAAGGAGGGCATGTACAAGAAGCTGTGGTGGTGCATCCTCATCTCCATCCTAGTCATCTTTGGCTTCTTCTTCTGGAACAGCTTCTCGTTTGCTCAGGCTAGCGACCCTGGCTACGTTCCCTTCCACTGGAAGAGCAGATGGTTCATCCTTGACGGCTGGCCGAACCTTGTCTACTTTGCCGATGTTGCTTTCATTGCGTACGTGTGGCGGCCGACAGCGAACAACAAGCGGTTTGCCATGAGTGACGAGATTGCTCAGGATGACGACGGCACTATTGAATTCTCGAACTTGGATATCGGTGCGCCGGATGATAGTGATGACGAGGAGGCCCAGGTTGGTATGAAAGGAAAGAAGAATCAGAATGAAAATGCGGGCGTGGGTTCGGGAGCCGGCGCTAGTCTGCAGCAACAGTCACGGAATCTGGGAGGCCCAAGCAGCTCCTCTCAGCAGCAGCAGCAGCAACAGCAAAGGAGACCTAGCCCTCACCGGGACTCCATGGACGGGGAGACTATCTTTGCGGTCGGCGAGGATGGCGACAAGTTCTCGTCTGACGAAGATAGTGACGAGGAGGGAAATCTGGTGAGAGCCAAGAAGTAAAGGGCTATTTAATCACATGATGTTCAAGTGGGGGAATTAAAATAACTAATTGCGAGTCTAATTGTGTTGACGAGAAACACCCCAAGTGTACTGTCGGTTTGTGGCCGAGGTAAGATGGCCGTGTATCATATGTTTTATTCTTTTCTCGGTTTAAACACATGTTCTTGATGGCGTTTGTTGGGTGCATGCATTTTCTTCCACAATTTTACTCCTTTTCTTAGAATTCACTTTGTCCTGTAGATCAAGATCGGTACAATCAAGCTAGGCTGGGCGAGGCCAAGTGGGCAAAACATGATAGCATATTCCGTTTCCTTGCGTACAATAACAGACATGAAATTCTTGCTACTATGGTCCAAGCTGGCCTGGCTGGGTTCAGGACACAGCTAAGCATATCCTCGCCGAAGACCGATATCTCGCGTCAGGGTTACTGTCAGAAGCATCCAGCCCTAGGTTTACCAATGTGACAAATTAGACGGCCAGTTAACGCTTATTCATCATTGACTCTCGAACATGATCTACAAGCGGGTAGCTATCTTCATCCTCGTGCATATCCTCCTCCTTATCCTCTCTCTCATCATTCCCTACATCATCATCGCCATTACCCAAGAACCTCAAAATATCCTCATCATCACTAGCATCAGTCAAGATCTCCAACTCATCAGCTAGGCACAGCCCCCCTTGTTCTTCTGAGGAGGAAGAGGAGAAGGAATCAGAAGAATAATCTAAATCAGCCAGCTGCTGACGAGTCAGCTTCCTCCGACGAGTCCTCCCACCTCCTGCTCTTGCCTGGCTCTGGCTTTGAGCGCGTTGGGCGGTTTGAGCGGCAATTCTAGCTAACCACTCGGCGATATTTAAGATCTTGGGAGTAGTAGCCACATTCTCATGTTCCCTCCCGTTCTCGTCGTCCCCATTCCCCGATGTCGTCTCGCCTCGCCACTTGCGGAAGGTGTTGCGCTTAATGGCTTTGGCGAATTCGAAGTCGGTGGGTTGGGCTTCTTTGGTCCAGAAGTTGTGAAGGCGGGTGAGCCGGCGGGAGAAGTACTCGGCGGGTGTGGAGGGTGGTTGTTCGGGGTCGGAGTCGTCGGATGTGTAGGAGGGGTCTGTCAATGGTTCTGGCTCTGGGGCTAAGTTGTTGGGGGATGGGATTGGGATTGGGTTTTGGGATGGGGTCAAGCTGGTGGTGGTGGTGGTGAGAACTACTTTTGATTCACTAGATGGTTGTTGGGGTTGTTGTTGTTGTTGATCTTTTAGTTCGTCTTTCCCCTTCTCTCTCCCCTGTTCCTCCCTTGCCCTCTGCTCCATCTCCAACTCCTTCAGCTTCTTCTCATGGATCCTTTTCTCCTCCATTTTTCTCTCCCTCTCAATCCTCTCCACTTGCTTCCTCCTCCGCATCTCCACCATATCCGCACTCAAAAACTCCAACCCCTTTCTCCGCCAACTAGGCAGCGCAAACTGCCTCTGCAAATCCTCCTGGGTGGTCAACAAGAAGCGGCGGCTTTCGAGGGGTAAAGACCCCTCTGCCGCGGACATCGCCTCTTTTTTTCGGGTTTCGGTGTTCTGCTCGTAACTCGCCATGACATATAGGATCTGGGATCGGACGATCTCTAGTAAGTCTTCTTCGCGACCTTGTTCTAGGCCGGTGGTTCGGACGTAGGCGATGAATGGGATTTCTTTTTCGAAGAAACTTTTCATGATCCCTGACGGCGTTATCATTCCCACCTCATTTTCCGTCCCCATCTCAGGGTTACTCAAATCGATGACATCCCACTTTTTCACCTCTACGGCCGTTACGGCTGCGAAAAGGGGGTGACCCATCCACTCGTCCCTGTTGAATTTCTTTCTTTTCTTCACCTTTTCCTTCCCCAGGGCCTCCTCCCACCACTTTTCTTTCCATATCCATGATCTCTCTTCTTTCAGCACGTAGTCTGATGATATTTGTTCTGGTGGTGAGGGTGGTGGTGGGGGACGTGACTCTGGGTGTTTGACTGGGGGCGAGGAGGAGGGTGGTGTGAGGAATGGGGAGGAGGTGGTGGAGTTGGTGGACTTGATGGACCTTTTGGAGAAGGAGGTCTTGGAAGATACGTTGGATTTTGTATCAGAGTCGAGATCGGAATCATGGTCGTCGTCGGAGATGAGGTCTGTGTTGGTATTATTGTCTCTGTCGCTGTCGGCATCATAGTTGTTGGCTATGTCGTGTGAGCCTGAGTTCCCTTGTGGGAGTGGTGGATTGGCCTTGGAGGATTTAGTGGGCTTCCCATACTTCTTAGACTTCATGGGTTTTCTAGAAGCAGAAGCCGTTCCCGTGGAGCCATCCTCATCCTCATCCGAAGATTCGTTCGACATATCAACCCTCCTCCTGATCCGTCGTGCCCTCATCACCAGTGAGTCTGAAGACCTCTTTTCATCATTCCCACCCATATCACCTCCTCCACCAATACCAACCTCCCCAACATCATTCCCCCCATTAACCCCCTTCTTCCTCTCCCCACACAGCCCAACAACCCTCCCCCTCCCCCTCCCCCTGGGCGTCCCCTCCTTCCCCGCCCCTATCCACGCTTCAGCTCCAAGCGTAGCTCCAGTCACCGCTCGAGACAATAATACTCCAGGCCGTACTCCTCCAGGTCCTACCCCATCCATCTCCCCCATCTCCCTCAAAACGCACCACTCAATCCCATCCCTCACACACCTCGAACATCTCACCGGTAGTCCCGGGATGGGAACAGGAATGTCCGGTTTGTTGATGTACATGTACCACGGCGGCGGCTTGCGTTTGGGGCGTCGTTTGTGGTCACGGCGATGGTCAAGTAAGTTAAGGAGGGAGCAGCGCGGAGAGGAGACAAGGCGGCAGTGGAGGCAGGGGACGGAGGGGGTGTAGGGGTTTAGGTCTATGGGTGAGGAGGGTGGAAGGCGAGGAGGGGTATGGGTTGGGCCCTCTGGGCGGGGAGGCAGGGTTTGGAGGGTCGGGGACATGGTGGGTGTAGGGGATGGGATGGGATAGGGTAGCTGCTTTTGGTCTGGAGAGAAACATCGGCTTGTCTGGAAACATTGGATAGTAACTGGTTCGGCGAGATGCTGAACGTTAGAAAGTTTGCTCTGTGAAGATGTTGGTATATATGTATGATCTTCTCCCTTCTTCGTGATCAAGAATCTATATGTTGTCTCGCGGCGGCTTTGTCGACGAAACAACAAACAACAGCATTGTGGTATGGGCGGTGTCAGAGTCTGGAAGTCCGTGGTGCCTGTCCTTTGAGCGTTGAGAATGTTCCGGTATGATTTGGGACAAAGAACAAGGGTCAATATCCCTAGAGGTAATCTTCTCTAGCAATCCATATCAGTTCTGTTCTGTCACATTCGAATTATGAGCCGTCTGAACCATGAAGATAATCACAGTTTCACCTTTTGGGGGATTCATAAATAACAGAGGTACCAACCGAAACAAGCTTCAATTTTTTGGGGGGTCTTAACCCCCATAAACTGTTTACCTGACAGACTTGGCAGCCTTAACAAACTCCCTGATCTTCTCCAAGCTTTGCTTGCCTCCCTCCTCAACGCCACTGCTAACATCGACACCAATCACTCTCTCGGCCAGAGCCCCCAAGGACTTCACTGTCTCAGCGACATTGCCAGGCTCCAGTCCACCAGCAAGCAGAACAGTAACCAGCTCATCCTTCTCCAGCTCCTTCCTGACAGAGTCCAAGTCCAACAACGTGCCGGACCCGGCGCCCGAATCCAGTAGCGGCACGGCATGGTACCCACGGGTAGCAAGACCGACCTGGCCAGGCTTGAACTTACGGATAACAGGGACTGGGATAAGGTTGGCCCACTCGAGCGGCTCGTCACCGTGAAGCTGGACAATATCGATGTCGTAGAGGCGCTGCTTCTCGAGAACCTCCTCAAGCGGCTGGTTCATGAAGACACCGACCAGCAGAGGTCCCCGCTTGCGGATAATCTCGGCGTTGATGTTGAAGAAGTCCCTCGCGGACTTGGAGCCTTGCGAGGAGGCCTCGGTGGATCCAGTCTTCTTGCTCATGTGCACGGCTTGCGAGATGGATAGGGCGGTCTCGTGATCGACGCAGCGCTTGGTGCCTGGTACCATGATCATCCCGACGAGATCGGCACCCGCCTTGATGGCTTCCGTGGCGGCCTCGGCAGAACGGGTGCCGCAGATCTTGACAAGGAGCGGCTCGGCGGCGGACTTGGGCGCGGGGCCGGTCAGGCCGGCGCAGAGCTCACGGATGAACTGGGTGGCGTCAGGGGCACGCATGATGGCCTCGCCGACAAGAATGCCGTTGACGCCGTCACGCTTGCAGTCGAGAACGTCCTGGTGGGTGTTGATGCCGCTGAGGGCGCAAAGGAAGGTGTCGCTGGGGACCATGCTACGGAGGCGGCCGGTGGTTCCGAGGTCGACTTCGAAGCTCTCGAGGTTGCGGTTGTTGACGCCGATGACCTTGGCGCCGAGCTTGATAGCAATAGCCATCTCTTCGGTGTTCTGGACCTCGACTAGGGGCTCCATGCCGAGAGAGAGGGAGTACTTGTAGAGGCGCTCGAGGAGGTCATACTCGAGCATCTTGACGATAAGAAGGACGGTGTCGGCACCGGCGAGTCTGGCTTCGAGGATCTGGTAGTCGTCGAAGATGAACTCCTTGCGGAGGACGGCGGGCCGGTTGGGCATGCCGTTGAGAACCTGGCGCACAGCACGGAGGTCATCGATGCTGCCCTTGAACCACTCTGGCTCGGTCAGGACCGAGATGACACTAGCACCGGCAAGCGCATACTTGCGAGCTTGCGACGGGGCGTCGATATCAAGCGCAAAGACACCCTTAGAGGGAGATGCCCTCTTGATCTCGGCGGCAAGAGCGACATCAAAGGGGGAGTTGCGAAGACGGTCGACAAGAGAGATCTGAGGAGGGGCGATGCTCAGGTTGTAAGCGGCTTGGAGGTCGGAAGGTCTCAGGGAAGGAATCTGCTTCTGGGCGTCCACGGCAACCTTGCGGTGGGCGTAGATCTTTTGGAGGATGTTGGTCTTCTTGGGAGTGGCGGTGCCGGACTTTGCGCTGGAGGCCTTTGCCTGGGCCTCCTTCTGAAGCCTCTCGTTCTCCGCCCAAGTGCCTCCCTGCATGTGAAGGAAGTTCCGGAACATGCCACGACCCTCGGCGGACAGAATGCTCTCCGGGTGGAACTGAACACCCTCAATGGTGTACTCCTTGTGGCGGACGCCCATGATAACGCCCTTGGAACCATCCTCCTTTGCAATCCAAGAGGTAACCTCCAAGCACTCGGGAAGGGTGACATGAGTACCGGCAAGAGAGTGGTATCTCGTCACTGGCAGATTTTGGGACAGACCGGCATAGGCGCCCTTGCCGTCGTGGCATAGAGGAGAGGTCTTTCCGTGCAGAATCTCACCGGCGAAGCTCACATCGCCGCCATAGACGTCAAAGATGCACTGTTGGCCCATGCACACACCGAAGATGGGGATCTTGCCGGCAAAGTGCCTGATGGCATCGCGCGAGATGCCGGAGTCGGTTTTGGGATGACCGGGACCAGGGCTGATGACGAGCTGGGTGGGATTCTTGGCAATGAGCTCGTCGATGGTGATCTGGTCGTTGCGGAAGACGGTCACCTTGGCGCCCTCGAGGACGAGGTACTGGTAGACGTTCCAGGTGAACGAATCATAGTTGTCGATGAGGATGAGGTTGGAGGCGGTTGGCACCAGGGGCGAAGGAGCGGAATCGTGGGGGGAGTGGTCGATGACTGAGGGGGACGACATTGTGATATGATTTGATATGCGATGCTGTATCTCAGAGGTGTTCCTGAAGGAGCCGAGGTTGCAGCTGTGGTGTAGATGCTTGAGTGTAATTACCAAACGGAACACGACCCAAGATGGCCGACTTCGGATGCAGCAAGTACTAGTTGTTGGTACGTATTGTAAGTATCAATCCTCAACGAATACGGGGGATCTTTGTAAAGACTTAAAATGACTAGAGTCTACATTGTGTACCTGGTTATCTGAGCCTGAAGCGATTCACAAGTGCTTGTGTAAGGTGTCTTTTGTGAGTGAGTCACTTGCCCTTTGTTCAATGTTTAGGCGATGAAGGGGTCCTTTTAGTTAAGTTACTTTGAACTCTGTATTATACGATAGTATATGTATGTAAAATATTTCAATGAGACATGTAACCAGTGGCGCTAGACGACAGTTTACAAATCAAATTCAACAACGCCGGATGCAACTCCCGATGATTCAGACAGTGCAATGGCTCTCAATGGCTTCCCAAAACTGCCATGAATAAGAAAGTGGGTTTTCGTCTTTCTATCTTTGAGAGCTTCAGTTGGTTTCCGTTTCGCGAACTTGTATCGAGAACAAAAAGAAAGAGGGCCCAAGCGTCATCTCGTTCCAACCGATGTCGTTTTGAAACATTGAAATTCCTTATCGCTTATCAAAGAGGCCCCACCAAAAGTGGAAATGCTTGGCACGCTCACTGCGGTGCCCTGTCGGAAAAAAACACAGTGGGAATTGGTCCCACGCGTGGTTCTGGCCGCCCGATTCTTTGGCGTAGCGGGAAAAGCGTTGAAGCTCGCTGCTGCTGCACACTGCACACATCATTGCCAGCCGCGTCAGGCAAGGAAGCGCGTCAAGCAAATACAGCAGAGCAGCCAAGCAACCAACCAAACGGAATCTCGAATCCGCCAAAATATTTACATGGCAACACTCCCGTCAACATCTTCTCCCACCACATACATATGACAGAGAGTCGGGTCTGAATCAAGCTCTACAATAGCTCTCCCCGTCGTCGACACTTCTCTTCATACATCATCGCCCTGCCCATCTTCATCGACCGTCGACACTTCGTTCTCATACCCGACAACCATACGACGACGACGACCCCGACGACAGCATCGCTTCTCGAGGGAACCTTTTCCCACAAATACCCATTCTCTACAAGTTGGCCCCGGCCGCTGATGGAGACCATCATCACCAATGGCCTCCTTGACCGATAAGACATATTTCCCTCCGCTGGAGGAGTGTTTGACCGGCAAGAACATAATACTGTCCTGGAAACTGGTCGCTTCTGCTCTTGCCGACCAAGATGGCGATCTCATTACCAGCAATGCCGTCTCTTCCTTTCTAAAAGATGGCTACGTCCAGCAGCTGTTCAAGAACCCCTCCAAGACCTTCGAATCTCCGACTTCCCAGACGAAAGCCGACTTCGAAACCAAGACCGCCGCCATCAACGTGACCCAGACGCCCAACGACCGATTCAATATCAAGACCATCAAGGACGACGCCATATGGCTCAGCACCAATGTCAAAATTAGCCAAGTTGCCGCCCTGCGCATCGTCGTAGTCGAGTTCCAGTCGCGCGCGCATGCCCACCTCGTCGGCCCTCTCTCTACCCAGGATGTCGACAATATCCAGGAAGCTGCCGGAGTCAGTGATGCGCAAACTTCCAACATCCTCGCCCTCCTCAACCTCTCCACCGTCGCCGATGCCGAAACCACATGGGCCGAGTTTGAGAAGGATGCCAGCCGCCGCCAGCGAATTCTGGCCCACTACCTCTCCGAACGCCGGTCCTTCATGAGCTCCGCCGAGTCACTCGTTACCTTCATGCTGCACTCGAGCGCTGCCATCTTGAACCAGGAGACGCACAACCTTCGACGGGAGATTGTGAAGGAGGCATTCCAATATGACGAGTTCGACGACCACTCCGAAATCAACATCAGCTTGTTCGAGGCCCTTATACCACGATACTTCACCCTCCTCGAAGACGCCATCAAGCGCGCGCAAACCGGCCCTGCAAACGTCGAAGAACGCCTTCTAACCGAGCAGATCAACATTGACTGGACCAGGACGGCGCTCACCGAGGCTATCCATGCCATGACCGTCTCATTCCAGATTCTCGACCTCTCGGGCCCCATGTTTACTACCCCTGAGATAATAACTCAGTGGTACCAGATCATGAACACGTACGAATTCCTGGACGGCATCAGCAGCGGCTATGATCTTGTTTCCGAGCTCGTCATGCCCCTCAAGAGTTTGGTGTGCGTCATCTCGCTCAGACTCATCAACCTCAACCGGTCACTTATGTACTTGAGCCAAGACATCGACCTCCTGGACTTCGAGGAGCCCTACCTAGCATCATCCGAGCTTCTAACCATCATTCATACCGCCGTTACCAACGCCGCAAATGCTGGCTCGCCAACTGCGAGCCCCGTCATTTTGGCATGGTCCTTGATTCTGCAGGACATGTTTATTGGCTACCAGGAACGCGCCGAACGACGGGATGTTGCTCAAAATGCACGCGCTCAAGCCAGTTTCGAATTGGAGATTCAGCCGAACCCTAGCGGACGTAGGAACTCGGCGGGAAGCATTGTGTCTATCGAAAGGTCGCCCTATGATCTGTTCCTGACCTCGCAGGCCCTTGAGCGGGATAACCAATTGGTCGAGGCGCTCGCCTTTACGGCTACCGCTCGTGGCCAGGTATACGAGGTCATGTCGGAGATGGCAGCCTGCCTTGGCCACAGCCAGCTCGCTGCCTTCTCTTCCCTGCTAGGAGCACGCGTACGGGCCGTTTTCCTTGAAGTTCTCAAGAAGAGCTTCCATATCGTGGGCTACCAAAACGATACTGTCTCCTGCCTCCTTACCGTTTTGTCGGGAGGGAGACAGTACTGGGATATTTCCCCCAAGAACGCACTGTCCCCAAGCCAGGAAGTCAATTCAGTAATGCTTCGGGATGATGAGCTCAAGGAGAACTATCTCTTGCAGGCTCGCAACCGTTACCCCTACGAATTCTTGCCCTTCGTATCCTTTACTCGGGCTCTGGTGACGGGCCTTCTTGCAGATGGCGAAAACTCCGAGTGGGTGATCGGTCTGCTCCTCAAGTCTCCTACCTTGACTCTGGAATGGAGGTCTGAGTGGGTCAATTACGAACTCATTTACGAGGACGAGAACGTCAACTCCTTCCAATTGATTGGCGACCTTGATCTCTTCGATACCTCCAAGGTTACCAGGAGACGTCCCGAAAACGAGGAAAAGTTCACCATTCCTGCCGGTACTGTTGGACGTTTCGTATCGGACAGCGAGAGGATAGCCATTCTCGAATACGAACATTCGGCCCTGGCCCTTCTGGGCAAGCGTCTTGAGGTGTCCTTGAAGGCTGACGCGTACAGCAGTGCTCTCCCAGGACTTGCTGCTGACGAGGTGGCCGAGGCGATACTACTGTTAGCAACCGTTGTCCGGGTCGAGACTCTCAGGACTGCTGTGACCGTTTCGAGGGCTGGCTCCGAGGCCGGCATGGCAATCTTGAAAGAGGCAAGCAGAGCGCTACCACACAGCAAGGACATCTTGGTGGTGGTTTGCGACCTCATGGACACCATCATTCAAGACGATCTCGTAAACGTCGATGGTCCCAGAACGGCGGTCTTGGCAGCCTGTCTGCAATTTCTTGACGCCGCTTTACCTGTGTGCCCAGGCAGAGTTTGGGCTTACATGTCTAGGACTGCCCTCATCAATGGCGAGACAAGGGCTGGAAGACTGTCCAGGATCACCGGCAACCTTGACATGCTGTCTGAGCGTTTTGACTTCCTTTCTTCCGCCATCAAGTTCTTCTCTAACCTGATTGAGATCGCCATGCTTGGTGCTGTTCAGCGCAAGGTCGTAAGGGAGACGAACGCTCGTTCCAATGTCGACGCCAACGCATGGCTAGGAACAAGCGACAAGGTGATCTCTCGGGTCTCTCTTGCCATCGCCCAGACCGCGGTTGATGTGATCGAGAACTCGGCCACTTGGAGATTCCCGTCCGAGCTGGACCGCAGTGTTGTGGTTCGTGATGTGGTGGGCATCATGCAGAAGCTCCTTTCATACACCTATAACCTCGACGGTGCAACTGGACCTTCGAATACCTTGACAGGCTATCTTGAACCTGCCGCTAGATACGTCCTCGAGAGCTTTGTCACCGCCTCGTCAAACTCACTCCGATTCCAACCCCTTCTAGCGACCCTTCTTGTTGCCTTCCAAATCCCCGACTCTACTCTATACCCCCGCCGAGCTGCCGTTGTCTCGGAGAGGCTCCTAGTTGTCCTCGATTTTGCAACTATTCTCCTTCGGGTCGCCAACTACCTCGACCTGCCCGTCATCAACCTCCAAACACAACTGTTCAAGTCTGCGTCTCTAGTCGCCCGTCTTCCTGCTATCAGGCTGTCTTTCAAGACACCGGCGATAGCTCTCCTGAGTGCGCTAGTAGAAAGTGCTGGCAAGGGCAACGCCGAACCTCCATCGCTGCTGGGATACCTTGGGCCGCAAATTTCACGGTCCTTCATCCAGATCGCTTCGCAGCTGGACAAGCCGTTTGACAGGGTACCAGAATCAGTCAGCACGTGGAAGTTCTTCTCGACGATAATGCGGAACCGCCAACAGTGGATGGCAAACTGCCTCCTTACTGGTAAGACTCCCCGCGAGGCTTTGAAGGGAGACGGCAAGATTGCAGCACTTTCTCCCGACTCGGTCCTCTCCACGGCCATGGAGAAGCTTCGCTCGATCAAGAAGTTGCCAAGCCAGGAGGCCCTCGCGATCTTGGACTTCTTCACTTCGGCCCAGAACTACTGGCCTTGGACCATCTTCGCCATGCAAAAGGATACGTCATTCCTGACTGATCTCCGAGCATACGTCCGCGATCTCAAGTCGCCCTCGATGGTTTCCAGGACAGACCCTAGGGAGGCAGCTTACCAGGCGAGGATAGCAGCTTATATCGCCGAGGCATTTGCTATGCAGCTGTACCATCTGCGTCAGATGCGGCAATCGGAAAAGTTTGCGAACGACGTCGTGAACGATCTTGATTACTTTTTGCGCAACGGAGTTCAGGTTTCGGGGTACAATGCCTCGTTGCATTCTAACTTTGCAAAGAACTTTAGCCAACGATACCCGGGGATCTCGATAGAGGATTTCAAGAGGACGGTCCTTGTTCCTCGTGATCTGGGTTCCCAATTTTACTATGCTTTGGACTTTGCCGAGTCGATGCTAAGCTACGATGTCGCATGGGATGGTTCGCGCAAGAACGGCTTCAGGCATGAGATGGAGAGGGCTAATCTGAACTTGTCTCTGGTGGAGGCTGAAATTGTAAGTTTGTCTGTGTTTTCTCCCCTACCATGACTTGCGCTAACATGATTTAAGGCTCTCTTCCATGCTTGGGAGTATCTACTTCTGGAGCTTAGCATCTCGCTTCTCCCTAAGAACGAGACCGTTGCCAAGCAGATGGCGCAGGTCGCCGAGCAATGTCTGGATGCCAACCAACGGGCTCAGCCGCCAGACAACATTTTCATTCGACTGGCACACGCTCGGGCAAACCTGGCTTTGACGCTTCTTCAGCGCCTTGCCGATGCCTCCCACTTGCCCAAGGACATCACCAAGCTGCTGACCAGCATCACAAGGGCCATCAATAATATTGAGGTTCCCTTCGATAAGGACCAGATCTCCTACTTCCGCACCCTTCTCAAGATCCTGTTCGTCGCTCTGCGTGGAACCAGACACTCCGCCAATGCCCCTGCGCCCGGCTCCTCCACCATGTCGCAGTCCGGTGGTGAGAGCATCTCCGTGGCCGTCACCCAACTGATCCTCACCATCCTGGACCGCGTCGTCGCCCAATCCTTCCGGTCACTGGTCGCGCTGGTGCACGAGCCCACCTCGCCCACCACGCCCGAGGACCTCGCCCTCCTCACCGCGATCCTGCAAGCCTGCCTCAGCGTACCCGGCATCGACCAGTGCCAGGTGCAAATCCTCAACATCATGGCCGGCCACGACGTCTTCCAAGTCGCCACCTCCCTCTTCTCCTGGGCCGACAAGCTGACCGACAAGTCGGGCGACCCCATCTACGGCGAGCTGTCCCTACTTTTCTTGCTCGAGCTCTCCGCCATGCCCACCATCGCCGAGCAGCTCGCCTTGGACGGCTTACTGGGGCACCTCACGTCCGCCAACCTTGCCGGCTTCATGCGCCGCCCCAACGTCGGTCCCCTTGCAGACAACGCCGGCGCCGCTCGCTGCTACTCCATCTGGGCCAAGGGAATCTTACCTCTACTACTCAACATGCTCGGCGCCTTGGGAGCTACCATCGCCCCTGAGATCGCTTACGTGCTCAATCAATTCCCTAACCTCCTCCGTGCAGCCGTGGATAGGTTCGAAGCTCCAGGCACTAATCGCACCTTTTCCCCCTCCAAGTCTATCACCACCAACAACCCCGGTAACGGAAAAGACACCTCAGGCTTCATAACCCTAACCGCCATCTCAGAAATCCACTCCCTGGCCCTTTTGACTCGGGTTCTTTCTGCTATAAGATTGACCAACGCCGGAGGGCAATCGGCAAGAGACATTCCGCAGATAGCGGGAGGGTGGGAAGACGAGGCGAGACAGAATTTGTTGGAGAATGTGGAATTTTGGTTGGGCAGTAGGAAGGTCCTCAGGGAAAGGTTGGTGCCTTTGGGACAGAGGGAGATAGAGTGGAGGAGCCAAAAAGCTGCGGAGGGGTCAGCATGTGAGAATAAGTTGGAGGAGAAGGCGGTGGAGATGTTGAGTGGTGTGGCGGAGGTGTTGGGGCTGGGTGCGGGGGAGGAGGGTGTGTGAGTTAGAGGGTTTGTTGGGTGATGAGGGAAGGGGAGGGGGGGGGGGGGGGGGGGGGGGGGGGGGGGG